>BSBK01004077.1:300000-390000 GCA_027943335.1 Chamaecyparis obtusa | reverse complement strand
CCATGATACCTCTACTACAAATTAAAAATGACAAAAGGTTATGACATCTTCACTTTAATGCTCTACCTTCTATAGAGAAACTTTTTATAAGCTTACCTAAATTAAATCAAGACCATAAAGGAATAAGAAAGGGTTGTGCTCTAGGTGAGAACACTAAGGGGAATTTTCATAGTAGTGAGAGTAAATAAAAAAATGTACTTGAACTTATTCATACAAATTTATGTGGACCAATGTTTTTAAACTCCTTGGGAGGATTTTTGTACTATGTTATTTTTGTTGATGACTATTCTAGGAAAACTTGGATCTATTTCTTAAAACTTAAAGAATCTAATGAAGTCCTATCAATATTTAAAGAATTCAAGGCCTTAGTTAAAAACATGTCATGGAAAAGAATAAAAAACCTAAGGTCAGATAATGGGGGGGAATATATCTCTAATAACTTTAAAGAATTTTGTAGTACAATTGGGATTAAGAGGGAGTACACTATTCCTTACAAACCTCAATAAAATGGGGTAGACGAAAGGAAAAATAGGACCATAGTAGAAGCAACTAAAGCTATGATGAATGATAAAAAAATAAACACCTCAATCTGGATTGAAGCCTCTAGTACCATTGTTTACATACAAAATATATGTCCTCATTCTCTCCTAGATAACATAATCCCTGAAGAAGCATTTATTGGAACTAAGCCTGACATAAGACACTTTAGAATATTTAGTTGTCATGTCTATATCCACATTCCTAAAGAGAAAATATCCAAACTAGAACTATCAGGGAAGAAGGGGATATTTGTTGGATATAGTGAGTCATCTAAATCCTACAAGATATACATCCCTTGTCAAATATTAATTGAGCTTAGCAGAGATGTAACTTTTTAAGAAGACATTGCATTCAAAAGATCCAAAGACATTAATGAAACAGATGACAAGTCTCCTCAAAATGTTTAAGAGGATCTTGTCCCTGAGATTCAGAGGGAGATACCTATAGAAGATAAAAATGAACATATGAACTCTACTCTTGAGCCTAGAGATTTTGTTGTTAATCATAAAAAGGCCTCTCTAGGCAAGGAAAATGATTGAAGAGGCAAAGAATTATGTAGCTCCAAAGGGTACCTTCAGAGAAAGAAAGAAACCAAAAAGATATTTGTTATGGAACAAATGCACTTAGCCAGTGTATGTGTGAACATAGAAAAATACACTTAGTTGCAACAAAACACATTTTGAGACATCTACGTGGGACTATTGGATTTGTATTAAAAAATGACAATGTAGATCTAAATATACATGGATATTCAGACTTAGATTGGGCTAGAAGAGTTGTTGATCAGAAAAGTACCTCAGGATGTTGTTTCAGTTTGGGATCTACCATGATATCCTAGTTCAACAAAAAGCAATCCTCAGTTGCACAAAGCTCTACCGAAGCTGAGTACATTGCAACATCCACGAGGACCCGAGAAGCAGTATTTTTGAGAAAATTATTGGTAGGGTTGTTTGGACAAACCATGGATTCCAAAATTATACATTTAATAACTAGAGTTTCCTAAAGATTTATGCAAATCCTGTATTTCATGATAGGTCTAAGCACATTGAGATCCCCTACGATTATGTTAGAGACATGGTGGAGAGAAATTTTATACAACTGAGATACATTAGTACAGATGAGAAAACTACTGATATTCTAACCAAGCTTCTCTCTAAGATAAAAGTGGACCACTTTAGAGGTATGCTTGGTATGGTAAAAAAAATATAAATTTTAATTGAGGTTGAGTCTCAATATATCTATTATACTAATATTTTTTTAAAGATGTTTTATATAAAATCTTTTTGTGATGTGAGTTATTACATGATCTTGTGGAAACATTATGAAAGGTGACGATCTTTCAATGATGTTTACTTGTGGTTGCTATTGTAAAGTGACAAATTTAACAATAGTTTAACCTACTATCATGATGGATATCATATGGGTGATATCTAAGAACATGTCATGATAGTTCATATCTCTTACACAATATTAATTGAGTAACATGTAACTACAATGAGTTATATTACTGAGATATGTCATGGTGGATGTTATGAGATCTAGCATCCTTGGATATGCCATGAGGAGATATCTTCTTTAATAGGAATCATGAGACTTGATGCCAGGGCACATACCATAAAATATATGAGTATGGTGTATATCATATGGTTGATATTCATAGACATACCATACTATTGATGATACCATGAGGTAACATCAGTTATGGTGGATGTCATTTTGATATCTATAGATAATATACCTTAACTTCGAATATCACATTGAGGTGATATTCTTCTCTCACAATACATGAGTATATTGTATTGTTTATCTGGATAGAATTCATCCTCCCTAGCTAAGAAGGAGTGTTAATAATTTGTAGCTTCGGTCGGATAAATCCAATCGATGAAATCAAATGCTTAAGTGGCCTATCAACCTTAATCATTTGATATCTATCCTTCTCTATCTTATTGTTATGAAGCATTATTAAATATTATATATAATTAATATTTATTAGATTTATATATATATTATATATATATATATGTATATATGAGTTGTATCATATATATATATATATATATAATATTACCACTATTATTTATCTAATAAATATTTACCACATATTATTGAATAATGATAATAATATATCTTGATAAGCATCGACCAAATGTCTTTATATATATATATATATATATATATATATATATATATATATATATATATATATATATATGTATGTATTATATTACCACTGTTATTTATCTAATAAATATTTACCACTTATTATTGAATAATGATAATAATATATGTTGATAAGCATCGACCAAATATCTTTTTTGTGTATCGACTATGATATCGATAAGTTGAGTCAAATGAAAGATATCATCGACAATGAATATCAATAATCTGTGCATTACATTATATACCAATCATAGTCGGTATTCGTATTGACTGTGGTATATCGGTTGTGGTTACCATCATTCGATATATATATTAGTCGATATGATCATCAACATCATTGCAAACATGTCAATCAATATTCATATTGGCTTCTAATGATTGTTACTATTAATTTGTGGTTATATATATTCTGCAATGATCAGTATAAGGATTAAGCCATTAACAAGTTGTTAATGGGACCATGTCTCACATAGAGACATGTCTCCTCATGGTATATCTATAGTGATTGGAAATGTAACTTAGAAAACATAGAAATCAATAAGTGCCATTACAAGTTACAAAAAGTGATAAATACATATATCATACCTTCTCATATATAAGCAAGATATTATACTTACTTGAACATTGTTCTCTCATTTAGATCTGCATCTTCAGATAAGTATTACATTAGATTTAAAAGAGACAAAAGCATAAATCTAACTAAAAGCTATTATTGTTTCATCATTAGGAATTGGGCTAATCATATATCTAGGAAATAGGAAATAAAATTAAATTCCTCTATCTTAAATCTGATCACAATCTTAACAATCACCCTTATTTTGTTGTTGATTAACAACCCTTGTTTTTTTGTTGATTAATATCAAAAAATATATATGAAAAAAGTGATAATATTATAGAGAAGATGGTAAAACCCTCTACATAAATTACATTTTAAATTTAAGAGTAAGGATTAATTAATGATGATAATCAAATATTCATTGAAGTTAATTGAGTTGAGTAATCAATGCAAGTAAATGATAAATTAGATGAGAGGTTATTAAGTGTTTAACTCATTGATGAAAATGATGCTTGTTCTTGTGGGTTCAGGTTATAAACTCACTCCAAGATTATTTTTTGAATTTTACTTCTGAAGTAGATGACTCTTTAGATCCTATACCATATAATTAGATGTGCTCACCCTTATGATGTTGTCTAAATCTTTGATTATTTTTTCTTATATGACATGATTCCCACTCTATTGGTCACATGCTCCTAAATGTTTCACCTATGTTATGAAAACTAAATTGTGATGAGATTACTCTTAATAAAATACATTCAAGAGTTTGTTTTATTAAGAATGAGGCATGATACTTCCTTAAGCGCATGTCAAGGCACTTTTTTTTTCACAATTTATATAAGAAAATTAAAATACATATAAAATGTAAATGAGTGATGTAAAATTTGTTATTGCTAATAAAGATTGTTCTAGTCTAAATGCTCTAGATTTATTATATGATGTCATTCAATGTTTCAAATGCATCTTTTAAATGCTCAAGATGATCCTCAAATGATCTAGAACTTGCCTTTAAATATGCCAACCTAGTTGTGTTTGATATTAAAAAAACATAAAAGAGGGTATTTTTCCTTAAATACAACATGCTATATGGTGTATGATCAATAGATTAATAGCCACAACACATTAAAAACACAAAATAGAAACTACACATAAAAAGAATTAGCTAATACCAAATATCCAAAACATAAAAAAGGAGCTAAAACCTTTGGGTCTACTACCCAACATACTATCTAAACTACTATCAGTTGGATAAAGAAGCCACCAAGGGCTATTCCACTAAACATAAAAACATCTAGTACTAATGTTCCAAATTAAAATAAAGAAAGCATAAACATTGTTCATATTGTGTCCATGGTGGCACTTAGAATAATAATACAAAAATATCTAGATCAAGGGACATAGTCCCTAGTGAGTTCCCTCGTAAGTGCCTCACATTTATTACATAGCCACTGATCAATCCTTAGTTAGGAACTTGAAGAGTTCCTTATAATTTCCTTCATTTCCATCATCATTTCCCAACATATTATTTTGTATAAAATAAAGGGAAGTTATAGAGCTATGCATTACCCTCACGGAGAATCTTGAAATGCTACCAATTTTTCTTTCAAGCTCCAAGACTCTCGCATTTGTTTTTTCAAGTTCCCCAGTAGTAGCATCACAATTTTTACAATTACTGGCCAGGGGGTCACCAAGAGTTCTAACTACAGTAGGCTTAGTAGTATTTATTTATTTAGGCATCAATGGTGTAGTAGCACCTAGGCTAGCCTCCATTGATTGGTAAATTTTGGCTTGTACTTGACTCTAGCCAAGTCAAGAGCTTAGTTTAGTTTGTTTTAGGACCTTAGAAGGTCTCTTGCTATGTTGGATAGGTGAGTTAGTCATTAGGACTAAGGTCACAATAATAGCCTTTGTTAGTTGTTTATTTAATTTCTTAAGTTAGAAGCTTAGCTTAGGTGAGAGTCTTAAATGTGTTCTAACACATCTTGTTGTTATAAAGATGCCACAAGGTTTTAAATGGATTTGGATCCTTGAGACATAGGAGGTTAGAAGCCCAAGAATATAGGAACATGGCAAATGTGGAAGTTGCCAAATGTTCAAAAGAAGTTGTCTTCAATTTTACAATTATTGCAAAAGAGTGCATGCCATTCGGGTATCTTTGGATTCCCTAAGTTATAGGAGGTTATGCTCAGCCAATAGGCCCTAGAAAGAAGGAAATGGAATATAATTTTATTCAATACTTGAACACCAAGTTATATTCATGCATTGTAATAGTTTGGAATAGAAAAAAGAGAGTTCTGCAAGCATTTTAACAAGGATTTTCTGATGTTTGTGTTGACAGTCATACTATATGGATTGAAATAATAAATCTAATTCTGTCTTAGGTTTCTATTGACTGTTAGGATACTTTTTCATTTGAAGAGAAAGTTATTTTGAGTTGATCTAAGTGCTGGTTTTTGGTATTCTAGTTCAGGGAGTCCATTTTTAGCTTGTTTTGAGTAGTTTAGCGAGTCATGGCTCCTCCATGAAATATAACTGTGGATAAACATTCATGTTAGATGTAAATGGAAGAGGATTAATTTTTTTATATATTTTTAGGAGTTAGGAATTTTGAAATCATGAGGAACTATTTTATATACTAGGCCCTAGGCGAGTTTGTGAAGCCCGGTTAGAGGTCTAGAGGTGAAAGAAGTGAAGAAACATTGCATTGTTGTATGGATCCGTACTGCTCCAAGAATTTTTCATGAAGGTAAAAATCATATCTATCCATTTTGTGAAGATAGAAATCATACCAATCATTTTGGATTTGGTTTGAACAAGTTTACTATCAAAATCATAGTTCAGTCCTAGAAATTAGGCCTATTAGGCCTCTTGTCCTAGTTTATAGGAACCCCTTGTACGGTCACTGGCAGACCCAAAAAATTTGTGAATGTTTTAAAACTTCCAAAAGGGTATCTGAATCAGGTCTTATTTTTTCAAGGTGTTTGGAAAATTTTTGCAAGAAACAACAAAAGGTGATTGGTAAGGGCTACTAGAATAGGCCTATTTTTAAGGTCAATTCATGATGATTCATGGAATCTGATAAGAAGATGATTGAAGACCTTTCCCAAATGGATCAAATGGGAAAGAAAAATAATTTTTTCATGATGGATAATACCCCTACAATGTTGGAGCATGTTTATGGAGTTTTGGCACTTAGAGCCTTCTAAGTGAGTGTGGAGAAGTGAATCAAAACTAAGGTGTTGATCATTCAAGGTGAAGTTTTCAGAGATTGAATCTTGTAGAAGAGTTTGAATTGGTCTTAGTTAATGATCTAAGCCTATTGGAAGATCCTATAGAGGAATAAGATACTAGGAGGCAAGTGAAGTCTCTTGGAGGGTGTGAAAACAAGCCTTGAAGTTTATCATACATCATATTGGTATCAGAGCTTGGTTGATCAAGCTTGTGGTTAATGTTGCAATCTTCTAAATTAGTAGGAGAGAATACACTAGATAAATCCATGGTGACTAATTCTGAATTAGCAAAGAAGGTTGAGGAAAAAGAGGAGGATAACAAATTGCTAAGGCAAAGACTAGCTCAAATGGAGCAGCTCTTGGGTGAAGTCCAAGACAAAGCAGATAAGGTCAAGGATAAGATTGACCAAAAGGAAGAAGCTAAAGCAAGGGAGAAGGAATTAGAGTTGGAAGAAGAAGCACCAACACCTAACCCTGTTCTTCTGAAAGAGCCATTCTTAAAAGCATTAAAAGCATTGAGTGGTAAAGCTTTGGAAGGTGTCCCACTATTTAGTGGACAAATGGAGCTAGATTCAGTTGTAGATTGGATTGATAGCACATAGAACCATTTTTAATGTGATGGTATCTCTGAGGCACAAAAAGTTATGGTGGCTAAGTCTAGACTAAGAGGTTCAGCTCTTACTTGGTGGAAGTTTGTGCAAACTAAGAGAGACAAGGATGGAAAAGGTCCTATTGTGACATGGAAGGGTATGGTATCCAAAGTGAAGAAAACCTACCTTGCTGATGACTATGAAGTCTAAATACATAGAAGGAGACACAATCTTAGGCAAAAATATTTGGATGTCCAAGCATATACCGAGGAGTTTCAAAAACTATGTTTGAGATCCAAGGTAGTTGAAGAAGAGAGCATCAAGCTTGCAAGATACTTGAATGGCCTCAAGTGGTCTATTCAAGAGGAGATGAGTCTAGTGAACTTCAAATCCTTTAGGAAATGCTATCAAATGGCCTTGAAGATAGAGGAGAAGAGAAAGATAAAGCAAGAAACCTCCAAAGGAAAAGGCAAAGGAAAAGATACCAAAGGTCAAAGAAGTAGCTATGGTGGAAGAAGTTCTGATTCAAGAGCTCAAGGTGAGGTAAAGTTTAGTGAGCAGAAAGAAGGAAGCTCAAGTAGAGGTGGTAGAGGAAGAAATTATAACTCTAGCTTTAGAGGAAGAAGTGATGGTTCATTACAAGGAGGAATAGGCAATTATTTTACCAATATGAAGTGCTACCATTGCAATCAAATGGGGCACCCTACCTATAGATGCCCGGAGAAAGGTGGTTCATCACAAGGAGGTGATAAGAGGACTAACTTAGTTCATGATGAGTCCAATGCATTAGAAAAGCATGCTAAGGTACCATTGAATTCAGAGGAAGGAGAGAACCTCATGATGAGGAAAACTCTAATCAAGGAACCGGTGCAGGAGGAGCCAAGCCAAAGGAGATCTTTGTTTATAATCAAATGCAAGATAATGGGGAAAGTATGTAGGGTCATCATTGATTCAGGTTCTACTAATAACATAGTGTCAAAGGAAGTAGTCAACAAGCTCAAGTTGACAAGAATATCCCATACCAATCCATACAAGGTCACTTGGCTTAACATAGGCCAACATGTGTTAGTGAATGAGAAAGCATGGGTGGAGTTCTCTATTGGAAGGTACAAAGAAAATGTGTTGTGTGATGTGTTTCCTATGGATGCATGCCATTTTCTCCTAGGTAGACCATGTAAATTTGACCGCCAAGCCATACATGATGGAGGGAAGAATTCCTATTCTTTCAAGAAAGATAATGTAACCTTAAAAATTAAGTCATTGTTGGAGGATGCTGAAGTGAAGATAGTAGGTCCAAATGTTCTTATGGTAGGTGAAAAAGAGTTCCTACAAACCATGGAAGAGAGTGAAGGCATAGGCTATGCATTGGTGTTGAAACCAAGAGAGGGAGATGAAGGCAAGGCAGCCAAGAAGACTAAATTACCAAGGGAGATTCAAGGTATGTTGTAGACTTACCAAGGAATTGTAAGTGATGGAAAACCATCAACCTTACCCCCTCAAAGAGCCATAAGCCATAGGATAGACCTTATCCCAGGAGCTACCCTACCTAACAAAGCTGCTTACAAGATGACCCCTCAACAAAATGAGGAAATAGCTAGGCAAATACAAGAGCTCTTAGACCAAGGCCTAATTAGAAAGAGTATTAGTCCATGTGCTGTACCCACCATACTTGCACCTAAGAAAGGAGGAACTTGGAGGTTATTTACTGACTCAAGGGCTATCAATAGGATAACCATAAGGTATAGGTTCCCTATCCCTAGGATTGAAGACTTAATGGAGTATTTAGGTGAAGCAAAGTACTATAGCAAGATAGACTTGAAGAGTGGCTATCACCAAATAAGAATCCATGAAGGAGATGAGTGGAAGACAACCTTCAAGACCAATGAAGGGCTTGTCATGCCATTTGGTTTGTCAAATGCCCCCTCAACATTCATGAGGCTCATGAATGAAGTTCTCAAGGACTACATAGGCAAGTTTGCAATTGTATATCTAGATGATATAATAATTTTTAGCAAGACAAGGAGTGAGCATTTGGAGCACCTTGATATTGTTTTCAAGAAGCTACATGAGGAGAAGTTGATGATCAACTTGGAGAAGTGTGAGTTCATCAAATCAGAGTTAGTGTACCTTGGGTTTCTCTTATCACATGGCAATCTGAAAATGGATAAGAGCAAAGTGGAGGCTATCATGAATTGGCCTACTCCAAGGTCAGCAACATAGGTAAGGAGTTTTCATGGTCTTGCACAATACTATAGAAAGTTCATAAGACAATTTAGTCCAATTTGTGCACCTATGTTAGATACTGTTAAAGGAGGAATGAAAACCAAGTTTGTGTGGAATGAAGATTCTAAAAAGAGCTTTGAGTTGTTGAAGGAAAGGATAGCTACCCAACCTATTTTAGTGCTACCAAGCTTTGAGAAGTTATTCACCATTGAATGTAATGCTAGAAATGTAGCAATTGGGGTTGTTCTAAGCCAAGAGGGCAGGCCGATGGCTTTCCATTCTGAAAAGTTGAGTGATGCTAAGAGGAAGTACTCCTCATATGACTTAGAGATGTATGCATTGGTCCAAGCTCTAAGAAAGTGGAGGCATTACTTGCTTCCAAAGGAATTCATTGTGTATTTAGACAATCAAGCACTTAGTTTTCTGAATTCACAAGAGAAGTTGAGTCACAAGCACATGAAGTGGGTTGAGTACCTACAAGCTTACACCTTCAATATCAAGCACAAGAAGGGTGTTCTAAACAAGGTGGCTGATGCATTGTCAAGAAGAGCCCTCACACTCCAAGAAATTCAGTTGAAAAGCATGGGGATAGATCATTTCAAGGATCTATATGTAGATGATGAGGAATTTTCTAACATTTACAAGGTATGTGCTGAATACAAGAATCATTTTCATAGTAAATATGCTGAATATACTTTGCAAAGTGATCTCTTGTTTAAGGGGAATCAATTGTGTGTTCCTAGAGGCTCTATTAGAGAGAATTTGATTCAAGAAAAGCATAATGGTTCTTTTAGTGGTCACTTTGGGATCACTAAGACTCAAGACCTTGTTTCAAGGTTTTATTATTGGCCTAGAATGAATCTTGATGTTAGGAGGTATGTGGAAAGTTACGTTGTATGTCAAAAGGCCAAGGGCACTTCTACAAATACTGGTCTTTATCAACCACTACCAATTCCTACTAGGCCATGAGAATGCTTAAGCATGGATTTTGTAGTTGGGTTACCCAAGACAAGACAAGGAATGGATAGTGTGTATGTGGTTGTGGATAGGTTCAACAAGATGGCTCACTTTGTGCCATGCAAGAACACAAATGATGCAAGTCAAATAGCATCTCTATTCTTCAAAGAAATTGTGAGAATCCATGGGTTACCTATCAGCATTGTGTTAGACAGGGACACTAAGTTTATGAGTCATTTTTGGAAGACTCTTTGGCAAATATTGGGCACTAACTTATCTTTTGGATCAGCTTACCATCCCCAAACTGATGGTCAAACTAAGGTTGTTAATAGAAGCCTTGGGAATCTTCTAAGATGCTTGACTAAAGAGTACAGACATCAATGGGATCAGTTGATTGGGCAAGCTGAATATGCCTACAATGACACCTTGAATAGATCCATAGGGAAGAGTCCATTTGAGATAGTTTATGGACTACATCCAAGAGGTGTCTATGAGTTGAGAGATCTGAAAGGAGTCAAAGCAAGTGGATATGTAGATGATTTTGCATTTTCTATTAAAGAGGTTCATGAAACAGTGAGGAAGACATTAGTGGAAAACACCAACAACCATAAAGCCAAGGTGGATGAAGGTAGAAGGACAGTAGAGTTCAATGTTGGTGATCTTGTCATGGTGCACCTAAACAAATCTAGATTTCAAAAAGGAGTCCCTCATAAGCTGCAAATGAGGAGGATAGGACCCTGTCCTATATTGGCAAGGTATGGTGACAATGCCTTCAAGATAGACCTACCAAAGGATAGTGGATTGTCCAATATATTTAATGTTGCAGACCTTGTCCATTACAAGGGACCATTGAAGGATAGTGACCAGACCATACATGAAGTGATCATGGATGTAGAATAATTACAACTCCCTACTGCTAAAGATACATGACCTAACAATGTACTAGACACTAGAGTCTACAAAAAGACTAGACTCAAGGAGTATAAAGAACACCTCATTCAGAGGTATGGGAAGAGTGCTGCTGATAAAATTTTGGTCAAGGAATCAGAATTCAAAAGGATGGGCATTGATCCTAGCATCATCAATCCAAGGGTGGATTGAAGTTCTTATTTTGGGGAGGATGGTGCAGGAGCACCTAGGCTAGCCTCTATTGGTTAGTAAATTCTGGCTTGTACTTGACTCTAGCTAGGTCAAGAGTTTAGTTTAGTTTGTTTTAGGACCTTAGAAGGTCTCTTGCTATGTTGGCTAGGTGAGTTAGTCATTAGGACTAAGGTCACAATAATAGCCTTTGTTAGTTGCTTATTTAATTTCTTAAGTTAGAAGCTTATCTTAGGTGAGAGTCTTAAATGTGTTCTAACACATGTTGTTGTTATAAAGATGCCATAAGGTTTTAAATGTATTTGGATCCTCAAGACATAGGAGGTTAGAAGCCCAAGAATATAGGAACATGGCAAATGTGGAAGTTGCCAAATGTTCAAAATAAGTTGTCTTCAATTTTGCAATTATTGCAAAAGAGTGCATGCCATTCAGGTATCTTTGGATTCCCTAAGTTATAGGAGGTTATGCTCAGCCAACAGGCCCTAGAAAGAAGGAAATGGCATCTAATGTTATTGAAGACTCAAACACCAAGTTTCATTCATGCATTGTAATAGTTTGGAATAGAAAAAAAGAGTTCTGCAAGCATTTTAACAGGGATTTTATGATGTCTATGCTGATAGTCATACTATATGGATTGAAAGAATAAATCTAATACTGGATTAGGTTTCTATTGACTATTAGGATACTTTTTCATTTGAAGAGAAAGTCATTTTGAGTTGATCTAAGTGCTGGTTTTTGGTATTCTAGTTCAGGGAGTCCATTTTTAGCTTGTTTTGAGTAGTTTAGAGAGTCATGGCTCCTCCATGAAATCTAACCATGGATAAACATTCATGTTAGATGGAAATGGAAAAGGCTTCATTTTTGTATATATTTTTAGGAGTTAGGAATTTTGAAATCATGAGGAACTATTTTATATACTAGGCCCTAGGCGAGTTTGTGAAGCCCGATTAGAGGTCTAGAGGTGAAAGAAGTGAAGAAACATTGCATGGTTGTATGGATCTGTACTACTCCAAGAATTTTTCATGAAGATAAACATCATATTTATCCATTTTGTGAAGATATAAGTCATACCAATCATTTTGGATTTGGTTTGAACAAGTTTACTATCAAAATCACAGTTCAGTCCTAGAAATTAGGCCTATTAGGCATCCTGTCCTAGTTTATAGGAACCCCCTGTACGGTCACTGTCAGACCCAAAAAATTTGTGAATGTTTTAAAAATTCCAAAAGGGTATCTGAATCAGGTCTTATTTTTTCAAGGTGTTTGGAAAAGTTTTGCAAGAAACAACAAAAGGTGACTGGTAAGGGCTACTAGAATAGGCCTATTTTTAAGGTCAATTCATGATGATTTATGGAATCCGATAAGAAGATGATTGAAGAACCTTCCAAAATGGATCAAATGGGAAATAAAAATAATTTTTTCATGATGGAGAAGACCCTTTCAATTTTGGATCATGTTTATGGAATTTTGGCACTTAGAGCCTTCTAAGTGAGTCTGGAGAAGTGAATCAAAACTAAGGTGTTGATCATTCAAGGTGAAGTTTTCAGAGATTGACTCTTGTAGAAAAGTTTGAATTGGTCTTAGATAATGATCTAATCCTATTGGAATATCCTATAGAGGAATAGGATACTAGGAGGCAAGTGAAGTCTCTTGGAGGGTGTGAAAACAAGCCTTGAAGTCTATCATACATCAATCATATAATTGGTTAGGTCTATAGGGTCTATTTTTATGCTTGAAAAAACATGAAAAGATCTATTGGTTGTGTTAGAACTATCTACCATTTCCTCCTTCTTATCAATATCTTCCTCCACCTCCTTCCCAATATCTTTCTTCTCCTGACTTCCACTATTAGATTCCTCTTTAGAATATGTATCCACTTTTAGTTTCTCCCCCTTACCGAAGGGATGAGTAGCTAGTCTAGTTGACCATCTTGAGGTGCTAGTTTCTTCAGTGGCCTCTCTTATATCAAAATCAATTTTCTAAATAGTGAATTTATATTTCTTAGGGGCCTTCCCTTTCTTCTTGTTTAGGGGTTGGGATTTTTTATTTTTACCCTTTGATTCCCCCTCATTTCTAGCATGAGTGGGGGTTTCAGGGATTTCCATTCAAGATCTACGACCATGAATTTTAATTTCTTTCTTCTTTCTCAACCCAGGTAAGTCTAACATACTAACCAAGGGAGGGGTCATAAAATTTGGGGCTTCTTGGACAATGATGGGCCTTGGTAGCAAGAGTTCCACATGAAAGTGATAAAGCCTAAGGATGAGACCTTGGTGTAGGGGAATTGTCTTTTTACCATTGCTTTTTCATAGAATTAACAACTTCCTTACCAAAGTTTTCTAGGTAATGTAATAAAAAGAACTAGAATGAAACAATGTTGTGGTTATGAAAATGGTTCAAAAAAGGTATATGGTAAAATTAATATACCCTAAATCCACCTTCAAGCATAAAATACTTTATTATCATTAAGCATACTTGGTCTTAAGACTTAGATAATTGCTCACATTTATAGCCCCCATGATGTTTTATTGGTGCTTCATTCTCATGAAGGAATTGGTTTAGGCTCTCCATGTATGAAACACAACTCATCTTCTTCCATTTCATCCCATTCATGGAAAGAGCCATCACCTTTACAATGAAATCTTCATTAGATTCAAAGGAAATGCCCCTCATCAAAACCCCACAATAAACCCAAGTAGTAGGAAACTAGGTCGACATATTTTCATCAAGTCTAGTCATATTTTTAATGCATTGAGCCAGCCCCCCTTTACAACTATGGAAAATAGTGGCATTATTTTTGATGAAGGGTGCTCCCCTTAATACCACAAACACATAACATAAATAGAGAAACAATATGCAAGAACAAAAAATTGGCTTCTTATTATCTCCACAAATGTGGAATTGCAAACTTTCAGAATTACAATATGAAAAGCCTCATGGGCATTCCCTTACAATATTTTGTAGGACAAAGCCTCAAATCAATACCCAGATCTACTACCCCAAACTACCCTAGACAACACTACAGGCCTTCTTTATATAGGCAATTTCCACCGCCGAGAAGGTTCCAGAAATTTAACCCTAAGGGCCGACCAAACTTAGAATTATTTTATTTTTCAATTTATTACATCAAAGTTGGCTCAAAATAAATTTTGAAACCCGAACAAAAAATTTGAAGGAAAATTATTTTCTGCCATTTCAGGTGACCTGACTTTCGGAGACCATAAGTCATCACCAGTTGACCAGATGGACTATTATAACCCCATTTTAGAAAGGCCATGAAGCGCTCTATAAGCTTAACTGGTGCAAGCGCCTATCACCCAAATTTTTGACCTCATCCTAGGCCTCTAAAGCCTTCAAAACTGAGTTCAAAGTTTCTGTACCCTGCTGCCAATACCGAAAATCTTTAATATCTTCAAAACTAGACCTGATCTAGCCATGAAACTTTACTGGCAGGCTGATATGACTGAGATGAACCTCCACATGTAAAATTAGAAAATTTCAAGATTTATGACCAACTTACTAAAAATAGAAAGTTTCCATAAATAGCAGCTCTGCACAAGATAGCCCTTATTAATACAAAAATAGAAATATTTTTGGGTGATGCAAGATTGCTCTTACACCTAGGATGCTCTTGCATCAGACACCTAGGTAATTTAGAAGTGACCTCATCATGACTCAGGTGTGCAGAGGAAAACCAAGATGGTTAACCTCCTCCTTTGTTAGCCATGATCAATCTTCAACAGGCCATCTTTTCCATTTGACCAAATACTCTTCATATGTCATGTTCCTTGTGCTTCTGCCAACATGACTATCCAGTATGTCTTCAATCTCCTTGATATCTGAACTAGCTGCTGGAATACACCACTGTGCTGCTGTAACCTCATCTTCAACACCTCCTTCATGATACTCTGTCAAATCTAAAATGTTAAACACTGGTGAAATATTTAGCTTAGTAGACAATTCTACCTCATATGCATTTCCTGAATCATGCTTCTTCAATATCTTACATGGCCCAAACTTCTTCATTTTCAACTTGTTATATGTAACAACCAGAAATCACTCCTTCCACAAATGAACCATGACTTCATCTCCAACCTGAAATTCCTTATGCCTCCTTTTCACATCTGACTTAACCTTATACTGTGCATTCATCTTGGTAATATGCTTCCTCGCCTCCTCATGGATGTTCTTCAAATGTTCTACAAAATCCTCACTTTCAGCCATACTTATTTCTCTTTTATCTATCTTTCTCAACTAAGATGCATTTCTTAGACTACTCCCATATACAATCTAGAATGGTGATTTACCAGTGCTCCTGTTGACAAAATTATTATATGCAAATTTTGCTTGTGGTAAAATCAAATCCCATCCTGTTGGCTTATCCCCAACCAAACATCTCAGCAAATTTTTCAAACTCCTATTCACCACCTCTGTCTATCCATTAGTCTGTGGATGATGTGATGAACTAAATTTCAAATCTATCTTCAACTTCTTCCACAATGTACGCCAGAAATATCCAACAAACTTAGTGTCTCAATCTAAAACTATGGTCTTTGGCAAACCATGTAGTCGCACTACTTCTCTGAAAAATAATTCTGCTACATGAACATCATCATTAGTCTTCTTGTAGGGAATAAAATGTGCCATCTTTGAAAATCTGTCAACTACCACAAAAATTGAATCATGTCCCCGAAGTGTCCTTGGTAAACCAAGAACAAAGTCCATACTGATATCCTCCCAAGGTTTCTCTGGTACAGGTAATGGCTGATACAACCCTTTATTCTACTTCACTCCTTTCGCCATTTGACATACTCTACAAATCTGTACAAACTTCTTGACATCTTGCTACAACTGTGGCCAATAATAATTCTCACTAACCAAAGCAAGGGTTTTATCATCACCAAAATGTCCAGCCAATCCTCTGCTATGCTTCTCCTTGATGAGATTCTCCCTCATAGAACTTCTTGGAATGCAAAAATGACACCCTCTGAATAGCATATCATCCTGAATGATGAAATCTAGCCACTTTGTTCTATCTAGAGTAAGAGGTTCTTTATAAGCTTTCCAAGCTTCACCAAAATTAAGATCCTCTGGATACAAATTCTTGAGTTCTTTAAACCCAACCACCTCAATCTACATCTCTGTCAGCAATAGTTGCCTTCTACTAAGTGCATCTACAACCCTATTAGACTTTCCACTTTTGTGTTTCAAAACAAATGTATAACTCTGCAAAAACTAAACCCATTTCGAATGCCTTTGATTCAACTTTCCTTGACTATTCAGATATTGCAAAGCTTGATGATTAGTATACAAAACAAACTCTTTAGGAAGCAGATAGTGTCTCCACTTCTTTAATGCCTGAACTATAGCATAAAATTCTTGATCATACACAGAATATTTTCTCTTGGCATCATTTTACTTGTCACTGAAATAAGCAATAGGTTTACCTTCTTGGCTCATAACAGCTCCTATTGCAGTACCACTAGCATCACAATCTAATTGAAACACCTTATTAAAATCTGGAAGTGGTAAAACAGGTTGTTCTATAACTTTTTGTTTCAACAATTGAAAACTCTTTTTTTCCCCATTAGTCCACTTAAACTCTTTTCTATCCCCTCTCATTGTTTCAGTCAAGGGACCAAAAATACTGCTGAAATTTCTAATAAACTTTCTGTAAAAACTAGCCAAACCATGAAAAGATCTTACCTTGGTAGCACTCCTTGGAGTAGGCCATTCAAGGATAGCCTATACCTTCTCTAGATCTATTTTTAGACCTTCTGCTGAAACTACAAATCCCAAATACACTAACTCTTTCTTCACAAAACTGCACTTCTTCAAATTAATCAACAATTTCTCATCTCTTAACTTCTCAAACACCATACGAATATGCATCATATGCTCTTCCAATGTCCTACTAAAGATCAAAATATCATCTAGGTACAGAATGACAAACTTAGCCAGAAATTGTTTCAGAACCTCGTTCATGAGCCGCATAAAAGTGCTCGGTGCATTGGTTAGCCCAAAAGGCATGACTAACCACTCATACAGTCCTTCCTTTATCTTGAAGACAATCTTCCATTCATCTCCTTCTCTGATCGAAATCTGGTGATATCCACTCTTCAGATCTATCTTTGAGAAATACACAGCTCCACTTAAACAATCCATAATATCATCCATTCATGCCAATGGAAACCTGTGCTTGATTGTGATCTTGTTTATTAGTCTAGAATCTGTACACATCCTCCATTCTCCATTCTTATTTGGTGCTAATACCGCTAGTACAACACATGGACTCAGGCTCTCCCGAATCAATCACTTCTCTAACAACTCATGTACTTGTCTGTTCACCTCTTCACTTTTTGCTGGTGTCATTCTGTGTGCTGCCTTGTTTGGAAAACTAGCTCCTGGAATCAAATCCATCTGATGAATGATCTTCCTTACCGATGACAATCCACCAGGTATATTATTAGATACAATATCCTGAAACTCATTCAACAAATCTGCAACCTCTACAGGTACATCCTCTACTTCCTCTTTACTAGCTTTTGGAATTAAAGCAAAACACGCATGCTCATGCCTCATACCATCTAGGAATTTTTTTCCATCAACAAATTTTATTCTTGCATTACCACATACCTTTTCTTCGGTCTCCTTCAATGGCTTTAGCTTATGTCGCACTCCATCCTTTGTCAGGGAATAGGTATTCGCATGACCATCGTGTACAACACATCTGTCAAACTACCACGGTCTACCCAAAAACATATGACATGCATCCATAGATATGATATCACATAGTACCTCATCATGGTACCCGCCGATCTTAAACTTTACTAGGCACTGTTCACTGACCATGACCTTGTGGTCATCCTGCACCCAGGCAATTTGATATGGATGTGGGTGTTTCTATCTCTTGAGCTTCAACTTTGTCATCATCTCTTGTAACACCAAATTTTTAGTGCTTCCACTATCAATAATCACATCACAACATTTACCCTCACACTTGCATCTAGTGCGAAATAGGCTCCTCCTTTGTTCAAGTTCATTCTCACCACTCAGTAGGACTCTTCTATTAATCAACGTTTCTCATCTTTCAGCATCTTTTGAATTTGATGATCTGGCATCTTCATCTACATGTGCAACTCTGGCCTGGCCTTCATTCCTCCTATCTATCCTTCCTTGGCATTGAGGACATTGAAATGCCCTATGACCTTCTTCTCCACAGTGAAAACATGTTCCACGGAAGCCTCCTCTTCCTGAACCTTGTCCTCTTCCTCTTCCTCTCTGATCTCTATTATTCTAATCTTGGAAATGATTGGAATTTTTTCATCTCTAATTTTGACTGCTACTGGCCTCATCCTTCTTTTCTGGATCTTCATTTTGGCCTCCATATGACCATCCACCATGACCTCTTCTATTTTGTCTGCTCTCAAACTTTTTGTTCAGCTTTTCCTCCACTTTTAGGGAAATCTGGTATGCCTCTTCAATACTGTTATTTTGAACTAGATTCAGCTCCTCCTGAATGCTCGGCCTCAACCCATTAAGGTAACAGGAAACTTTCTCCTTATCCACTTCTACATGGCCTATTCTGATGAGGATTCAATAGAACTCCTCTCTATACTCCTGAACAAATTTTCTTGCTTGCTTCAAACTTTGCATCTTCTTCAAAAGGTCAAGCTCATAATCAATAGGAATGAACTGTCGCTTCAATTTATCCACCATTAGATCCCATCTTGTGATTTTATCTTTCCCTCTTCTATTTCGCTCCAATTGAATCTCTTGCCACAAGATCTTGGCATGACCTTTCAGTCCGGCCTTCACAAATTTGACCCTATCAGGATCATCAGTATCTTCATACTCAAAATATTCTTCACATTCATTGATCTAGTTGATCAACTCCTTTGGGTTAAGATTTCTTGAAAATGTAGGAATCTCAATCTTAGGTCTTTTCCCAATGTTGGAAATGGCACGAAAAAGTCTTTCTTCCTCCTGGTTCAATACTTTGACTTCTCCTTCTTGATCTTCTTCTTCAGCTTCATCCTCGCTTTCATCTCTGACATTAAGATTCATTCCTCTGTGAATCTCCTCTTGCAATGCTCGCACTTGTCTCTTTAGTGCTCTAACCTCAGGTGTTACAACACCAGCTCTTCCACCACATTCCCTTCGTGGAGGCATTTTTGTGATGCGTACTGAAACCCTAACCATGATTTTGGTGCAAACTACCTCACAATCGGTGATCTATTTACACACTCAGGAACACCTGCTTTGATACCACTTGATGAAGGGAGCTCCCTATAATACCACAAACACATAATAGAAACAAATAAACAATATGCAAGAACAAAAAATTGGCTTCTTATTATCTCCACAAATGTGGAATTACAAACTTTCATAATTACAAAATATGCAAAGCCTCATGGGCATTCCCTTACAATATTCTATAGGACAAAGCCTCGAATCAATACCCAGATCTACTACCCCGAACTGCCCTAGACAACACTACGGGCCTTCTTTATATAGGCAATTTCCACAGCTGAGAAGATTCTAGAAATTTAACCCTAAGGGCCGACCAAACTTAGAATTATTTTATTTTTCAATTTATTACATCAAAGTCAGATCAAAATAACTTTTGAAATGCGAAGAAAATTTTTGAAGGAAACTTATTTTCCACCATTTCAGGTGACCCAACTTCTAGAGACCATAAGTCATAACCAGTTGACCTGATGGACTATTATAACCCCATTTTAGAAAGGCCACGAAGCACTCTACAAGCTTAATTGGCACAATCGCCTATCACCCAAAATTTTGACCTCATCCGAGGCCTCTAAAGCCTTCAAAACTAAGTTCAAAGTTTCTGTACCCTGCTGCCAATACCAAAAATCTTCAATATCTTCAAAACTAGACTTGATCTAGCCATGAAACTTTATTGGTAGGCTGATATGATTGAGATGAACCTCCACATGCAAAATTAGAACATTTCAAGATTTATGACCAACTTACTAAAAACAACAAGTTTCCATAAATAGCAGCTCTGCACAAGATAGCCCTTATTGAATACAAAAATAGAAATATTTTTGGGTGATGCAAGATTGCTCTTTCACCCAAGATGCTCTTGCGTCAATTTTTGAAATCCTCATGCCTATTTGGCTCAATTGAGTATGTCATCTCCTATGGTATCACTTTCAAATACAATCACTTGATGGTACTCAAAAAGCTCCAAATTGTTTTTGATGCCAAGAATAAAAGGAAATACCCAAAATAAATTTGAGTACTCTATGCAATTATGAATATCTTTCCCTTGGTGGTCTCATAACCTCTCATGGCCTCCCACACCTGTGGATGGCCAATTCTCAAAGTGGAATTAAAAGTTTCATACATTACAAAATCTTCAATTGGTTGGAAAATCTTTCAAAATCATTCATACCTTTCCTAATATGACACCATCCCATAATTAACGAGTAAATTGTTTCCATCACATGGTAACAACTCCTTCAACATTTCCACATCAAAGTTTGATGTGACATACACCTATGACTCAAAATTTCAACCCTAATATTCAAAGTCATCATATTCAAATTACCAAACTCTTCACTTATAGGTTACTCTTTTATTATTTTTAGTGTAACACTACTTCCCTTACTCAACCACAGAGCTATACCAATTAATATCTCCCCAAAGAATTTTAAATTTATTCTCCATTTACATTGTATTAGATAAATTTTCACCCAAAATAAGGTTCTTCACATGGAGTGGGAGGTGATCAACCTTCCTCCAACATCTAATTCCCTCTATAGGTAGGTCCATGAAAACTATGACATCAACTAATCTATTGCTTTCCTTGAAGATGTGATTTATAGTAAAAGAGTGAAGACCCAGAAGAAGTGTCCTAATATCTTTCATAAATCCTTCCATAGACCAACTAGCATTAATAACTCCTTTAGTAGGTTCAATTATAATTTTGGAGTCACCTTCTATATCAAGATTTTTGATTCCAATAGAGAGAGCAATCTTAATCCCGCATAGGAGAGCCATACACTCGATTACTACTGTGGCCATTCAAATTCCTAGTAAAAGTAGCAGCCAAATCTCCATTGGAGTCTCTGATCACCATGCCACCTACAACATTACCCTATTCTAGTAGCTCCATAAAAATTAAGCTTGCTCCACCCCATAGAAGAAAGTTTCCGCTTTGTTCTTTTCCTAGCTAGTATCTTAGTATTATCAAACTAAGCATATGTCATTGGGAGGTTCCATTTCTTAGCAATTTTATTATCCCAATGAGTAGGGAGTTATCTAGGCCACTTCTAAGTGTTAATTAATAAGTTATGTTCCAACAATCTCCCCATGGTTTTAAAGATACCTTCCATTAGATTTTCAACATCCTTAAATATTCGATTGTTCCTTTCTTTCCATAGACTCCAACAGACATGTAGGGGTGATTGCCACCATAATTTCCTAATCAAGGGATTATGGGTAGGGATCTTTTGATCAAGTATGAATTGTCGGATGTCATTATTAAAAACTCATGGAAGATCAACTTTTCCATCATAGTCTGCCAGATTTGTCTAGCAAATTGACAATGTAGAAACATATGATATGTAGATTCCTCCTCTTGTTTACAAAGAATGCATTTGTTAGGAAGTTGGAATCCTCTTCTAACCAAGTTGTCTCAAGTTAGAATTTTGTTGTACATAGTTGTCCACCAAAAGAAGTTAATCTTTATAATTAATTATGGGTTCTAGACTTTTATCCAACAATCCGGGGCACTATCATGCTTTAACAACAATTTGTAAGTTGATTTGACCAAGAACTCACCCTTTTGATCCTTAATCTAGAAAACTTGGTCTTCCCTCTAGAATAGGGGGGGGTCTAACCTTGCTTATTATTGATTGGAGTTCAATGTATAAATTCTCTAGATTACTTATATGATGCCATTCAATGTTTCAAATGCATTATTTTAATGCTCAAGATGATCCTCAAATGATCTAGAACTTGGCTTTAAATATGTCACCCTAGTTATTTTTCATATTAGAGAAGCATAAACGAGGGTATTTTCCCTTAACAACAACATGATAAAGGGTGTATGATCAATAGATTAATAGTCACAACACATTAACAACAAAAAATAACAACTAACACAAAAAAATTAGCTAATACCAAATATCCAAAACATAAAAAAGGAGCTAAAACCTTTGGGTCTACTTACCAACATACTATCTAAACTTCTATCAGTCAGATAAAGAAGCCACCAAGGGCTATCATAGTAAACATAAAAACATCTAGTACTAATGTTTCAAATTAAAATAAAGAAAGCATAAACATTGTTCATATTTTGTCCATGGTGGCACCTAACATAAAATTAAAATAAAAAAATCCAGATCAAGGGACATATTCCCTAGTGAGTTCCCTTGTAAGTGCCTCACATTTGTTGTAGGGCCAATGACCAATCCTCAGTTAGGAACTTGAAGAGTTCCTTATAGTTGTCTTCATTTCCATCATCATTTCCCAACATATTCTTCTGTAGGAAACAAAGAGAAGTTATAGAGTTGTGCATTACCCTCATGGAGAATCTTGAAATGCTACTAATTTTTCTTTGAAGCTCCAAGACTCTGACATTTGTTTTTTCAAGCTCCCCAATAGTAGCATCACATTTTTTAAAATTGCTAGTCGGGTGGTTACCAAGAGTTGAAACTATAGTAGGCTTAGTAGTTTAGGCATCATATCATTGGCTAGGTCTATATGGTCTATTTTTATGTTTTAAAAAACATGAAAAGATCTATTGGTTGTGTTAGAACTATCTACCATTTCCTCATTCTTATCAATATATTCCTCCACCTCCTTCCTAGTATGTTTCTTCTCCTCACTCCCACTATTATATTCATCTTCATAATATGTGTCCACTTTTATTTTCTTCCCCTTACCCAAGGGACGAGTAGCCAGTCTAGTTGACCATCTTGGGGTGTTGGTTTCTTTAATGACCTCTTTGTCAAAATCCATTTCCTAAATAGTGAATTTATCTTTCTTAGGGGCATTCCCTTTCTTCTTGTTCAGGGGTTGGGATTTTCACTTTTTATCCTTTGATTCCCCCTCATTTCTAGCATGGGTGGGGGTTTCAGGGATTTTCAATTGAGATCTAAGGCTAGGGATTTTAATGTATTTCTTCTTGCTCGACCCAAGTAAGTCTAACAGAATAGCCAAGGGAGGGGTCAAATAATTTTGAGCTTCTTAGAAAATGATGGGCCTTGGTGGAAAGAGGGCCAAATGAAAGTGATAAAGCCTAAGGATGAGACCTTGGTGTAGGGAAATTGTTTTTTTACTATTGCTTTTTGTACAGTTAACAACTTCCTTGATAAAGTTTTCCAGGGAACGTAATAAAAAGAACAAGAATGAAATACTGTTGTGGTTATGAAAATGGTTCAACATAGGCATATGGTAAAAGTAATAGACCCTAAATCCACCTACAAGCATAAAATACTTTATTATCATTGAGCATACATGGTCATAAGTCTTAGATAATTGCTCACATTCATAGACCCCATGATGTTTGATTGGTGGTTCATTCTCATCAAGGAACTGGTTTAGACTCTCCATGTTTGAAACATAGCTCATCTTCTTCCATTTCCTCTCATTTATGGAAAGACCCATCACCTTTACAATGACATCTTCATTAGCTTCAAAGGAGATGCCCCCATAAAAACCCCACAATCAACCCAAGAAGTAGGAAACTAGGTCGATACATTTTCGTCATGTCTAGTCACATTTTTAATGCATTGAGCCATCCCTCATTTATAAATATGCCAAATAGTGGCATTATTTTTAAAATCCTCATGCCTATTTGGCTCAATCAACTTTGCCATCTCCTATGGTATCACTTTTAGAAACAATCACTCTCTGGTATTCAAAAAACCCCAAATTGTTTTTGATACCAAGAATATAAGGAAATACCCAAAATAAATTTGAGTACTCAATACAATTATGAATATTCATTCCCTTCACTAGTACATTTGAGGCCAAATTTTGACGACCATTTGTCAGATTTTTAACGCCTATTTGTCGACATTTTGACATATGTGTCCGTTGGCATTTTTGTGTTGGAAATTGCAATAGAAGAGGTAAAAATTAGTTTTCTAACACCGCATTTCATCAGAAACTTGCACATGAATACCAACTTTGTTACGATATTTCTTATAGTTGACCTATTAGAACTTCGACAACCCATGTAGGTGTCCCGTCGGACCTATGTGTCATAATAGCGATGAGTCAGCAATAATTCTCTGACAGGAAGACCCATCGGAGATATGGCATGGCTATCGCAACTACCTATCAAAAAGTACTTTCCAACATTATAACTGTTGGAATAGTGATAGATCTACAGCCATAGTCCAACAGATAGACCTGTCGGTGCTATAGCATTCCTGTCGCACATATCTATTGAAAAGGAGATATTTCTGACATTGGACCTATCGGAAGAGTGACAGTATGGCAGTATATCACCAACAGGTATACCTGTAGAATATATAGCATTCCTGTCATAGTGTTCTATCAAAAAGAAATTGTCTCCGACATTATATCGATCGGCCAAGCGATGGGTAGAAGTGGAATTTGACAGGAGCGTTTGTCGGATGTATAGCACCACTATCAAAAGTATTTTCTTTATTATTGAAAAAGTGATGGATATGCACATTAAAAATAAGAAAGCTCAAGAGACCATCATAGGTTGTCTCTTTCTTCGGTCTATATTATTGACAAAATGTTTTACCTTTCATTAGCTCATCAAATCTAGGGATTTGAAAGAATTTAATAGAATATTTTCATGATAATGTATATTATTTAAGTTGACGTTGCATGAATTTATCTACTTTGCGCACTTGTAGACTATGAGGAGGGTGATAAAGAAGCATCTCCTCCCATGGCCTACATTACTGAAGCCATGTGCGGGGATGCTTCTTTATGGCTATCCTCGTAGTATACAAGTGCGCAAAGTATATAAATTCATTCAGCGTCAAACTAAAATAATGTATGTTATACATGAAAATATTCTATTAAATTCTTTCAAATCCCAAAATTTGATGAGCTAATGAAAGGTAAAACATTTTGTCAATAATATAGACCAAAGAAAGAGACCAACTATGATGGTCTCTTGAGCTATGTTATCATTAGTCCTAGCTACTGGGTAAGGCCTGGAATACTTATACCTGTCGATCATTGAGAATAATCACCACCTTGCATTTATGTACACTGCAAAGTATCCAATATAATTGATCCCAGTCTTGCAAAAACATTGTACACTTGTGCAGCTCATCAATACTGGAGGCCTGAAGTAATTTTATACGATCACTAGTACATTTCGTTTATGGATGAGAAACAATATCCAAAGTTTCTAGATTCTGAGAAGAGGTATGAGTGGAGGCCAAAGAAGGGATATTTGTGAAGGTTTTATATAATCAGAGGAGTAGTGGTTGCTTTGCATCGTCTGGGTATACCACTCAATTATGTTGTGTCTCCAAAAAATTGTGACCATGATGCCTACATTTATGTTTCTCAGCTATTGTGATATCTACATTGCAATCTGTAGTTGTTGCAGTAGCATAGCCTATCCACAACATAAAGGAAGACATCTTCCTAGCCTAGGTCTCGATCCTACCCCAATTGTCGAAGGATCCAGGCCCAGGCTAGAAAGATGTCTTCCCATTCTGTTTAAGCCATATTCCTTGATCTTGTCAAACTTCCTTGGTACGGTAGGCCTGCTCTCTGTAGTTCTCTTCTTCAATTTGTGTTCGACGATAAGCATCTTATTCTTCTTCCTAATTGCAACCAGGGCTTCCTTTTCATCAGGATTCAACTCCACTTCCCCCATCTCATCATCCTCATCACCCTCAGCTAGGCCATCCTAAGCCCTTCTTCCCTCTCTAGTTCTTCAAGCCTCTGTAAGATATCTGGATCAATAAAGTTTGCAACATTGTGTCCATCCATGATCTCAGGAATCACATCATCTTTCCAGTCTTCATTTGCTAAAATATACAGCTTCTTCAAGCTTGCAAAGTAATCTTATTAATAAAAGAACTTTTGCCAAGATTAGGCTACCCATAGATCAAAATAGTTGATGTTATTGGTGCTTGTGCTCAAGGATATCGATTCATTGTTTTGAAATGGCCAAATCATTTTTATTTTGATTGTAGAGAAAATGAGCAGGTGAAAGCTAATCGAGTGTGAGAGAAGGCATTGCATTTTATTTGATCATGAATGCTCTCTGAAATGATCAATCATGTTTTCTATTCGATTCTTTTTGGTGCTTTTTTTTTTTCTCGTATTCAGTAGATAAAAATCATGGTGGCAACCACTTAGCCATCTTTTTGATGTTCCAGGTATTTTACAAAGATACAGGTATGTGGATTTATCATTCAGTTGCTTGTAGTTATTGGTCAAATGCAAATATTTTGTCAAGTTGAAAGGGCAATATATTAGTTTGGTGTTTTTAGTTTATGTTAAAAGTTGATTTGGTAAAATCCTCAAAAAATAAACTACATGTTCTAAAATGTAAAGAAGTTGAATGTTAAATGTAAGATATATATCTCATCCATAGTAATCAAAAGAAAGGACATGAAACTTATAAGGAGATTTACCAATCCAAAAATATAAGCGAATAGAAAACAAGATTGGTACCTTATGAATTGGTTTTTGAGGTGCACAATCTTCATCAATCTCCTCAGAAGAAGACCCCTCATGAAAAATACATTTAACACAAAAAACAAATTTACAAAACTGAACCAATGGCATGTTTAGAACAAAGAAATAGAATGATAATAATATGCTGAAAATTCTATTCCATTTAATACATGCCAAAGGACTAGTCCCAACAATTCTTAAACATACTTTATCTGATATGATAATAACATGCTAATTAAACTGATAAAGGTGTTATTTGCATTTAATCTGCCAATTACTAATTACACAAAAAACAAATTTACAAAATTGAACCAATGGCATGTTCTTCATGTGGTACAAGGAAGATTTGACTATCAAATATTCCTTCATGAAAGCTAAGCGCGAGAGAAGGTATGTGATTTCTTCATCTTTGATTGGTATCTTTGACGGGCAGCATCTTTCGAGCCTCTGGCACCATATTCGACTGCAAATTTCAAATGCATTGCATTTTATTTGATCATGAATGCTCACTGAAATGACTGCATTCTACCGGTGTCGTGCCCTAGCCCATGCTTTATATCCATTATTTGATGTTATTGGTGCTTGTGCTCAAGGATATCGATTCATTATTTTGAAATGTTTGGATCATTTTGGTCGTGACTGTCTCGTACACAGTCAGGAAATGTAACTGTCTAATGATTATATGTAATGTTGAATAGATTAAATGCTTTATTCTTGGTAGAAGTGAATGGAAGGAATAGTGTTGGTGTTAGGTTTCATTTATTATTGAATTCAATGGTTTCCAAGATGTGTTGAGGAGTTTTCTCCTTGTTTAATGTTAATTGTTCTTGCACAATCCACTCATACAATAGTGAAATTCTATGTGATTGACAATTTCATCCAGCTGGTTCAGTTTTGTAAAAAAAATTTCGTGTTAATTTTTTTTTTCTATTTTTTCCATTTGATAACCACAATCAACATTTGAAAATAGTGAATCGATATCCTTGAGCACAAGCACCAATAACATCAAATAATGGAGATAAAGCATGGGCTAGGGCACGACACCAGTAGATTAAAACTGAACCAATGACATGTTTACAACAAAGAAATAGAATGATAATAATATGCTGAAAATTCTATTCTGTTTAATACACGCCAAATGACCAGTCCCAACAATTCTTAAACATACTTTATCTGATATGATGAACTGTTAATAAAGGTCTAATTCTATAGACTACTAGCACGAAGGATGATTTGACCTAGCCAAATCTTCCTTGTACCACACAAAAAACTGTGTGATAACTATGTCTACTCCAACCTTAATTGTTTAAGAATTCATCATATCAAATAAAGTATGTTTAAGAATTGTTGGGAGTTCTATTAGACCTTTGTTGTAAACATGCCATTGGTTTTGAATGTTTGGATTCATTAAAGGATATAAAACCCTTCATTTTGGGGTTATTGTGTGTGGATTCAAATGTAAGTTTGATTTGGTTAATATTTAGAAGAGATCAATAAAGTATTTAAAGACAATCTTACATGTTTGGAGAGGTTTGAGAGGCACTTATCATGACTGTACCCTCACAAACATCGGCATAGATTGGTTTTACTAAGTTTCCTTTCTCTATTTTGAGGTTTCCTTTCTCTGCCGCAGGGGTACAATCAGAGGGTTCATTGACAAAATGATCTTCTAAATGGTTACTATGAATATGAATGATTTGATATAGCATATTTCTAATTTTACTTGAATTTTGGAATAGCTTGTGCAAGGGTGAAAGTACTTTTGATCAGTTTGGTCATGACTATTCCTCTACACAGTCAGGAAATGTAACTGTCTAATGATTATATGTAATGTTGAATGGATTAAATGCATTATTCTTGGTAGAAGTGAATGGAAGGAATAGTGTTGGTGTTAGGTTTCATTTATTATTGAATTCAATGGTTTTGAAGATGTGTTGAGGAGTTTCTCCTTGTTTAATGTTAACTGATCCTGCACAATCCACTCATACAATAGTGAAGTTACAAAACTGAACAAATGGCATGTTTACAACAAAGAAATAGAAGGATAATAATATGCTGAAAATTCTATTATGTTTAATACACACCAAAGGACTAGTCCCAACAATTCTTAAACATACTAGTTATGTGATATGATGAATCGTTAATAAAGGTCTAATTCTATAGACTACTAGCACGAAGGAAGATTTGACCTAGCCAAATCTTCCTTGTACCACACAAATTTTTTTGTGATAAATATGTCTACTCCAACCTTAATTGTTTAAGAATTCATCATATCAGATAAAGTATGTTTAAGAATTGTTGGGAGTTCTATTAGACCTTTGTTGTAAACATGCCATTGGTTTTCAAATGTTTGGATTCACGTTTGTTGATATTACTGGCACGTTTAATGATGCCATTGTATATTTCTGAGATGCTCACTAAAATTATTGCATTCTATTGGTGTTGTGCCCTAGCCCATGCTTTAAATCTATTATTTGATGTTATTGGTGCTTGTGCTCAAGGATATCCATTTTTTTGAAATGTTGACTGTGGTTATCAAATGGACAGCCCGTAAGCTTCTAGCTAGGCACCATTTGTATTGATAGCTTAGGGCATCAAATGTATTGTATCAGTGATAGTTGAGACTTTGTTAAAAGGAAATAGGAGAAAGAACGATTTTGATTTATTTTCTCTATTTTGATCCCTAAGTGGCTTACAACCTGAGAGAAGTATATGCAGATTTATGGATGCAGTTGCATGATACATAGCAGCTGATAATTCACAAGAAATCCATGCATCCAATTTGAATAGCAATTAATACAAAGAAATAGGGTCCTCCAATGGCCCAATCATCCTGACCTTGACTGTCCCCTCAACCAGTGACCCTTCAAAACTGGGTTATCATACAATCAGTGAGTGATCCTTCATTCTCCTAGTCTGCCCTACATCCAAACATATTGGAAATACACAATACAATGATAACAAGTCTTTCAAAATCCCCCTTCCCTCAAGGAACACTATCAACCATCCCTTCCACATAGCATTTCATTGTTGTATGAGTGGATTATGCAGGAATAGTTAACATTAAACAAGGAGCAAACTCCTCAACACATCTTGGAAACCATTGAAAGGGCAAGAAATCAGTTTGGAGACATTTGTTGTAAACATGCCATTGGTTCAATTTTGTAAATTTGTTTTCTGTGTTAAATGCATTTAAATGGAACATTAAGCATAATAATAATATTCTTAATCTATTAGTAATTGGTAGATTAAATGCACATAACACCTTTATCAATTTAGCATGTTATTATAAGATACTAAAGAAGACCTTCTATTTGTCAGAGAAATCTTCACTATCCCCCACAATGAAGACAATGAAGATTGACCTCCCAACCCACAACAAAGAACATTGTAATAAAAATTAGATATAATGTAGTGTTAGAATAAAATTTGAACAAAGACATGTAATGCTTATGTTAATGATCTAAAAAGCTGCAAATATAGGAATTGAAAAAGAAGATAGTGCCAAGAAACATTTTCACAAATATGAAATGTGAGGAAAAGTAATAAAATTAACAATGCCAAGATTCACAACATTAAATTTCACCTGCGGATGAGTTTCTGCATTGGGTTTCCCAACATCAAAAATATGTTGAGTTGCATTTGAGCTGTAACTAAGAGTATCATATAGAACCGACCCTAAACTTTGAAAGCATTCTCCAGCTTGGCAATTCAAAATTCAATCTAGGCAAGCATCAGTAAGTGAAATAAATTATAGACATCAACATCAACATCATCATATCATTAGACATAAATTATAGACATCAACATCAACATAATCATAATCATTTGGACGGTATTCATTTTGGATAGTACTATGTTTCTTGAAAGTTTTTGTGATGCTTCTAAACTTTAAAGACATATTTTATGGCTTAATGATAATATAGATTTGTGTTTTATTTTTTGATGTAAAAACTTTTCAATATAATCATGGAATGTTGTTGATCATTCATGGTCTTGAAGAAACTTTTCTTCTATTTGATGTATCCTGAATTCATTGAGTTCTAGTATAGGTGAATTGGCCAGATTGAATAATTTCCAGAATTAAATTTTTGTTTACCTATGTAAGCTTCACATTCATTCTTTTCTTGTTTTGATTCTCGATTCCTGACATTGTTTCTCAATGTGATATAGACTGATCACAATATGGTTCATTTGGTCCTCTCTTTCTGTTTAATCATTTGTGTTCTTCATGGTGTAAGTGTCTTTATGTTATAATCCAACCAGCATGTCATACCCCCACTTCTGAAAAAACTCACAACATGTAAATCATAGCCAAAGACTTGGGTGATTAGCATACACAAACAATGATTACCCTTAGGAAACAATGATCATTAATATTCATTAATGGTGGGCGGTGATTCCTTTGTGATAAAGGCATTGACAACATTCATCTTCTTAACCAAGTCATGGGTGGTGATACTTGAAATAGCATAATTAGTAAAAGGAAATAACAACATAACATAATTTGGAGTGAGGAAGAAGGAAAATGGGAAAACAAAATATGGAATAATCAGGTTGGAATTGTTGGAGTTGTTAATTCCAACTTTGTGCGTTAATTCTACCACCAATTAAGAGTAGATTTAATAGTGGTTTACTTGCTGTTTGGATGGTGATTTACCTTGATCTTAAGATCTGATCCATGTTTTTTGAATCACTGCTTCTTTCTTTCAATCTAATCAGTTTACATTAGACTAAGACAAGGATATGCTTCAGTTAAATCCCAGTTTTCCATCCACACAAGAGCTAATTGTGGTGATGATTCCCTTAACATCTTCATCATAATGTGTTGTTATATACGGTGGTATTCAACATTGTAATCTATGCACTTTCAATTTATTCATGGAATTTTATTCTTATTCTGAGCAGCTCTATTTTTCTTGATTATTCTGCAAGCTTTTCTTCTTTTTCTTAGCTAGTTCCATGTAGCCATAGCTACAAAATTCTACATGGTATCAGAGCTTAGGTGCTAGGAAGGAGAAATGCAAGTTTTTTTATGCAGGTTCTAAAGATCAGATCGGTTGCAAAGAATGGAGTTTTTAGTCTCTTCTCTTCTCACAACATTCAACTATTTCGAATGTATGCCACAGATTCTACTTTGGCCCAAAAGTAGAGGCTTGTATCAAATGGTTATGGCAATAGAGGTTGAGTTGGATTCTATATCAGGGATAGATCAAGGTCATGCTCTCTTTGCATGGGCTTTGCCTTATTTTTCTCTTTAGTGACACCATGTTAGTGGACCTGTCATGCCTCTCTTTTCAACATTATGAGGGTTTTCTATTGTTTGTGTTGGTGAATCTTTGTTTCCATAGTTGATCAGTTGTCTAGATAATTGACACCTATATTTTCAACCAGCATTTTATTCTTTCGTAGTAGAGTAGTGTCGATTGGGTCACTCGTACAGATTTATGTGTCATCTGCATCCTTGAATGATAGATGTTTTGCCTTTATTTTCCATCTATTCATTGTTTGGGAGCACATATGTAGATTATTGCCTTTTGTATCTTCGATTGATAAATGTTTTTCCTTTGTTTGCCATCTGTTCATGGTTCAAGTAGTGTCGCTGGGGGCACTCATGCAGATTGATTCTGATCTTCATTTTGGTTTCAGAGGAATCTCTTCATTCAACACTATGGTAGTTATCATTTGACAGATGTCCGCTAGTTTCTTGTCACAAATCATTTTGAGTTACATCTCGTGTTATTTTTGAGGGGGGTTTTGTTCCCACTGTTTTCCCTCTTTCCTCTTTCCTTTCTTAGTTTTAATTCTTCTTAGTTGGAATTAAGAGGGGGTGTTGGAGTTGTTAATTCCAACTTTGTGCATTAATTTTGCCACCAATTAAGAGTAGATTTAATAGTGGTTTACTTGCAGTTTGGATGGTGATTTACCTTGATCTTAAGATTTGATCCATGTTTTTTGAATCACTGCTTCTTTCTTTCAGTGTAATCGGTTTACATTAGACTAAGGCAAGGATATGCTTCAGTTAAATCCTAGTTTTCTATCCACACAAGAGCTAATTGTGGTGATGATTTCCTTAACATCTTCATCATAATGTGTTGTTATATATAGTGGTTTTCAGGATTGTAATCTACACACTTTCAATTTATTCATATGGAATTTTATTCTTATTCTGAGAAGTTCTATTTTTCTTGATTATTCTACAAGCTTTGCTTCTTTTTCTTAGCTAGTTCCATGCAACCATAGCTGAAAAATTCTACAGGAATTGGAGAAGAATTCATAAATAAACTTGAATTAGAAAAAGCCAAGTTATCCAGTTCTTTGTTTGAGGCTAGGTTCTGGTTCTACTTTTTTTCTCCTGTGGGTTTGACTTGGGTGCACTTACAGTATTATAAATATGATACATGAGGTATTTTATTCATAATTTTATAGGCTAACTCATTATTATGGTAACATGGGTATGACCACACTCCATACCTAATGGTACCTGACATGGAGTGTGGTTCAAATGAAGTTGAACCAAATGCTGACCGTGATGGCTATGATCATGAGGAAGATGAATATGAATATTAAATCTAAAATATGGCTTGTAATTTGAATTTTCATTATGAATGAAGAAACTATAGATTCAATTTGACTCATTCTATGTTGTAGTATATTTGTTCCCTAGATCTACCATATTATATATGTGCAGCTTGTAAGGGAAATCTTCTGCTCATCCATGTATCAAAGCTCAGCAAGAGTTCTTAGGAGAAAGATAAGATGTCAGTGGGAGATGGAGAAACCAATCTCAGAATACCACTTGAAGCCTTGCAATGTTGAAAGTGGTATAAAGGATACACTTGAGACCCTATATAAGGAACAATCTTATTGAGCTTCACTTTGTTTCGAGAATAGTTTTATATTTTGTACTAAACATGGCCAACCATGTGAAGGTGGAAGCTCATTCCCCCCCCCCCCCCCTAACATCACTCTAAATTTCCCGTTAATATCTAACATTCATTCATTATTTCATCCATTAATAAAATGTAACATTCATTAATTATCACATGATAATATTCATTAACACATTAATAAAATGTAACATTCATTAACACATTATAAAATTTATGAACATTCAATACCACATAATTAAATTCATTGCCATATAAAAATCAATCATTATCAATTAAGGTGCATAGATGACAATCATTTCTTTTTTTCTTTTGATTTCTAGTTTTTAAGAAGTAATCGCTAAGAGGAGCGTCGATATTATCATGATCATCTCCCCTCTCATTAGATCTTAATGCACGCCTAGTTCTTTGTTGATGCAAAGGGGGGTCATCTGCAATAACAAATAAAAGGGTTAAATTAAAAACATTTTATTATAATTAAAAACATTTTAAAGTATTTCAGTACTTTAAAGGCCATAATCATATAGCTCTTTACCTGATCTAGTCACATAATCAACATTGAGGTCAGTTTGTCTGGCCTCGGCCTCAACCTCAACCTGCTCATTAACATCGGCCTCTACACTCTCTACAACTATAATACAAATTGTTACATTAATCCAAACACCAATTGCAATTAAATTTGTATTACTACACCAATCAATTTAAGATGTTTACTTGTATTACTCTGATGCACATCCTCATTGTCATCAACACGCACAGGTTCTATACGACCATAATCGATAGATTGCATTTCAATTTCATACGCATTCATGTTATCATTGTTTTCTTACTTAAAACAAATTTACTCATTTTATGTTGGAACTTAACATCAAATAAACTAATTGGTAAATAATTAAATTTGAAATATCATCTATTTAGCTTACTTACCGCAACGGATCCATCAATAGAACCTTGTGCACTTCTTAGTCTTTCTGCCATGACTTTATAGCCTTATTGGAAGCCAATTCTCTTGTCCTCTTCTATGAGACTTATATTGAACTCCGCACCCTACTTTTTTGCTTGGTATCATCAAATTTTATTTTATTGTTTCATCAAAACAAAAAAGATTTCAAATTATAAATAAATACTATAAAGATCAAAGTATTATTTTCAGTGCTAAAAGCCATCTACAGATTGTATTTTTCCTCATTTATTTATGACAATATCAACACTTACAACTCATGCAACAAGTTTGGAATAACTGCCAAAGCCTAGCTTGTGTTGCCCGTGCTTTTGTAGTCTTGCCTTTGTTGCCTTTGATGTGTTAGGAAATCTATGAAGAGATTGAAATATGTTAGTTCATATAAATATGAATAGTATTTAGTACAAAATTACATTCTTAACAACATCACATACCTTCTTCTGTTCTCTGGTGGTGTATTTCCTTTTTTTATTTCAGTTTTCTCATTCACATCCAGAATAAGAGATTTCCACTCTAAATCAGGAATGCAAGGGGGGCGTTGGTAATTTGGGTTTTTGGTTAATGTACACCTGTACTGGTCCCTAATATACCTCAAACATAACCTGAATTTCTGAAGGAGCTTACCCTTCTCAAATGCATGAGGTCCAAAAAATTTTTTCATACTCTCTATGAGAGCATCCTTTAACTTTTGATTTTGGGTTTTCCACCTTTTAAGAAAAAATAATGTTAGATTAAAAAATGAAGTGAAATTACCTTTAATATAGTTTAAGAAATGGATGTAATGATAACTATCCTAGAAATGATATGAAATCAAAATAGTGGATTGGGGTTTTAGTTCGGATATAATATTCCACCCTATACAGATGGTGGGCATGAATATCTGTAAAAAATCATCACTAAGTTTACCATAAAAAACATCATTCCCTGCAAAATAATCATGGGATCATTAGTCGAAGGATATAATAGTATAAAATAAGAATACAATAGATGTAAGCTTCTCATATTGAATGCAAGGTGTAATTAACATACAATTGTATAGTAAAAGAATGGTCCAATCTTTAAAGTACCTGGAAGTTTTTCTATTTTCAAGGGAACTCCTTCTTTGTCGCTCACAAGCAATATGCAATCCTTCACCATTTCTATACTAGGAATACTAGTACATCCAGGAAAATCACCATCAAGTGATGCATCCCTTGTTGCATAAATTGAATCCATTATGAAATGGCCCTGAGAAATAACACTTCAAGGGAAATAAACATATATATAATGACAGAGAAAATAAAATCTATGTATGAGTAGGTGGTGCCATGGCATCTATGGCCATGCTACATGTTACCGACATTGTACGACATAATACATCTGAGCTTGCCATCATATGAGGTGATGATAGTAAATGACCATTGACACGTGCTAAAGAATAAGATTGTTAGAGCATAATAAAAGCAGTGATTAGCATGGACAATATTGTTAGAGAGTAAAAAAAAATATAGTCCAACATGTGATCTACCTGAACCAGCTGTTGTACCCTCATCATGGCCGTGAGGATCAAAATTACGCAAAAAAAGCTGTAAAAGCAACACATCCGCTTATTTTTTAATGACATAAAAGATTAGTATAACATAAAAACTATTATTGAACTTTTGTTATAATTAAAAATTACATTAATACTTACTCTGTAATTTTGAGATAGGTGCATCAGTTTAGTTTCCCTCTTTTGTGACTCAAGAGTCAGAGGGAATATAGATGCCAATTCAACCACTCTTTTTTCAATATTGTGGAGGCATTTTTTAATTGCAGAGGCCGGGTCATCACAAGTAGTGAAATCAACAGCTAGGTCCTCATCAAAGGACTCCTCTTCAGGGACTACGGGTTCCTTTCCCTTTCTCTACTGACCACCTTTTTGTGACAACAATATTACTAACACTATTAGAATTAATCTAAAATAGTGATGAAAATAATATAATAAAAAAATTTATTTAACATTTTGCTTCTATCTAATTTGTAGTACAATAACAAAGAGGTTTACCTGCTGGGAAGAAGTGCATGCACAATCATCATTGTCCCCTCTATGTGGTTTCTCCATATTGTGGCCCTGTGTTATTATTTAAAGTTAACCAATAATTAGAAAGAACTAAATTAATAAATTTCATTAGAAGATGATGATGGAGATGAGGTGGATGGTGAGGAGACTCTCTAAATGTGGCTAGCAAAAAAACTCAATTATTTAATGGTACATAGTATGTACCTACACCCCAATGATAGTGACATAATTTGTATCTATGCGATTCAAATTGTAATCAATAAGAAGCTCTTCCCTTGCACTTATTGATTTTATCGCACATACAAATACATGATTTCCCTCGCGCGCCTCAAATATGCAATTGGGTTGCTTAATAGTTGACAGAGGTCATGTACTATTAATAAAACCTACAATATTCCCTGATGCTTTTGGCCTTCCGTCAATGTATATAGCCACTCTTTTACTTTGCTCATTGTCTTTTTGTTGAATATAATTTACCGAGAGTGCATACCTACGAATACTTTTTTTATATTGAACAATTCACATCCAACTTTTGTAATTGTAACAAGGTCCAACATACTCCATCAATTCAACAACTTTGTTGTAAGAGACCTTTATGCCATCCATGGAAAATAGGCCCAAACCATATTTTGATGATGGTGCAATACGATATATCTTGCCTTTAACACTAAAATCAATGTTTATTATAGGAAGTTCCTTGGGGACCCATTGTTTCTATAGATTTTGGTACCTAGAGGGCACCTCGATGTCACATTTTCTCTCATCATCATAAGAACATGACCCCCCTTGAGCAAGGAAAAATTTCATGCGTTTATTGAATTTCCTTCTATTCTTTTGACCTCTAGTTGATCTTCGTAATTCAGACATACTACATGACTCACTTTCTTTGCTCGAGGAAGACACATCTGACAAATACCTATTTGCTGCTACCTTCACTCCATCAAATGAGAGAGATAGCCAGTAATGTGAGGTATTTTGCAAATTGTGAAATACATTAATCTCTATAGGGTGTATTGACTTATACCTATGGATCCATGAGACTGTGTGGGATGATTGTGAAAGGGGTTTGGGTACCTACATATGTAATTTAATTATCTAATGTTAGCTAAAAAATTCATGATACATATACACAAAACCACATATTAAGTACATTAAAAACCATAAGCATTCCATATGAATTAAAAACATTAAAAGGTCCTTCACAAATTAATTAAGCATTGATCACATAACTGCACATTTCTATCAAGAAATTAGTATTAAATAGATTAAGCAGTGATCATGTAACTGTACATTTCATTCATCTTCTTCTTCATCCAACTCATCACCATGATCATCGTTGTCATCAACATCATCACCACCACCATCATTGTCATTGTCTTCATCGTCATCGTCATCATCATCATCATCATCATTAACATCATCATCATCAGTAACATCATCATCGTCATCATCTTCTTCTTCTTCAAGAAAAATTACGTCAGGAACATCATCGACTAATTGTTGTTCATGATCATCATCTATATCATCTTCTAGTTGTTCACAATCTTCTTCTTCCATCGCATTATACCTCATCAGCCTTCCTCTTGGATCATGTCTAACAATAAATGACCAACCTGATTTATGTGGAGCCTATGAGTAAAATACCTGCTCACATTGGCTTGGAAGAACATAGGGCTCATCCCCAACTGGCTCAAACCACCTTGTATTAATCATTGGAAATCCATTGTCATGTTCAATAACAGTTTTATCAGGATCATTTTGATTAAGTCGTAGCCTATACCATTTGACGACGAAGAGAACTAATCTGAAGGAATTAAAGTCACACTTAAGTATATAATCCAAAATGCCATAGTATTGATTTTCAAACTCTCGAGGATGTAAATTATTTCTAGATGAAATATTAGTCACTTGAAAGACTGCACTTATCCCAGAATCACAAGTTTTCTTTATGTCATCCAACTTTTTGATGCAAAATTTATGACCATTTCAAAACATAGCCTTGTGGTGTTTTCCTTGCAAAAATATGTCAAACATGTATAAATTAATGCATCGAGAGTTTATAAACGTACAAGTGATTAACAAATTTATACGTACTTGGAAATATCTTAAACCATGTGCTAAATCTATTTCCCTTTGCATAACATTTGGATCTCCATTACGATGAGGTTCATTAACCAATGAAGACACAACTTCCCATGTTAATGTGTGACCTAAATAATGACATCATTCAATCCATACCGTCATCCAATCTTGATTGTTTGCAATATATAAATGTATTGCATTCCACTCTCGAGAAGTTGTACAAAAAATAATAGATGACTTACAACCGATTAATTTTGAAGATTAAGAATTAATTAACAACTACAATAAAATCTTATAATTTATTACCTCTCACTTTCCTCATTCTACCTTTCCCCACCAAGTACTCCCCTTCTAATTTTCTAATGGTGTTGAGATCCAAAATGTGATCTATATGGATCTTTGCTACAAACTTAGGAGGATACTGAGTAATGTACACCATAGTCTAGTATACCATATATACCTCCACCATAGAACCATCAGGACGTGCTCTTTGCCAAACTAAAGCCTTCAAAAATTTTAGGTGCCTCTCAACCATCCACATTGACTGAGTGTGTACGGGTCTACACATTTCAATCTCCTCAACTTGGTGTATGAGGTAGTGTTCTTGTGCATTGAAAAAGGTTGAAGGTAGACACTTTTGCATTTCACACATTAGATGAGGAATTCTTCTCTTCCAGTATTTTATATCTGCTTTATGGATTTCTTTAGATGACAACCACCTACAAGACATTCAAGACACAAAAATATATAAACATAAGACTTTACAATATATACAACAAATTGAATAGATATCATTGCTTACCTCATGTATTTTCCAAGATCATATATCACTTGTTTGATGTTATTGTTGTAGTTCTCTGGGAGAGATAGGGGTAGCATGTACTGCAACAATTATAAAAATAATCATGTCATCTCTTCTCATATAATACAATGAGAAGTACATGCATTTTACAAATATATTTTAAATACAAAGAAATATGACTTACCTTAATGAAGGTATGCCAATCATGCATTTTCAACCCTGGTCCAAATTCACTTTTCTTTGATATGGTACTACTTATGTTTGCAACAAATCTTGTGGGAAATCAAATTTTTTGTATGATCTCTTTTATGACATCACTTTGTTATTCTGTTAATAACCAAGGAAGGGCACTTATATTAATCCATTCTCCATTTCTATTTGATTCAATGAAGTTTTTCATTGCATGATTGGATTCATGAATGTCGCTACAAATTTTGATAATTTTTTCTTTGTCATGCCTTCCATCCAATATCTTCCACAATGTCTCTGTTACATTCTTTCCAATATGCATAGTATCAAACAAATGCATAAATTTCAACTGCTCATAGTAGGGCAACCTACTAAATTGTCTAGGATAACTTTTTAGTCCTTTTGGAAGGTGCTCAGTAGTATTTCCTTGACGACATTCATGATCATCAATCACATAATCAGTAGAAAAAACACAATATAAATGTACAAATTCCAAACATAAACTATTAGGTAGAACAGTAGTACCTTGACGATTAATTCTATTATATTCCAACTTCTATAGGTGAGGTGTCATTCTCTGTGGCTTAGATGTAGTCTCTTATTTCCCATTGAAAAGATGTTTTTTGGTAATTCGATAGTTATGATTTTTGTGGAGAAAGTGTCTATGCTCATCAAACACCTGCTTTCCTAAACTTTTTGAATGATGAGATTTCATCTTTGGACCACAAACTGGACATGCAAATTTTCCCTTTGTTTGAAGACCTACAAGATAATGATACAATTGGATTAAATATGTTAATTTTTATTTTTAGAATTATCATGTACAACTTGAATTCACCATAACATACTAGAAAAATGTGTTAGCCATGGGGCATCATGTATTGTCCATACAAGCATTGCATAGAATTGAAATTGTCTGTCTCCAGTTGGTCTAGAGATGTCATACATAGTGACACCATTCCATAACTCCACCAACTCATTGATAAGAGGCTCAATATATAAATTCATATCTTTAACTTAGTATTTACCTAGTTGAATGAACAACAACATTACATAATTATTGTGACCATTTTACTGCAAGATTTATAATTATATGCAGATAACTATTAAATGATCAAATACCTAGAACAATCATTACCAAAATAATGTGCCCCCTCTTTATTGACATCCATGGAGGAATGTTATTGTTGATGACAAAAATAGGCCAAATAGAGTAAACAGATCTTAGCTCTCCAAATGGATTGACACCATCCACTACCACTGAAACCTTGAGATTTTGAGGTTCTTTGATAAAGTGCGGCCACTTGTCCTCTATGTCCTTAAATACAGAACCATCTGTAGGCATTCAAATAATATCATCTCAACTCCTATTGTGTGCATGGTAATCCATAAATTGTGCCAAGCTACTACACCTGAATAATCTTTGCAAAAATGGTATAATGAGGATGTAACGAAGAACCTTGTGAGCCACCTTTTTTGTCATTTGATCTATTCGATATCTACTCATATGACATTCAGAGCATTCTATTGCAAATTCATGTTCTTTATGATAAATAATATGATCATTGGGACAAGCATCTACTACTTGATACTCTATTACAATATCTTTCATAGTGGCACATAATTCTTGGTATGAGCGAGGGAGAATATATGATGGTGGTAATAAAAACTCACCTATCAATCTATAGAAAAAAATATAAGTTGTTAATATTAACAATATTTATGGTACATGTTTCACCCTTTAATTACTATAATGACATATATGACATACCTTAGCATACATGACATTGTTGTGTTGGATAAACCATTCATAACCTTCAAGTTCAACAACAACAATACAACAGAGAGAAGAGTTGTTTGGGAGCCTTCGTAAAGTGTCATGGCTGCCTTCTCAAGTAGAGGTATATCATGGATGACATCAACATCATCCTGATCATCATCATCAGTTGCACCAATAGCAAATGTGTCATGGATCAATGTATTAGTACCATCATTTGGCACATCATCGTAATCTTCCATGGGATCATAATCTTCAACTATAGTCGCACCTCCATGATCCTCCACTTCCAAAGCCATATTCTCCATATTCACACCTCCATGGTCCATATCACATACTCCCTTGGGGAGGTCAACCTATATAAAAATGATGAACACAAATAAACCATGATAATGATCTCATCATCAAGTGTATTTCATATATATATTAATTGTTAAGTAAATATAATGAAAAACTTACCAATTCATGATAATCAAACCCTCCTTCAATGTGACCATTATCCCTACAATGTCTCTTAGCTATTTTGATTAGCAATCTTCTAGTATTCAAGCCCTTACAAATATTGCAGGGACAATAACATTTTCCATCGCCTTTTCTTTTCAAGTTAGACCACAATCTATTGATTGTATCCCCATTACCTTCTTCACTTGGATTGTCTGACATGATCCTTCTTCACTTAGATTATCTATAACCTAAACAAAATAAAATATCATATATATTATACACAAAATATTATCCCTACAGTGCATCAAATTTGATGAAGAACTACTAGGAGCTAGACCCGATAACAAATGGACTTGTGATGATTTTCACAATAATACATTTGTTGCAGGGTATAAGGTCCCAATAGTGCTTAGGCAAATGTACATGGTGAAGGTTGTATATGTTGTGTGTGTGTGCATGCATAAAAAAGGGGGCCTTTATCTTTGATCTTAAAATGACAAATATGCCTATCTAACACTTTTTGAGGGTGCAGGGAACAACAAATGGAGGCAACTTGAGACCACAAATGTAGGCAAGTTGTTGATTGAGGGTGCAGGGAACAACACCCATCAGTAAATTTATCGAATTGTAAATTTCAATTTTGAACCATTCTGTGAATATATAACATGGATGTAATCTTAGAAAATAACAAAATGTAGACATGACAGATTACTTATTTTGTTATTCTACATTACTTACTATTCGAGTGCATGTTCCACCTGCAACTTGATCAATTCTTGTTTGATGCTTCAATTTTGTGTTCACTATCCTGTAGAAGTACACAGTTTTGTATTTCCCCAATATGTTATTCAAAAAACAACAATAGAATAAAATACTTGTTGAGAAAGATCATCATAGGAGTATCAGAAAGTTGCGATCCAAAGGTAACTCAACATTATAAGACTCATACATTCAACCTTCATCTCATGCACCTAATAAATAGGAGATAAAATACATGAAATTGAAAAATTACATTACAAAACAATGAGCTAAAACTACCTACCAATAGTTCTACAATTAAATCATCATAACTTTCCCATTACTTAATAATCACACATGGCACAGAATCTCTTCAAACTCACAATATGTTGCATGTGTAGTACAAAACTCATGAGATTCTAAAGAAGGCCTCACTCTTAATCAACCAAATCTTCCTTGTACCACACAAAAAACTGTGTGATAACTATGTCTACTCCAACCTTAATTGTTTAAGAATTCATCATATCAGATAAAGTATGTTTAAGAATTATTGGGGTTGGTCCTTTGGTGTGTATTAAATAGAATACAATTTTTAGCATATTATTATCACTCTATTTCTTTGTTGTAAACATGCCATTGGTTTAGTTTTGTAATTTTTTTGTGTGTTAGATGCATTTAAAATTATTTTCACTGTCTTCTGATTGTCTAAATGCTTCTTTATTTGTCAGCCAATTAATACATGCTAGTATATAAAGAAGACAATCAGAAGACAATGAAGATTTGTTTGACAAAAATGAATACACTAAACTGAACCGATGGCATGTTTACAAAAATTATCATAACTCACAAGAAAAACTGAAACAATGGCATGTTTATAACTGATTAAGAGTGAGGCCTTCTTTAGAATCTCATGAATTTCGTACTACGCATCCAACGTATTGTGAGTTTTAAGAGAGTTCGTGCCATGTGTGATAGAACTTACTTTATCTAATATGGTGCATTGTTAAACAGATTAAGGGTAGAGTAGTTATTACTTAAATTTTTGTGGGGGAAAATGAAGATTTATCTACCAAATAAAAAGTCTTCTTTAGTATTTCATGAATTTTTACCACATATACTGTTTCAAGCCTTTGAGTCCTGGAGAAGAAGAATGGTGTAAGTTGAATAGATCAGAGTGAATGGGGTGTTGAAACATGGTGAATAGACCATGATGAGATGATACTTGATGTTAGGATCAGGGTGAAAAGCCTAGTTGAGGTGTATGCCAGAGGAATGGAGACAAGGTTAATGATTGATCAAAGATCATATAAAACTATGTAAACCACTTTTAGTAATAAAAAATGTAAATTTCATGTATATTGCCAGTCTCTTCCATAGGGGTACAGTTAGAGGGTTCATTGACAAAATGATCCTTTGAATGGTTACTATGAATATGAATCATTTGATATAGCTTATTGCTCATTTTACTTGAAGTTTGGAATAGCTTGTGCAAGGGTGAAAGTACTTTTGATCATTTTGGTCGGGACTGTTCCTATACACAGTCAGGAAATGTAGCTATCTAATGATTATATGTAATTTTGAATGGATTAAATGCTTTATTCTTGGTAGAAGTGAATGGAAGGAATAGTGTTGGTGTTAGGTTTCATTTATTATTGAATTCAATGGTTTCCAAGATGTGTTGAGGAGTTTTATCCTTGTTTAATGTTAATTGTTCCTGCATAATCCACTCATACAACAATGAAATGCTATGTGGAAGGGATGGTTGATAGTGTTCCTTGAGGGAAGGGGAATTGTGAAAGACTTGTTATCATTGTATTGTGTATTTCTAATATGTTTGGATGGAGGGAAGACTAGGAGAATGAAGGATCACTCACCAATTGCATGATAACCCAGTTTTGAAGGGTCACTGGTTGAGGGGAATGAAGGATCACTCACTGATTGCATGATAACCCCACCAAGCATTCTTTCCTTTAAGTTTCCACAATATCTCAAAGTATGATCATTATTCTTTACTTTCTTCTATAAACAACTCATACACAATAAAAACTGACAAAATCAGAGAACAAACATGACTGCATATTACATCAAGTCATCTAAGATGTTATATTTCAGTATCTAAGTTTACTTGGATGACATTCAAGGCATAAGGATAGTATCTATAGGAGCTAGAGGTTAGTTTATCATCATTTTATTATGAGACTTTTGGAGGTTTGCCTCCTCAAAATAGTTTATTATTCTTAAGTATTATCAAGTACTTGTAGCATATATCCTATTATATTCTTCTCTTGTGCAAGTCATTTCATTACAAGTAGTATTATAACATGATCTTGGCATGTAGAAGGCAATAAATAAGGCAAAATAAATTTGGGTAGGGAGTTCAAATTTTTAATTGCATATCTCTCTCAATTTGGTGAATTCTTGCTTAATTTTTGGAGGGTTTTTGAAGGACACATTAAACATGCTACAATACATATTTGAGGTCAATCAGATAAGGTTTGAAGGAGTTATCACGGAGTTAGGGATTTCTACCAAATTTTCTCTTGGGGTTGCAAGTTAGTGATTGTTTTCACCATATTCATGAAATTTGAACACCTACCATTATGATTTGAAAGTATTTGGAGACATTGCAGATCTGTCAAAAATGGTTCCCATATTTCTTTAAGATCTATTTTAATACTTATATTGCAATTTTGATTAGATTTGACCAATAGTTGATTTCATTAGTATATTATAGCATATACGCCTAATTTGAATTGTGGAGAGAAAGAAAGAGACACACTAGGTATGAATTACATGATATACCCATCATCACTTAGAACTTAAATAAATTATGGACAGGGAACAACCCCCTAACTTCTGGATGTTTATTTCATGTTGGCCTCTTATTATATGCAAAGGTAGGCTTGTCTTAGGCTAACAACCACAGTGTAGGGGCCATAAATTATGGATCCAAAAATAGGGCACACTTGTATTAAATTAGGTTCACTATACTACAAGGGAATGGAAACCATACAATAGTGCCTCATGGGGATGGAAGAAACCCTTCACCAAGAAGATGATTGTGTCTACAATATTTACTAGAGGCAAAGAACATAATTTGGTTCCAGCAATTACTCCTAGAAGATAATGGCACCCACAAAACACTTGGAAAAGATAGCACTCACTATATCTTTTATCACTCTTTTAAAGTTGGGACAATAAATCTCAAAGATAGATCAACGAATTCTTGAACACAAAGAACCATTGATAGTTATGATTCATGTGTACAATAGCCAACAACCAGTTGTTCCAATCATGGTGTCCAATAATTATGTTAGAAAAAAAATCTACAAATCCCTTACACAACCATAATAGATTCAAACCATGAACCATAAGAACCTGACAATGGGACTAACAAAGATACAACCTAAACAAATCTTGATCATATTCTACCCTATTGTAAGGCTCAAGAAGTAACTCTATCTTAAAGCTACACATTCCTCTAGATGAAGCTCAAAGGTCAGGTAGCTGAAGCATAGCAATACTTGAATGAATATAGGAATAATTTGATATACAATCATTTGCCAGCTTGGTTTGTGGCTTTTCCACATAATATTTTCCCTTTAATCACATTTATAGTTTGAGAAAATCAGAAAAAAATTGTTTTAGATTTATATTATCCTTTTGAACTAGCACACTGCCATCAAAATGCATAATCATTGGTCATCTCAAAAAAAATCCTATTGATTAGTAGGATATCCTTATAAAAATTTGATGCATGGATTTCTTTTGAATTATCGACTGCTATGTATCTTGCAACTATGGAAGGAATGGTGTTGGTGTTAGGTTCATTTATTATTGAATTCAATGGTTTCCAAGATGTGTTGAGGATTTTTCTCCTTGTTTAATGTTAACTGTTCCTGCACAATCCACTCATACAAAAATGAAATTCTATGTAGAAGGGATGGTTGATAGTATTCCTTGAGGGAAGGGGGATTGTGAAAGACTTCTTATCATTGTATTGTGTATTTCCAATATGTTTGGATGCAGGGTAGACCAAGAGAATGAAGGATCACTCACTGATTGCATGATAACGTAGTTTTGAAGGGTCATTGGTTGAGGGGACAATCAAGGTCCAGATGATTGGGCCATTGGAGGACCCTATTTCTTTGTATTAATTTTTATTCAAATTGGATTTATGGATTTCTTGTGAATTATCAGCTGCTATGTATCCTGCAACTGCATCCGTAAATCTGCATATACTTCTCTAGGGTTGTAAGCCACTTAGGGATCAAAATAGAGAAAATAAATCAAAATTGTTCTTTGTCCTATTTCCTTTTAACAAAGTCTAAAATATAAATGATACAATACATTTGATGCCCTAAGCTATCAATACAAATGGCACCTAGCTAGAAGCTCACGGGCTGTCCATTTGATAACCACAGTCAACATTTCAAAAAAATGGATATCCTTGAGCACAAGCACCAATAACATCAAATAATGGAGTTAAAGCATGGGCTAGGGCACGCCACCAGTAGAATGTAGTCATTTTAGTGAGAATCTCAGCAATATACAATGATGTCATTAAACGTGCCAGCAATATCAATAAACATGAATCCAAATATTTGAAAACAGTGAATCGATATCCTTGAACAAAAGCACCAATAACATCAAATAATAGAGATAAAACACTGGCTAGGCCATGACACCAGTAGAATGCGGTCATTTCAGAGAGCATTCATGATTAAATAAAATGCAATGCATTTGAAATTTGTGGTCGAATATGATGCCAGAGGCTCGAAAGATGAAGAAATCACATAGCTTCTCTTGCGCTCAACTTTTGCTCCTTTTCTCCCGCTCCTCTATCCAATCGAAATAAAAATGATGAGGCCGATTCACTTTTTTTTTTCATCTATACCCCAAAGCTATCGGAATTTCGATGGTCAATTAAACACCCATCAGAATACTGACACCATCAGGGCATATTACAAAAAAAAAACCAAATTCATAAAATGAAAAAAAACCCGTCAAAAGTTTCTGTCGAAATTGGGGCCCGAATGTAGTAGTGCTTGGTGGTCTCATGACCTCCCACACCTGTGGATGGCTAATTCCCAAAGTCGAATTAAAAGTTTCCTACATTACAAAATCTTCAATTGGCTTGTAAATCTTTCAAAATCCTTCATACCTTTCCCAATATGACGCCATCCCTTTATTAATGAGTAACTTGTTTCCATTACTTGGTAACAACTCCTTCGACATTGCCACATCAAAGTTCAATGTGACATATACCTAGGACTCAAAATTCCACCCTAATATTCAAAGTCATCCTATTCAAATTACCAAATCTTTCACTTATAGGTTACTGTTTTATTCTTTGTAGTGTAACACTACTTCCCCTATTGCACCACAAAGTTATACCAATTAATATCTCCCTAAAGAATTTTAAATTTATTCCCCATTTACACTATATTAGATAAATTTTCACCCAAAATAAGGTTCTTCACATAGAGTGGGAGGTGATCAACCTTCCTCCAACATCTAATTCCCTATATAGGTAGGTCCATGACAACCATGACATCAACTACTCTATTTCTTTCCTTAAATATGTGATTTATAGTAAAAGAGAGAAGACCCAGAAGAAGTGTCCTAATATATTTCATAAATCCTTCCATAGACCAACTAGCATTAATAACTCCTTTAGTAGTTTCAATTATAATTTTGGAGTCACCTTCTATATCAAGATTTTTTATTCCAATCGAGAGAGCAATCTTAATCCCCCATAGGAGAGCCATACACTCAACTTGATTTCCAGTGTGGCCATTCAAGTTCCTAGTAAAAGTAGCAACCAAATCTCCATTGGAGTCTCTGATCACCATGCCACCTACAATATTACCCTGTTCTAGTAGCTCCATCAAAATTAAGCTTGTACCACCCTGTAGAAGAAAGCTTCCACTTTGTCCTTTTCCTAGCTAGTATCTTAGTATTATCAAACTGAGCATACGTCATTGGGAGGTTCCATTTCTTAGCAATTTTATTATCCCAATGAGTAGGGAGGTATCTAGGCCACTTCTAGGTATTAAATAACAAGTTATATGCCAATAATCTCCCCATGGTTTTAAAGACACCTTTCATCAGATTTTCAACCTCCTTAAATATTTGATTGTTCCTTTCATTCCATAGACTCCAACAGACATGCAGGGGTGATTGCCACCATAATTGCCTAATCAAGGGATTATGGGTAGGGCTCTTTTGATCAAGTATGAATTGTTGGATGTCACTATTAAAGACTCATGGAATATCAAACTTTTCCATCACAGTCTACCAGATTTGTCTAGCAAATTGACAATGTAGAAACATACGATTTGTAGATTCCTCTTCTTGTTTACAAAGAATGCATTTGTTAGGAAGTTGAAATGCTCTTCTGACCAAGTTATCTCAAGTTAGAATCTTGTTGTACATAGTTGTCCAACAAAAGAAGTTAATCTTTAGGACTAATTGTGGGTTCTAGACTTTTCTCCAACAATCCAGGGTACTATCATGCTTTAACAACAATTGGTAAGTTGATTTGATGAAGAACTCGCCCTTTTGATTGTTAACCTAGAAAAACTTGTCTTCCCTCTAGAATGGGGGGGGGGGGGGGAGTGGGTCTAACCTTGCTTATTATTGTTTGGAGTTCAGTAGCTTTCTGAATCAAGTCAAGTTTGTTATGTCATCATTGTATAAGGTCCTTCCACCTTTGTGGAGCTACAATATAATCAACAATTTGTGAGCCAAAAATTCTTTTTGAGATCTCCGTCAACCCCCTATAGTTTAAGTTTTCTTCTAGGGCCTTTTCCCCCTCCCAAATATCCTCCTAAAATCTTATTTTCCTCCCATTGCCAATCCGCCATTTCAGACCCTCCTTAATGATACTTTGAATTTTATTGACATTATTCCATATTTTTGACCTCGAGGGGTAGCCATTTGAGGAAAGTATTCTATAGAAGTTGTCAAAGTTGAGGTATTTAGCCCTCATGAACTTGCACCAATCTGCCTTTTCAAGAGCTAGTTTCCATCCCATTTTGGCAATTAGTGCCTTATTCAGGATTGCCAACTTCCTTATCCCAAGCCCATCTTGGTGTTTTGGTTTTCAGACAGTGTCTCGGTTAACCAAAGCCAATCTCTTCTTCTCTTCCACTCTAGTCCAAAGAAAGGATCTCTATATTCTTTCCAATTTCTCCGTCACGTTGCTTGAAATTTTAAAAAGGGAGAGGAAGTAAATAGGGATGTCTTGAAGGGAGGCAACAAGGAGTTGTAGCTTTCTAACACTACTTAACAAATTTCCTTTGCAAGCAGCCAACAAATTTTATATAGAAGTTAATTGAAGGAAAATAGAAAGAGATTTTGACAATTACATCAATTATTTCAATTATTTTTAAAAAATACTCAATATATACAACTTAATACAAATGACACAAATAAAATTAGATAAAAATTATTACTAAAATCCACCAAATTAAATACCATAATAATATACTTAACACAAAATTAAATAAATACAAAATATACACCTTTTCCCGTATATAAATATAATAATAATACTAGTACAATTTAGGATAATGAGACAAGTAATAATTAAATTATTCTAAGTATAACACGTCAACCCTTAAAGTCGTGAAAACAATATAAAATAGAAATTAAAGAAGCTTCTAGATACTTATAGTCAAAGCTTTTCTATGGATCATAAAATTGGTTTAAAGACCAAATCAAATGATTTATTAAAGACTCATGGAAGATCAAACTTTTCCATCATAGTTTGCCAGATTTGTCTAGCAAATTGACAATGTAGAAACATATGACATGTAGATTTATCCTCTTGTTTACAGAGAATGCATTTGTTAGGAAGTTGAAACCCTCTTCTGACCAAGTTGTCTCGAGTTGGAATTTTGTTGTACATAGTTGTCCACCAAAAGAAGTTAATCTTTAGGATTAATTGTGGGTTCTCAACTTTTCTCCAACAATCTGGGGTACTATCATGCTTTAACAACAATTGGTAAGTTGATTTGATGAAGAACTCACCCTTTTGATCGTTAACCTAGAAAAACTTGTCTTCACTCTAGAATAGGGGGGAGTGGGTCTAACCTTGCTTATTATTATTTGGAGTTCAGTAGCTTTCTGAATCAAGTTAGGTTTGTTATGGTATCATTGTATAAGGTCCTTCCACCTTTGTGGAGCTGCAACATAATCAACAATTTGTGAGCCAAAAATTCTTTTTGTGATCTCCATCAACCCCTATAGTTTAAGTTTTCTTCTAGGACCTTGTCCCCCTCCCAAATATCCTCCCAAAATCTTATTTTCCTCCCATTACCAATCTGCCATTTCAGACCCTCCTTAATAATACTTTGACTTTTGTTGACATTATTCCATATTTTTGAGCTAGAGGGGTAGCCATTTGAGGAAAGTATTCTATAGAAGTTGTCAAAGTTGAGGTATTTAGCCCTCATGAACTTGCACCAATCCGCCTTTTAAAGAGCTAGTTTCCATCCCATTTTGGCAATTAGTGCCTTGTTCAAGATGGACAACTTCCTTATCCCAATCCCACCTTGGTGTTTTGGTTTGCAGACAGTGTCCCAATTAACCAAAGTCAATCTCTTCTTCTCTTCCACTCTAGTCCAAATAAAGGATTTGTAATTTCTTTCCAATTTCTCTATCACGTTGCTTGAAATTTTAAAAAGGGAGAGGAAGTAAATAGGGATTCCTTGAAGGGAGGTAACAAGGAGTTGTAGCTTTCTAACACTACTTAACAACTTTCCTTTCCAGCCAGCCAACAAATTTTATATAGAAGTTAAGTGAATGAAAATAGAAAGAGATTTTGACAATTACATCAATAATTTCAATTATTTTAAAAAAATACACACTCTCTCTCTATATATATAAGACACAAATAAAAATTAGATAAAAATTTGAAAAAAAGTTAACTAACATACATACCAAAATCCATCAAATTAAATACCATAATAATACTTAACACAAAATTAAAATAAATACAAAATATACACCTTTTCCCGTATATAAATATAATAATAATAAAAATACAATTTAGGATAATGAAAAAAGTAATAATTAAATTATTCTAAGTATAACACGTCAATCCTTAAAGTCGTGAAAACAATATAAAATATAAATTAAAGAAGCTTCCGGATACTTATAGTCAAAGCTTTTCTATGGATCATAAAATTGGTTTAAAGACCAAATCAAATGATTTAGAAATTGTTTTAAAATAGATTTATGAATTGAAGGGAGAGAAGAGATTCAATAAACATATTCTGCATTTAGGCAAGGATTTGGTGCATCATCCGCATGTAATGTGTACATTACATTGTTATAAATGAACCTAACCTTGCGATGAAGAGTAGAAGGAATTGCATGCATAGTATGTAACCAAGGTCTACCTAGAAGAAGGTTATAATTGAGAGGTGCAAGCATAACATGAATAGGTGTATTTAGAATAACTGGACCAACTTTAATAGGTAAGGTAATAATGCCCAAAGTTCTTTTTGCAATATTGTCAAATCCACATATAGGGAAATTATCAGGTTGAATAGTTGTGAGATCAGCCTTAATTGCCTTAAGCATATCCATGCTACAAACATTAAGCCCAGATTTGTTATCAATTAATGTTCTACGAATGATACTTTGATTAATAGAAACAATAACCATAAGAGCATCATATTGATTATGCACCTCAAGCGAAGGTAAATCATCACCAATAAACACAATAGAAGGTATAGAAGACATAGTATGCATGCACTCCAAAATAGAATGAATGTTCTCTTGATTAGGAGGCGAAGCAGGAAGAGTGGATAAAGATTTTTGCAATGCCTCATGATATGTCGGGGAAGTTTGAAGTAATTCCCATAAAGATACCTTAGTAGGAGTAGCACGTAATTGGTCAACTAAGTCATACTCCTTAAAGGTAGAAGGAAACCTAGGAGCTTGAGGAAGCATAGGTTGAGAAGGTGGTATAGAAATCGGAACAGTAGGTTGAGGGTTATTTTGTGTGCGATAAGCATGTGAAACAGAATCTATGTTATCAAAGAAATCCAAAGGATCTCTAGGTTTACCCTTAATTGTTATTTGAGGACATCCTTTTACCATCAAAAAAGGTGTAGGATATATCATTTTAGGTTTATCAATGTTGCAAATAGTGGAACATGAAGGAAACCATGCACACATCCTATGGTAGAGGTCAATTGAAGAGGTTGCAGAGGAGAATGAAATAGGAATAGGATCAATGGAGATCTCATTTGAACAATTTTCATCCTCACTTCCATGTTCCTCATGAAGGGATCTATCCTCTTGTACAATAAAAACCTCATCAAAATATTCAAAACAAAAATCATACATGTTGAACACAAAGTAACTCTACAAGTATGAAAAATGTAAATATTTTTGTATTTTTAAAGGAATTTTGTAATTTTTTTTGTATTTTTGAAATATAAATGCAAGAGCATAAAAAAAATCTACTTTTATAAACATGTAAGATCTAACACAAGATGTAAATCTAACACCAAAAAGAAAGATTTTTTGTAAACGGGTTCACCAAAATGTAATGGGAGAAAATGTGGATGTAGGTAGGGTTTTCAACAATGTACCTAATAGAGATCCTAAGTCTACATTTCCTATATACATATATATATGAATTGATTGATTGATTGATAACAATGTAAATCTGGAAATGCTTGAAATTAGATAAGATAAAATACATACCTCATAATAAAGCTGATCTGAAAATACCTATTTTCTGATGTCCGTGTTCCGTTTCGGGAAATTCTGCAACTGGATTTGGGACAAGAAAATAGAGATAGAGAAAACCCAGAAAGATTTTTCAATTCTGAGGGAGGTCATCCTTGACCCAAATGTGGGGTAAGATCTTACCCCGGGGTACAATCTTACCCCTAAAGGTCATCCTTGACCTGAACTGCTCTGACGAAAATTCTATTCGTGGATCCCAGAAGTTTGACGAAAAGGGTACTCAGATATGCTCTGTAACTCCCAAAACAAGGACTGTAGATATTTGAAAATGGTGTTTTGGGGTGGCTATATAGGGTTTTGGCTTAGTCAAACCCCCATTTTGGTGATCTCCACCTCCATGAATAGCTAGATGTAATAGAATGTGTGTGTGTATTGAATGTGTAATGCCAAGATCTAATCCTCTAGATTAAAACCCTAGCATGAATGGATATGAGACAAAAATGCATAGTTTTAAATGTGATAAGAAAGCATACCAAGCCCCCAAGGCTAAGGTACTCTCACCAAAATCACAATCCGTAATTGCTACCCCATGATTGTATCTTTGAATGCTTGAATATTGAAAATGGTGGATCAAGGAAGAAGGGATATCTCTTGCTCCAAAGGAATGTCCACAATAGTGTGCTAAAAAATGCTTGATATCAACAATGGCTTGATCTTGTATATCATCCTCTTGCAATCTTGCATCTTCACTTCACCATCACTTTCTTGCTTCTCATGACTTGTTTCCACTTAATGGATACTTTGTGTGTAGTTGTGAAAATGAAGGCAAGAGAGAGTCTTTATATAGAGATTTGAAGGTGAGGCTCCTCGGGCAATGTAAGGGCCCATAATTCAAATTTCACCTTGAATTATGGTCCAATCACAATAACCAACTAAGGGGGGAAAATAATTAAATGAATTTCAAATTAAAACCCTCCCACATTCGGATCCGGAAGCTCGACACTGATTTGGGGTCCTTCGAGACCAAAATTTGAAAAGGGGGATCGAATCTCGACAAAGGTCAAGGATGACCTTGACTTTGACCTAGGTCAAAGTCAACCTCAACCTTGACCTCGGGGTCCAAATCCAGTCAGTGTTGAGAACAGGAGGTCCTGGGGATGCCCAGAGACTTGGAAATGATGATAGAACAGGTCAGAGCACCAGAAAAGGACACAAAGGCCTATGATGAACATGATGAAGGCTAGGATGACCTATACCTAGATCCTACCTAGAAAATAGAGCCATAGAGAAGGAAAATCAAGGAGGATCCTTGGAATCCTAACCCTAATTTCACCTAGAATGAAGAGATCAAGTGAAAATGCATCCTAAATGCAAGTCTATCATGATAAATGCACTAAAAGAGGGTGCTAAACCTATCAAGATGGAAGTGCTTCCATTTTAAGACGATACAACACCTTCCATCAAATTTTCAACCTCCTTAAATATTCAATTCTTCCTTTCTTTCCATAGACTCCAACAAACATGCATGGGTGATTGCCACCATAATTGCCTAATCAAGGGATTATGGGTAGGGCTCTTTCGATCAAGTATGAATTTTCGGATGTCATTATTAAAGACTCATGGAAGATCAAACTTTTCCATCACAACCTGCCAGATTTGTCTAGCAAATTGACAATGTAGAAACATATGATATGTAGATTTCTCCTCTGGTTTATAGAGAATGCATTTGTTAGGAAGTTGGAACCCTCTTCTGACCAAGTTGTCTCAAGTTAGAATTTTGTAGTACATAGTTGTGCACCAAAATAAGTTAATCTTTAGGATTAATTGCGGGTTCTCATATTTTCTCCAACAATTCGGGGTACTATCATGCTTTAACAACAATTGGTAAGTTGATTTGACGAAGAACTCACCCTTTTGATCGTTAACCTAGAAAAACTTGTCTTCCCTCTAGAATAGGGGGGGAGTGGGTCTAACCTTGCTTATTATTGTTTGGAGTTCAGTAGTTTTCTAAATCAAGCCAGGTTTGTTATGGCATCGTTGTATAAGGTCCTTCCACCTTTGTGGAGCTGCAACATAATCAACAATTTGTGAGCCAAAAATTCTTTTTGAGATCTCCATCAACTCCCTATAGTTTAAGTTTTCTCCTAGGACCTTGTCCCCCTCCCAAATATCCTCCTGAAATCTTATTTTCCTCCCATTACCAATCCACCATTTCACACCCTCCTTAATGATACTTTGACTTTTGTTGACATTATTCCACATTTTCGACCTCGAGGGGTAGCCATTTGAGGAAAGTATTCTATAGAAGTTGTCAAAGTTGAGGTATTTAGCCCTCATGAACTTGAACCAATCCGCCTTTTCAAGAGCTAGTTTCCATCCCATTTTGGCAGTTAGTGTCTTATTCAAGATTGACAACTTCCTTATCCCAATCCCACCTTTGTGTTTTGGTTTGCAGACAGTGTCCCGGTTAACCAAAGCCAATCTCTTCTTCTCTTCCACTCTAGTCCAAAGAAAGGATCTCTAAATTCTTTCCAATTTCGCTGTCACGTTACTTGAAATTTTAAAAAGGGAGATGAAGTAAATAGGGATCCCTTAAAGGGAGGCAACATAGAGTTGTAGGTTTCTAGCATTGCTTAACAACTTTCCTTTCCAGCCAGCCAACAAATTCTATATATAAGTTAATTGAAGGAAAATAGAAAGAGATTTTGACAATTACATCAATAATTTCAATTATTTTAAAAAAATACACTCTATATATATATGACACAAAAAAAATTAGATAAAAATTTGAAAAAAAGTTAACTAATATACATACCAAAATCCACCAAATTAAATACCATAATAATATACTTAACACAAAATTAAAATAAATACAAAATATACACCTTTTCTCGTATATAAATATAATAATAATAAAAATACAATTTAGGATAATGAAACAAGTAATAATTAAATTATTCTAAGTATAACGCGTCAATCCTTAAAGTCGCGAAAACAATATAAAATACAAATTAAAGAAGCTTCCGGATACTTATAGTCAAAGCTTTTCTATGGATGATAAAATTGGTTTAAAGACCAAATCAAATCAAATGATTTAAATTTGTTTTAATATAGATTTATGAATTAAAGGGAGAGAAGAGATTCAATGAATTTCCTTTTCTTTATTCGTCAAACTTTTGACAAGGTTTGATCTCTTGTCGGTTGGTGGGCGACTCTCTGTCGTTCAAACGCAATCTTTGGATAATCCTTAAATTCCACATTACCTCGTAATTCTCACACGATTTTATGGGGGCCTAAAAAACATTAGATCATGGCTTAAAAGAAAAACTACTTTCCTAGTATTATGATGACATTTAACATATTTTAACCTATATTAGTTTGTTAGTGTAATGAAAGTAGATGCACTTTATTTAGAATAATTAATTAATATTATTATTACTAAATAATGGAATTTACAGTTGGATTTGATAATTAATATTGTAATAAATATTAAACAAGTTTTTTCAAACTCTAGAAATCAACCTAGCCTCCCATAAAGTGCACCAAGGTAACTTTTTAAGTGACTAACAACGTCAATGTGATATGCTCTCTGATGCCACATGGATGGAGGATTGGACCTTATGATGCTTTAGGGATATTTTCAAATCTTGATAAGTATAGATATTTAAAGTTTTCTTGGACGAATAGTATACATTTAAATTTATCTTTATATCTTAAATAAAGTTATAAATATTTGTGTCCAATAGCAAATTTTATGTTAATTTTATACAATGTTATCTATTTTAAAAAATTTCACGTCATGATAATGTAAGAGTGTCTCAGTAATTAGTATATGAAAAAAATAACTAAAAAGGTATACACAAATAATAAGGAATCTACCTTTTCTTGACAATATGTTCAAGAGATAAAGACAAAAGTCTTTTGATGAAGGTCAAAAAAATTACACAATGCTTTTTGACGTACAATATTCTCATGGATAATATATAAGATCAATTGATATATACTTTATTCACATGTCATTCTATAAATGAAAGGAGTTGAAAGTTTGAGGACTCTAATGTATCAAGACATAACTCACATCGTATAAGACATGGAAATCTATATGAGATATCTCATATTCTACAAGAGATTGAGAGATTAAATAACTAAATGCTATATGAAATTTCTCTCATGTGCTTGTTCATTACAAAGAATACGAAGTTTCTTGCACACGTTGCAATAACAAAATTAGATAACTTCCCCTAAAATTGAATGCTAGAATCATTCTATGATACATCTCTAAATAATTAAACAATCAATTTCAAAGTAACATGGCTTTCTATAATTGTTTTGAATTTGAATTAATTCTCTAACATTTGGCTTTATACGTTGGCAAAGTAAGGTAGTATAGATTCTATGACAATTATGAATAAAGTGTAACCATTCATTTACTATTAAAAAAGAATAATTTTTTGGTCAATTCAAAGGGATTTTGAGGCCTTTCCCATACAACTTAAACAATATGCTTCAAGGATAAGACAATATGTTTTAAAAAACTTAAAAAGATGAGTATAATTATAATAGTTGAATCGTACATAAAATATGAACTTAAGATAGTGTTATACCCTGCATACTCGTCCCTACACTTTATTTGACAAAATTCAGGCCCTCTCTTCTTTTTGTCTTCTTTCACTTTTTCCTTCTCTTTTATTTGGTTTCTTTTTTTTGTGGTTGTCCTTTGGGATTCCAGACTCCAAAGTACATAAAGGTTTTCCCTAAGGTTCCTTTGAAATCTCAAACCCTTGTCTCTTGCCTTGGTTTCTTTGTTTTCTTTGGGATTTTAGACTTCAGGATCTTGGGAGTCATATGAATGTTTGGTTCCTACATCTCTTGTTTCCCCAGACCTCAAACCATGGTTTGCCTTTGTACACACTGGAGCTCTAGACCTCGCGACCATGTAAAATGCTTTTATTGCACCAAAAGGTAGGTTATAAAAGCTTAATAAGAGCTCATTTTGAGCTACTTTGCATTAAAAGAGCTATTGTGTGCCTCGCAATTTGGCATTCTTTGTGATCTTCTCATGAGACCCAATTGATTGGCTTAGGTTCTCTGGTTCACAGATTTGTCACCCTAGTATGCCTTTTGTCTCATTTTCATGTTCAAAGGTAGGTCTTTCTTTCTTCCTTGTGTTTATTCTCATTTTTCTTACTTTCTTGTTATTATTTTGATTTGTTAGATTAGGGTTTCTTTCTTTTCCTAGATTAGGAATAAGTTGATATCTTGTTGAGATTCAACAAGTCTGACCCTCAAACCACTTGACAGTGCCCTAATTCCTAGTTTATGCAACCCTTACAACAAGATTTACCCTTGGATTGAGTATAATTATTTCAATTTTTTCTTGCCTTGTGCTTCTTCACCGTGCCCTTGGTTGTTGTATGTTAAAAATAGGTACTAGGGTTTATACTTTGATTTTTCACTTTATGAGAACCCTAGTTAAAAAGCAACTAAGTGTGAACCATCTCTTCACTTTGAAGTTTTGGGCTCTGAGGTACTTATCAACTAGAGTGCGTACACTTAATAATATTCCTGGATCTTGGGTTCTCAAGATCCACTTTTCTTTTGAGCCTTAAAAATGCTACACTTCAAAATTCCAAACTTTAGAGCTCTTGTCAAACCTTTGCCAAGTTGAACCTCAAGAATCTAGAACCCCAATTTTTGAATTCTATAATTAAAGCAACTAAGAATGAAGTATTTCAGAAATTTGGAGTTTGGGAACCATACATACCTTTATTAGATTAGACCATAAGAGATCAGAACCCCAAACCTTGAACTCTAAAATTATAGTATGAAAGACCAATCACTTCAACAATAATTTAGACTTCAGGCTACTTGACTATCCTTTATCAAGATATAATTGTAGATCTCTATAATTTTGTTGACTATTAGTGTCTTACACTTAGTCATATATCTAGGCAAGGATGGTCGGTCATCACTACGACCGAGTCATTCTGTAAAGGCCGAGTTTTGTATTGTATACTTACCGAGTAGTAGTACCGCCGAGTAAAGTCACAGTCACAATATGTTTGTAATATGCTGAGTATAGTTATTGTCGAGCTACATATGTCAATGATTGCTGAGTGACAAAGAAGTTCAATAGATGCCGAGTATAGTAGATACTGAGGACAGTTGATGCCGAGTGCCAGGGATAACTTTTGCCGAGTTAGCCAGAATTGACTTACAAGTTTGGAATGACACAATGATCGAGGTAAACCATTTTTTAGGATAATTATATTTTGTATGTTGTCTATTGAGGTAATCACGGAGGTGGTTACACATCCATATTGCTATCATTGATCCCTATGTATAACCTTTAGCCAATCAAAAAATTGTATAGTATAGGTGGTAATAGGAATATATCTGGACCGTAGATCTTGTAACAGTAAAACATTTTTGGTACTATATAAAGGAAAGATCTAGAACAAAGATATGTGTGTGAATCAGAGAGAGAAATAGAGACATTGAGATCAGATGAATACTGCGAATATGTGAGTATGAGGAAATGACAAGGAGAAGTATTCAGATTGAGTTCAGTGATCGAGTAGAGTAGTGAAGGGATAGAATCAAGAAAGATCAGATAGAAGAGATCACAATCATACAGTAAAGAGAAGATCTGTAATTAGCATATTAGTGCAAACCGAAGGATCATATACTGAGACATTTTAACCAGTGTATCAGGGTAAATCTCTTAACCGAGTAGTCTTAGCAAACTTTTGTAAATCTCTTTACCGAGTGCTTACTTTATTGTAAGTTTACAAATCCTTTAACAAGGTAGACTGAATAAGTCTCTTAGCTTTTAATAGAGCAGACCTTTCACAGGGTAGATCATGATATGATCAAATTTTATAAGCCCTAATAGGAAAACTTTATTATCTGCAGTAGTGAAGATTTGTGGGTGTCATCCCCACCCCAGTTTTACCTTTCAAGGGTTTCTGGGTTACCAAATCTATTGTGTTATGTGTGATTTCATGTATGCTGTTTGACATGATATATTACTTAGATTTTTCAATTTTTGTTTACATGATGCATAAAGTTCTAACAGTTTAAAAGGATATAAGTTAGTAAGTTTTGATTCACCCCCCCCTCTTAGTACTACTTTCCCATTTGTATTTCCAACAATTGGTATCAGAGCAAAGGTTTTCTCATAAGGAAGTCTAACCACTTGAGGAAAAGATCTTAAGATGGAAGCTTACAAATTGGGAAAAGTCATAGAGAATCAAAAGATTGAAGTACAACTAGCATTACATCAGTTGGAAGCAGCCAGAGTGGAATTGAAGAAATCCTTGAGCAAAAGAAGAGAAATTGCTATTCAACAAAGTGAGCCACTATACAAGGAAGAAGACACCACTGGACTATTTGATACTGGTAATTCTATAGAAAATGACAAAGCCATGAAAGAACTGCTGGAGAAAAATACCATACTGAATGATGAAATCAGGACTCTAAAAAGAGAATAGGAAATTCAATCTGTCAGACTCTGTGAAGTAGTGGAGCAGAAAAAGAAAGCTGAAGATGATAAAGCAATGGCTGAAGAAGACAAAAGACAAATTTCAATAAGGCTAGATGGAAGAACAAGTGATATACAAAGGTTGACTAATAATCAACTAGATATGGTAAATCAACTACTGCTGGCCAACCAAGAATTGGGTAGGAAAGACTTGGAGAACAATCAACTAAAACATGAAAATGATTAGCTAAAACATGAGTTGAGAACTGAGAAAGAAATCAATGAAAGGATGAACAAACCTAATGAAGCTAAAAAGTATTTTGAAGAACTGTTAAGGTCACCTAGGAGATTTGGTGATAGATATGGACTTGGACTGAATGAAAAATCATCTACTGAAGAAGGAGAGTCATCAAAAGATGGAGAACAAAAGACTGCTAAATCAAAGAAAAAAAGGCCCACATGTCATCACTGTGGGAAGCTAGGACATACAACCAACATATGCAGAAGCAAACATGGTAAGACTGATTCTAAACCTAAGTTGAATGGACATTTTTTTAACTACAAGAAGCAAGGACATCAAGCACATGAATGTAGATCTAAAGCTAACATTTCATCCACCTCACCCAAGTTTCAAGGAAGTTGTTTCAATTGTCAAAAGTATGGGCACAAAGCTTACGAATGCTGATCTAGACCAAGGTGGTCAACTAATGAGAAAATAAAGCCAGTCACACAGCGTAAAAGTTACAATTGGGATTACAACACTTGGTACAATTGTCATTATTGTGGTAAGTATGGACATATTGGAGTAAACTGCATGAAGACCCATTTTAGAGGCAAATCCAAAACCTGGATGAATGGAAGCATGGTCTGTTATAAATGTAATAAGGTTAGTCACTTAAAGAGAGATTGCAAATCACCTATGCCGAGCAATGTTAACAACTAGACTGAGAATATATGTGAAAAAATGAGCAACCAGATGGAAAAGTCATGGAGGAAGAAAGAAGAAGGAACAACAAGTGAAGCAAGCACATCTGAGGTCACCCAATCCGATCGATCAGGTGATCACACTTCTTCCAACTAAGCATGAAAGGTATGTTTGGAACTGATTCTTGCAAAGCCTTACTTTACACCAGTTCCTAACATAGAATTGAGAAAAAGTCCATATCTGCATAGATTAAGATGCATTAGGACATATCTGAGCAAAAATAGAAAATTTCATTTTGATGCCAAGCATCAGTGTCATGACTGAGCTAACAATGTTTGTCGAGCACCTGTTATTTTCGAAATGCTATTCTGAGCTGTATCGCAATGGTTACATAGACCAAGCTTGTGTTTAACCGAGTTTTACATAAGTTTGTCGAGACAGCTGTATTTCACCTAAAATCTATACGGAGCATTTATGAGGCCCTAATCCTATTTTTTTAGATTCTATAAAGTGAAAAGTTACAGTTAATTTCATTTCACCAGGCCATTTGAGATTTTAAAGCGATTCAAAATTTGTGCAACCCAGATCAAGCAAAGTGATTCTGAATCTTCTCAGCGTGCCATCGACAAAATTCATCTACAGGGTTAATTGACAAAAAGGTACTTTACTGAGCAACTATTTTCTTTTCAAAAATTACAATTTGAAATGGCATCGTCTTCATCTGCACCAATTAGGAAATAGGGAATGGAAGTTTTCAATGTACAACTTGTAAGGAATGAGGTTTGTAAACTGAGGATATTCAAGGTAATATCTGAAAGTGCGATCAAATGAGATTTGAATAGAGCCCAATTTGTGACTCTGGAAAGTGTGTTAATGATGAATGATGTTAGGTCCTGCTATATGTGCAAAATTGGAGAAATCGGTGATTACGAGATCAGGGAAGCATATGATAAATTGTGTATCAATGGAGTGCTAAAGCCGGAGCACAAGGTCGTTGCTGACCAAGGGTTAGTTCATGCCCTAAATTTCCTACAAAATTTTAGAGTTGAATGGATAAAGATCATGTTGGGTCGAGTGCACGACATGCAATTATGGCTGGAAGATAGACTGGTGAAGATTATGAAGGAAATGATACACAATGTCACTAGTTACCCTACCATTGATGGAAAGAGAACGATGAAATGTGGAGGAAAAGAGGATATTCAAGAAAACACACAGGCAGTTTGGAACAAAGGCAGAATGATAATTTCCACCATCACTGATCTAGAAATTGACTTCATTGTTAGAGTTATCTCGCATAAGTTTTACCAATCCAGTTGGTTGGACAATGTCCCCTGTATGGTAGTGGACTAGGCTTGGAAGATAATAAAGAAAGGGCACACATATGATGTTGCCGAGCTCCAGCTGACTCAACTTGCTGAGAACTTGGACTCCATTAGGATGACAAAGAACTCTATGTGTAAGTTTGGTTCCTTGTTGATCTGTATATTCTTTTATGTCAAGAAGTATTTTCCTACACATGGTGATGTGACATGGGATAAGAAGAAACCCATTACTATTCAGATTAATGATTTCATAAATGAGAGTGGTGATGATTTTGAAGGGATAATGGACAATTATTTCATTGAGTTTAAGAAGAAGATGAGGTAGGACTAGAGTCCCTGTATCTTTGATTGAGAAATATAGTAAAGACATATGTTTTCTAGTAGACACAGACTTTACCTATGCACAGACAATCCTACCTAGGGTTTCATGGTTGATGCCACTACCCTATGAACTCAATATTGATGAAGCTACTACTACAATCACAACCCTCCTAGCTAAGGAAGTTGGTAACAAGGCACCTTACTATGGTACATTTGAAGAGGCCAAATCCAAGATCTCTTTGGGATTATTGGCTGCCACCACTGAGAGAAGAAGAAAGAAAATAGTAAAGAATTTGGAAGAATATGTTAAAGAATCTGACAAAGATGCACCACTAGAGTTAACCCAAGGGTTAGGAGAAGATGAGAAGAGTGCAACTAGTGGAAGTGAGACAGAAGAAGAAGAAGAGAAGAAACCAATAATTGCCTAGTCCCCACCTAAAAGAAGAGTGTTGAAATGTAAAGTGTCTGAGACACCATCACTTAGACCTTGGCCAAGAAGGACTACTACCAAGACCCCTAAGATGCCTCCTGCATTTGCAAAGTGAAAACCCGCTCAATTGAAGGCAGTGCCGACCAAGGTTATGAAGAAGCCGAGAAGGAAACTTGTTCTACCAAAAGATGATGAAGAAATTGAAAGTGATGAAGCAATAAAGGGGAAGGCAACACACCAGGGTTCACATCAATGCACTGTTGATGAATTGTGTCATAAGATTACTAGCACAACTGTAGTTGATGAAGTGAAGAAATTAAAGTTTGGACCGTTGAGTATTGGAGATAAAGAAAAAGTTGAGGATGCTATTCTTGAAATGTTATACACTTTCAAGATGCTGTCGATTGAAATTGAAAACAAGATTCCAAAGGAATTGTGCAACCAAGTCACACATAAATGGGAATATGCTTTACAAATAGAGCAAGAAATAAGAGTGAGTATATTAGCACAAGTTGAATCCACTCTCACTCCTACAAATATCAAATAGATAGTTAACCAATACAAAGGAAAGTTTGATCCTAAACTTAGAGCCTATCTTATCCTTCAACACAAGATTGAAGATGTTGTTGAAGAGAGTTTGAAGATTTGGAAGGTAGTGTTTGGTTTGTTACCCGCCCTGGTAGAAGAAAAGGATGAAGGCAAGAATGACAGTTCAGTTGCAACCACTTCAACGGTTGTTGAACCTGACAACAAGAAAATTACAATGGAGACTAATACTCCTAAGGAAGTGCAATGACATGATACTTTTGAGGTTCACATTGTTGATATTCCAGAAGAGAGCCCCATTAAGAACTCGTTCTTAACTAAGGATGATCTAAAGAACACAACAGCAAAAGGAACACCCCTGCCAGGTAGTAACACAGTACTATTGCAAGTCAAGGATTATCCCACCATCATGAGCACACAATTTGCTACTGATAATCCTACTATACCTAGAGTTGCTACTGTTGATGAGTTAGTCAGTACAAGTCTTACCGAGGAATCAATCAAGTCGGTACCACTAACTCATTCTGTTGAGAAAGAAGTTAAAGAAGAAGATAAAATTCAAAGTCCTCCTAAGGAAGAACACAGCTCAGAAGGACATGGAATGAAGCTAGATGAACAAGTTGTTAGACCTCATGTCAAGGAAAAGGAGAAAGGAGAAGGAAATAGTAGAGGAAAATTCACTAAAGAATAAGTGCTGAAGGAACAAGAGGCAATCAAAGCTCTTGTACAGATGCCGAGTGGAAGCACCCCACTGAGAGCACCAAAGGAAAAAGATGAGGTAACAATTGATGAAGAAATTGTTATTCCTAAATGGGATACTGATAACCTTACTTTCGAGTAGGTACAGATAATGAAAGATTTGCTGACAAGGAAAAGTAGACAAGCAAAACTCCGAAGGGAGCATCGGCAAAAATAGGTTCTTCATGAAATTAAGGACATATTTAATGAAGTATATGACTTGATGGATGTAAATAGTTTCGTTCCCATATTGGAACAACTTGTACATATTGTTTAGAAAGTAAATAATGATGTGAGTTGTGCAAGTGATAAGCTATTTGAATGGTCAGAACGCAGATTTGAGACAAAAATGCTGGATAAGATATTTGCTGAGATAGCAGTAAAACAAGTTGAGTTGTCAACTTTGGTAAAGGAGACTGAGAGATTAGTTGTGGATGGACAGTCTCTACCGGCCAAGATATGCAATGTTGAATTATTCACAGATGAGAACCAACACTTGCTTGAAACTCTCAAGCAAGAGATCAAAGTTTCAAGTTAGTCCCTAACTTTGGATGCTAGCACCAGTGCCGGACATTATATTAAGGTAATGCAAACACAGGGTAAGTTAGCTAAGCTGATGGTAAATGATGGCAAGATTTTCTCTCACCTACTTTCTATTCAAACTATTCTTACACCACATCTGGAGGCTATGCAGAGAAAATTAGCCAAGGCTAAAACATTTATCTAGAGTGATTCACATTTGTCTACAGCCGAAGGTCTCATCAGTCTGGCTGCTGATTTAGAAGTACAAACTGAAGTGTTAAATCTCACTTCAACTGCATGGATAGATGCATTATACATGATCACGGTGCTGCACAGACCTTTTCTAGAGAAAATTTGTAACTTACCTACTGATGAAGAAATTAGTCATGTCAAAAACAAGGGGGAATTATCATGACACGAGTGTGGACAGGGACAAGTAACTCAATTTTGAATATGTATATATATCTCAGGGGGAGATTTAGGCTATACAAACATATTTTTGTAATTGTATATACAAATGTCATGACAAAGTGTTTTTGCCCCTAATGTCAAAGGGGGAGATTGTAGATCTCTATAATTTTGTTGACTATTAGTGTCTTACACTTAGTCATATATCTAGGCAAGGATGGTCGGTCATCACTGCGACCAAGTCATTCTATAAAGGTCAAGTTTTGTATTGTATACTTACCGAGCAGTAGTACTACCAAGTAAAGTCATGGTCACAATATGTTTGTAATATGCCGAGTATAGTTATTGCCGAGCTACATATATCAATGATTTTTGAGTGACAGAGAAGTTCAACAGATGTCGAGTACAGTAGATGCTGAGGATAGTTGATGCCGAGTGCCAGGGATAACTTTTTCCGAGTTAGCTAGAATTGACTTACAAGTCTGGAATGACACAATGATCGAGGTAAACCATTTTTGAGGATAATTATATTTTGTATGTTGTCTATTGAGGTAATCATGAAGGTGGTTACGCATCCATATTGCCATCATTGATCCCTATGTATAACCTTTAGCCAATTAGAAAATTGTATAGTATAGGTGGCAATAGGAATATATTTGGACCGTAGATCTTGTAACGGTAAAACATTTTTGTTACTATATGTAATGACCCCTTTTCCTATCGCTAGACTTGAGTTCTACAAACCAGTGCAGGTTAGGTGTAGATTAGGAAATCATCTTAAAACTATTAGAATACCCTATGTTAACCATTACTATTATGAAATGCAACTATTAAAGCTCATAGGTTAGATTTGATATTTAGATCTCTTCATATAGGATATAGGGATCTTCCTGAGTATATGATCACTGCAATACCAAGTCACTATTTAATATATATATATATGCTTGACGACTGCAAATATATGTGACAATCTGTAATCAATCTCAATACATATACTGCAATCAATCTCAATATATATTCTACGATATATATATTATGTAATATATACTCTGACTTCGTATGTATATCTGTTGACTTCTACAATGTGTATATCATCTGCGATATACTGTGATCTTAGTTAGTTATTGTCTTTGATATGATCCTTTTGCTACCGATTTGACTGATGTGTATATTCCTGAATGTCTTTGGAAGACACATCGACTGTCTTCTTATATTCATGTGGGTGAATGGATCGCATCCATTCATTACTTGGAAGTTATTGTGCCTATTCACATTGCACCTCTTCGATAATGATAATTGCAGTCTTTACTACTTGTGTAGTTGATGACCGATTATCATTAACAGCATCATTGTTTGGTTTGTTAGCAACTTCTCAGTCAATACAATTTTGGATATTATTTTGTAAAGTATGAGAACGTGGATCCTAATCGTATTTTCTTCTTTTTGATCCTGTTTACTCTTCCCATACTATCTTCACGTCAACTGTCATTATAATATGGAATCATATGTTTGTAGCCTCATATGTTAATGGTACATGGCGGCTTAGACTGTTATCTAATTGTCTTGTTTGATGGCTAATATACTCTTCTAACCATACACGAGTCTTTGTTTATTCGTCACTCTCCCGTTTGGTATAATTTGATGATTCCAAAGGAGTTTATTTGACATTATATTATTTTGATTAATATTAATATGATTTAATATTAGTAATCTATTAATAATTCATTAATAGATTTAGATGATTGATTATATATATTATAATGATTATTCTTATTTAGTTGACTTGTGATGGATTTAATTAATCAGTAATATTAATTATATACTTGATTAATAGGTTATGATAATCGATTATTGTTAATATTATTATTAGTATTGTATTATTGTTATTATTAATTGATAACATTAAATATTAATCGACACTAATTAATATCAACATTATCTTTAACAACTACTAATTTGATTAGTGTAAATGATCTTATATTAATACCATAAATTGATAATATTAGTTAATATTATATTGATCAATCATATATTGCTTAATACTATTATATTGACATATCATTTGTATACTTATTAATTTTAATATATTAATATCAATATTAGTGACTAATATCATATTAATTAATTAGTAATATTAATTAGGACTATATTAATTAGTATGTATTTAGGAATATATTTGTATTCCATACATTGATTAGGGCTCATGACACTATATAAAGGAAAGATCTAGAACAAAGAGATGTGTGTGAATCAGAGAGAGAAATAGAGACATTAAGATCAGATGAATACTACGAATATGTGAGTATGAGGAAATGATAAGGAGAAGTATTCAGATCAAGTTCAGTGACCGAGTAGAGCAGTGAAGGGACAAAATCAAGAAAGATCAGATAGAAGAGATCACAATCATATAGTAAAGAGAAGATTTGCAATCAGCATATCAATGCAAGCTGAAGGATCATATACTGAGACATTTTAACCAGTGTATCAGGGTAAATCTCTTAACTGAGTAGTCTTAGCAGACTTTTGTAAATCTCTTTACCGAGTGCTTACTTTATTGTAAGTTTACAAATCCTTTAACAAGGTAGACTGAATAAGTCTCTTAGCTTTTAATAGAGCAGACCTTTCACAGGGTAGATCATGATATGATCAAATTTTATAAGCCCTAACAGGAAAACTTTATTATCTGTAGTAGTGAAGATTTGTGGGTGTCATCCCCACCCCAGTTTTACCTTTCAAAGGTTTTTGGGTTACCAAATCTATTGTGTTATGTGTGATTTCATGTATGCTTCTTGACATGATATATTACTTAGATTGTTCAAGTTTTGTTTACATGACGCATAAAGTTCTAACAGTTTAAAAGGATATAAGTTAGTAAGTTCTGATTCACCCCGCCCTCTTAGTACTGCTTTCCCATTTGTATTTCCAACAATAATTTGTATGCTCATAACTCCAAACCTCAAACTCTAAACCCAACTCTATAAAACAAAATCACTTAAAGATTTAAAACTTTAAAGAAGTATTCAAACCAATCATTTAGAATGCTAGGATGCCTGATACCCTGAACCCCAAAGTATGAAGTAACTATGTAAATGGGACATTTGTTTTAGGATCCAAGGACCTTGAAAACTGAGAGGACTTGTTAAACTTCCAATGCTTATATCTTGTGCATACTTGGTCCCTAGACCCTAAAACTCGGGTGATAAAATTATCACTTTGGGATCTCAAACCTCAGAGCATCCTAAGCATTGAACCATTTAGATTGTTTCCTAGAGCCCCAAACCCTGAACCCTAAAGCCTGACCCTCAAAGTTCCAAAGATCCCAAAATCCCAAAATAAGAAAGGAAGTAGATTGCTAAGTTTAGTAAAGTGATTTGTAGGGATATTTAATGAATTTAATTCTAGTTTTCAGTCTTTTAGGAATTCCTAATTGTGTATAGAAGAAGTGGACGTAGAAGTGGAGGTCCTAGAACTAGTTAGAAAGAAGACTAAGGATGAAGTAAAGTTGGATAAAGTTCCCACCACTATGAAGTACTCATATTAGGGGCATGTGACATTGTCCAAGCTTGAGAGTGAAGTAAATTGGGTCACTGACACTAAGACTGGCCATGTAGACCTAGAAATAATGAGAAGGAAACTATGGGACCTAGAGGAAACTAATTTATACAAAAGGATAGGAAGATTAGGATTAGCCCATGGATCACTCTTTCCTTGAGCATTGCAATCACCTAATCTTGTAATGAATATAACACAACACTATAACCATGTCACCCAATAGTGCATAAATGAAAAGGGGAGTGTGATTGCATATTTATCTCCCAACATGGTTTCTCAAACCTCCCAAACTCCCCAATATGATGAAGTGCTAGTAATAAACAAAATAAAAGATTTGATGGATAACTCTAATGTAAGGAAATTAAGGTAGTGGAGAAACTTCCTACACTAATATTAAGAGGAGGGTTATATAAAAACTTTCTTAGATCTTTATAGTAGTTACAAAAACATAACATAAATAAACATGAATATTATGCATACCACAACACAATAATTTACATGGGAAAAATATTTTGGGAAAAAAAACACACAGTCCAAAAAATCCCCAATATATTATTTAAAAATTAATAATAGATTGCAATATACTTATCAAGAAAGCCTCTAAGAAAACTATCACCAACCAAAGATCGAAAGGTAACTCAAAAGCTATTAGACAACTCTTACACATGATGGTGATGAAAACCAACTAATTGTGAACCCGATAATCCCAACCATAAGCCTTAGGTACACAAAATATGACCAACATCATACCAATAGAGAAATTACTCAAGAATGCATAATGAAATAATCAAATAAGTGTACCAAATGCACTTTAGAGATGCTTGACTCCATTTTATTCCTTTCTTTCAAGATCTTGTCTATGAAATATTGGTGCTCTCATATTTTAGCACATGTATAAGAGGCTATAAAAGAATGGAGATTGGTTGATTAATGTGAAGCTATGATAATGGGTGCTATGAATAATATGATAATGATTAGATGAGAATGATAGAAGCTATGGGATCTCAAAGATCACAAAGTGTCTAAGGGCACATGTCCTCCAAAATATCAAGTATGCAAGTTTGCAAGAATGTTGGGCTCATTAGAATGGGTATTACAATAGGCATTAGATTCAAATGAGAGGATACAATCTTATTTTATAGAAGTCCTCATAAAAATCAAGGGCTAGGATTAAGAGGTGATAAATGAGTGGCTACAATAAGAGAGTAGGTGAGGAGTAGGTAGGAAATATTTTGAATAAAGGAGATTAAGAGGTTAATGTGAAAAGGAGGGATGAGATTAAGTGGTAGGTAGAAAATATTAATTTTTGGTAACACATCAAATGATGCATTGAGTTTAGACATGTTGGGAGATATAATAGGAAAAAAGATAAATGAATTAAATAAATAAATAAAAGCATTTATTTAATTAATAGAGGAACATGACCAAATGAAGCTTAACAAGTGATATTTATCACATGCCTACAAATTTAGAGTTGATCCATGTGAGTGGAAAATGATTGGTTGAAATTAGAAAATAATGATCATGCATTAATTAATTAATTTTTTTTTTAATTAATAGTAGAAAGGGAAAAGTGGTAAATTAGATAAATAAATAAATAAATATCTATTTAATCATGAGTTACAAAAGGCTATTCAAACAATGGAGGAAGAGGCTAATAAATTAATTTAAAAAAATTAAAATATTTAGTTAATCAATAGTGGAAAAAGCTAAGTAATTAATTAAATAAATAATAATTCTATTTAAATAATATAATATTTATGGTAAAATAATTAAAAAATAAAATATTTATTTAATCAAGGGCAATTTTAGTTGTCTACATTTTGCCCCTCTTTGAGCCAATGCAGCCTCTCACATTGTTTCAAAATAGAAAGGGATAAAGATTGGAAGCATGATGCCCCACTCATAGGAAATATACGTAAGGAAAAAATAGAGCATGTGACAAACTACAATTGATTGATACTGAAGAAACAATGATTAGAGATCACTGAGTACTGAAATGATATGTAAGATGATTAAATCAGTCAATATGTTGTCATTGATGTCAACTAGTCATGACAGTACTTATCATGTTAGTTACAAACATCTAAACATCTATTGAAGGAAGAAAAGATGAAGAACTGAGATATCTACATAAGAAAAAGATAGATATGATAGATAAGAATAAGGTAAACATTGGGTAACTTATTGATGAGTCTATGGCTTTATATTGTTGACTTGAGCATAATATATTAATCTATTATGAAGAATAGATCTGAAATTGAACATGTAAATGTGGTTGCTAATTAAAGATTTTTGTATACACCGAGCCAGTGCAGTGTATACCAACTGACAGTATTAACCGAGCTAGTTTTGCTAGTGATCGCTGATGCATTTCTATATCAACCGAGTATGGATGAAAACATTAAATGCTAAGAACAATCGACTAAAATTGATGAGCTGGATATTGATATGATTTCAAGATTAAGGATAAAGTTTGTTATGAGATCCACAACTGACAAAATTTGGAGAAGATCTAAAGGATGAGATTAAAACATGATATGGACACATATGCTGAGGAAGGTTTAAGAGGCAAAAGTGATGAAAGAGATTAAGCTACAAAATCTAATGGCTGATATGAAAATGATTTACTTGTCTATATAAAAGATATGAGTTTCATTATTGAAACATGCCGGAATAAGGAAACTGCAGAGAATTCGCATGAAGACTATTCATACAAGCTTGATCAGACTGTTATTGAAAGAACCGAGCTGTAGAGTTTACCGAGCGTCAGAGAAACACTTACTGAGTGAAAGTAAGTTGAAATATATTGATGAAGTGAATTGATTAATGATCAGAGGATTTGTATGGGCTTAGCATAGTTCTGAATATCTTCAATTTGAGTTGTATTTGAATCAGAATATTACTGCATCAGTTTAACCATTGATTCAGAAAATCTCTTAAACGAGTGGACCTAACCATCTTATATTTTTCCCTATGTCATTTAGAGAATGTACATTGTTATCTTGTTGACCCCAGAGTGAATGCTGGTCAAAATTTAACTGTTAGTGATAAATCCTCTAACCAAGTCACACATAACAGTCTATATTATAACCTTTAATAGGGCTGGCTCTTCACCGAGCTCACTTCAAAAGAGTGAATTATTTTGGGTTACCGGTCCCAGGTGGTTTTTCCCTTAATAGAGTTTCCATGTTAAATCATTGTGTTATGTGTTAGTTGTGATGATTGTTTTGCTATCATACTTTACATATTGCATAGTTGATTTGGTCGGTAGTCACAGTTAGTTAATTACTGGTAATTGGTAAAATGAACAGATAGATTAGTATTTTGTGTTATCGAGCTGCATAAATTGGTTGAATTGTTTTGTGGAGTACATCTTTGTATTTTGAACTGTAGGATAACTGATCTAACTAATTCACCCCCCTCTCAGTTATTCTAATAATTGGTATCAGAGCATATTGGTTGCTTGGAAGAAAGTTTTAAGGACTTGAGTAGAAAGATTACAAGATGTATAAGAGGGAAGTGTTGAAGATGAACAAGGAAAACTTTACTACATGGAAAAGATGGATGAGACTTCACATATCTAGAATTGGAGAATCTGCTATACCTCTACTTGACAATGGATACATACAACCGACAGTTGGACCTTTGAATCTTGATCAGTTGAGAGACCGACATGAACATAATATTAATATGATAGAGATTGTTTCTGCTCTATCTGATACTAAATTTGAGGTTGTCAAGAATTGCACTATAGTAAAGGAAAAGTGGGATAAACTTGCTCTAGTTTATGGTGGTGATGTGAATGTGATGAGAGCCAGAGCTGAAAGCTTGAGAGGCAGATTTGATGATATGAAGATGAAGGAAGGAGAGAATATTACACAGTACACAAACTGAATCAAAGAGGTAGTTAATGCTATCTGAGGAGTTGGTGGTATCATTTTTGAGGACACAGTGGTAAGTAAAATATTGAGAACCTTGTTACCTGTCTATGCAATCAGAATATCTGCTATTCATGAAATGAGGTCTGGACCTAATAGAAATCTTACTCTTGATAGTCTAATTAGAAAGTTAACAACTTTTGAGCTGAACAATTTTGATAAAAGTGTTGTACCAAGTGTTGAGTCTGCTTTTATGTCTTCTCTAAAGATTGGTAAATCTAGTAGTAATCATAATATAAGGAATGAAAGTGATGGTAATACTGACGATGAGCTTGATGAACTTGAAGCACTCATGGCCCACAGACTACAGAAAGGTAAAGGTAGATATAAGGGAAAGTTACCTTTAGCTTGTTTTAATTGTAAAGAAGTTGGCCATATTGCTGCAAGATGTCCTAACAAGAAAGAGGATGATAAAGACAAAGATCAATCTGGTGATGGGAAGTATGGAAGAAGAAACAACAGTGGCTACCAACACTATAACAGAGACAATCAAGATCACAAAGATAAGGGAAAAAAGGCATGTTACCTTGCTAAGGAAGATGACTCTGATACCGACACTAATGATAATATTGAGGTGGTGTTTATTGCAATGAAAGATGATTCAAAATAGGATGAAAGGTATGTAGAAACAACACTTATTTCTAAAGTTAGTAAGAATGATACTTGGATCATTGATAGTGGCTATACACATCACATGATTGGTGATGAAGATAAGTTTGATCATCTTGAGCATTATAATGGAGGTTCAGTGAAAATGGGAAATGACACACCTTGTATGGTTAAAGGAAAAGTATCTATTCTATTGAATGATAAAATTAGATGTGATAATGCATACTGGGTAAAAGGACTGAATTACAATTTGTTAAGTGTAGCACAACTGAATAACTCAGGTCATCGAGTTGCATTTGAGAGAAAGAAGGTGAAAATCTATGATGAAAATGGAAAGCTTGTCAGAATAGGTGGACAATCAAAAGGTTTGCAGGTTATACAACGGAAAGATGTGATTTTCATCACTCAATCAAAATACATTAAAGAAGTATTGAAATTTTTTGGCATGGAAGATGTTAAACCAATGGGAACACCGATGGTAACTATGTTAGGAATGGGAACACTGAGAGGGGGGGGGGGGGGGGTGAATCAGTATTCTATAATTAATTTCTAAATTTTGAAACTTAACTCAATTACTTAAATACTGAAATAAATAGTAAAGCAAATGAAGTATTCAACCATAACACATAACACAAGATATGTTTATGGGGAAACCTTGGCCAGAGGAAAACCCCAGTGGGAATTAATACCCACAAATAATTGTACTTTGTATTATGAACTTGTTAATGTTCCTTTGCCCTGTTAGGAGTAGTCTTTACAATGCTGAGTACAATGACCTGATCAAAGTTTGGACCATGTTAGGAGTCTTGAGGAACAAACCCTGTTAGGGGTGAATGGCTCACTGTTATGGGTGGATGGCTTACTTCCAAAGCTCATTGCTCAATGAAGAAGGCTACAACCTCTTGGTTATCAAATACACACTATATTTGCAATGGTGAACTATTGGTTTAACACTTCTATTTGATCAGTTCCTTTTATGCGCTAATTATTTAACCTCTTGTAAAGCTCTATATCATTCTTATTGCTCTAATACATACTTCACATAATTCTCTTACATCTCTTCCATTCATGCTCAAATACAAAAGTGCATGTCATATATATACATGTTGAATAGACGCAACCAAAACTAACTACTAGGTCGGCCTATAACTTAACACATACAACACTTCCAAATTAATTGGCTCAAGTGTGTTTACATATAATGATATTAACATATTTAAATCACTATTAAAATAGGCACATAGCCTTTACAAAAAAATAATAATACACGCTAAACAAAAAGCTATTTGTTGGCTCCATGCTCTAGTCTATTCTGCCGCTTACTGACTGTGTCACTTAGACTTGCTGCAACTTCTTCATGCTATCATATCTGACCATGCATTCTTAGACTTAGCATAGTAACATAATCAAAAGCTTATCTCTAAGGGCACATACCAAAACTCCATCATACACATGTGTACCGATGCTCTGATCATCAGGTGCTTCTCTATCTATTTTGTCTTCTATACTTAGCCAAATTCTAATCTTCTAAGTTAGTGCGCTGACTCCAAAACTTCATATGAATTTTTTTCCATAATGAAAACATAATACTTAGTCATATATACTAGTAAATTCAACTTTCCAACAATCTCCCCCTTTGTCATTAATGGCAACAAATGAATATGGAAAAGTTGCTAAACTACATCTTTACACAAAAACTTGCTATCCTTTATCTTATTCTATACTATATACTGTACATCATATATTCTTCTATCTCCCTTAATCCATATACTCTACTCATAATATACTCCCCCTTTGATATTAATGACAAAGGTGCTCAAAAAAATGAATCACTTAAGTACTTACCTAGAGATTACATCTCGATATGCAATTTGAAGGTTTATGCTTTCTTGTTGCCAAAAAAGCTTGAGTGCATCACCTATCTATAGATGGGTGCATAATGCATAGGTTAGCTTCTCCATCTTTTCTAACTCTATGCAGGGACCTTGATCATATGTCACAATCGTGGCATCTATCTCCTTGATGTTCTGATTCAACACATCTAGAGAGGGCACTAGTGCATGTCTTAGCTGAGTTTGTCTAGCCCTTATCTTTGCTATTTCTTTTTCTTCCTTCTCAATCTTATCTATCTGTCCTTGATAGACATTATTGCACATGTTTATATCTTGAGATGGATCTTCCACTAATTTTCTTATGAATTCCATCATAGATTCTTCTTCCCGAATCTTCTTAGATAGGTTTGCAGTTAGTTTATCTTTGTTCGTGCAGTCAACAATTATCTTCCTTCCTTTTACTACTAACTCTTTCAACATTGCTTGACCAATCTTAAGCGAATTAAGGTCAAGTGAGAAATTGCCTATCAATTCATTCGGCCTTTTCTTGACATATTTCTCTTCTGCAATCTTTGATGTTGATTCTTCTAGACTTGAGAAATTTTCTTTGAAGCTTGCTATGATGCTGCTAACATCATCCACTGAATGAACACTTATCACTTTCTTATCCATAGGCAGTAAATTGTTCAATATGCTAACTAATTCCAAAAACATAGGATTCCTGATTACTTGTTTCTCTTTTGCTTTCTCCATAGATAATACACTTATCTTCATCATATCTTCTTCTCCCCATGAGTCTAAACTTGTTGTATCAGGTGTCAAACTTGACAACAATGAAATTGAGGACTTAGGAGTAATGAGTGTGCTATCCATAATCTCACTCTTTACCTTCACTAAAATTTTAGTAGAGGGCTCTTCTCTAGGTTCATCTTCCTTCTCTTCTTCCTATCTTGTTAAGTCTTTAATTTGTACTTCTTCTTGTTTCTTAGGTGATTTTTCACCACATAGGATCTCAACTTCCTCAGTGCTCACAAAGGATTCTTCAAATTTGTCTAGATCCTTATCTGTAGCTGCCATGGATATTTCAACATTATCAATCACTATTGTTTCATCCTTATCTTTAGCCTTGGGCATAGAATCTTGTGGACTTGTCATAGGTGCATTAGGGATCTTTGATTCCTTTTCTTTCTTAGAGGGATCTTGGGTTGTAGGTGTAGAAGGTGGATACAAGTGTCTATCCAAGAATACCTTTTCAAATTCCTTCTTTGTTTCCTTCGCAACTAACTCATAATACTTATTCATTATTTGTAGAGTTCTGGTTTTGGTTCTTAGATGTGGCTTTACCAAATCTAGCAACAATGTTTTCTCTTCAATTGAAAAAATTGGGAGGTTGTCATCCAATGTCTTTTCTCTTATCCTCATATCTTCTTCAATAGCTTGTCTTTTTAGAGAATCAAGTATACTCCATACTTGATCAGGAATGATTGTCCTAAGTTCTAATAGAGACATCTTGAACTTAATCATGTGCTTGATAATCATAGAATGGATTTTTGATTTATCAATCTCATGATACTTATCATAGAACTTTGCTATTTGATCTATCCTTCATCAACTACTCTAGTTCTCAACACTTCTAGATTCGGTCTGAATCCACCTCAGGAGGTGCTTGAGTGTTTCTTCCTTTTCTTCTTGTTGACCTTGCAGATGGATGGCTTGCGGTGGTCTACTTCTTCCTTCTAGACATCTTGGTAGGCTCAGGAGGTGGAGTGGACTCCAGATCAACTGTGATAGTGGGCGTAGAGGTGTTGACATCAATTTTACCCTTCTTCTCTTTAGGATCATCGAATTTTTCTATTTTAACTTAAACAAATGAGGGTGCACTCTCAAGTTGCATTACAATCTTGGCTTCCCTTGCTTTATCCAAGTCTTCTTGGGTAACACCATGAATTTTCAGAATGTCTGAGGTAATTTTTGTTGCTTTTCTCTTTGTCAGAGCACTGTATAAGACATAGTCTACTTGTCTTTTCTTTTCTTCATATGTTCCCCATCTAGGTTCATTAGGATCCTTAGGCGCTGATAGGAAGACTTGTGTATAAGCTTCCAAAATGTGTTCCTCTAATTCATATCCAAGTGGATGAATCCACTTTGTCCTAGGGTCAACTGCTTCCATGCATGTAATATTTATTTCCACCATGAAGCATATAGTGTCTTTGTACTTCTCCAAAATCTTCTCAGGTATCCTATATCTTCTCTGCATCTTAATTCTAAATTTTTTAATCTCCAATTCCATGTAATCCTTCAAGGTACTCTTTGATGTTGCCTTGAATGAAATTTGAGGCAATGTAGGTATAGTCTTGTCAAGATAGAGATCAGAGACCTTACCAACTATATGGAAGTACATGTAGATGATCAATGATCCAAATATTAATACTTTTCTCTTATCATGTTTTATGGCTCTTATATTGTCTAACAACTATGCGCACAAGATCTCACACAGGTTAAACTCCCCATTCTCTTTTACTATCCTTATAGCTGCCAGAATAGTGGCTGCAGATACACTATTCACTCTGTTAGCATGTTGAAACTTGTATCCTAGGATCATAGCCATGAGTATGATATCCTTCTCCTCTATGGGCTCAATTTTCATGCCACGCTTATCACTCCTAGATTTACAAGCCTGCTCAACTTGTTTTTTGACATCTTTACTAGTAGGAAGAATGGTAGTGGTCTTGGAAAGTCCGATCATCTCATGAATGAGATCTATAGTTATGCAAACAAGAACTTCTCCAATCCAAAAAAAATCATTATGAATTATTCTTAGCAATATCTTGATCCATTCAGATTCATAGAAATCATACACAGTCATATATTTAATTATAGGGTGATTAGTGAAGTGCGCAAATTCATCCTTGAATGTCATGTTTGGATTAACCATTGTTTCTATATGTGACCTTATCCTATCTACTCCTATAGGTTCCTTCTTGCAATAGATGTTGGTGCAAATACCTTCTACATGCATAACTCCCATCAGAGTTCTAGAAAATGCTCCTTCTAGGTCATCTAAGACCAACTTAAATGGATGCTTCTTGAATACATATCTCTTCATCTCTGTGACATCAAATACTACTAGAGTGGCCATTACTTACTTGATTCAATGCTTAAGTAGGGTTTAAAATAGTTTTTGAAATGTTGCATCCGAGCTAGGGTTCCACAACAATTTAAAAACTTCTTTGTTGATGAAAACAACTTCAATCCTTCAATACTTGCTGCTATGATCTCTTGTGCTCTCCAAAGACTTGATCTTGAATGCAAAAGTGAGGATAATAGATCTTCAGTGACTGATAAATCAATTTTTTTCAATTAATTCTTGCTGCCATAACACTCATTATAACAGTGAATTCCAATCTTTGTTCCTGCTAACAATTAGGTTGTGCGATCTTGCATATTGCATCAACTATTAGCCAAACATCTAAAACCAAAGGTGCATACTCTGAGGGTGAGTATACCAGCTGCGCAGGGGTCTAGAGCTTATCTAGCTCCCCCTATGACCATGAGGGTCATTTATCCATAAGTAGAAGATGCGTCCATTGAGGATGCATCTACTACTATGACACTGACATTATCTTTATTTAATTCCATCCAAATCTTGCTCACATCTTCTGTAGCTTTCACAAACTTGACTTCTCCAGATTCATCCAATATTGATCCTTGAGACTTATTAGGTCTTTCTTGACTTTGTGCCTATGATCTGCAAAACTTTGAGATGTATCCAACCTTGTTACAAGAGTGACAAATAACTAGAGGCCTTATATTCCTCGATGCATTGATGTGAGATACCATACTGCATTATCTAGCTATGTGACCATTATAATTTCATATCTGACATATGATGTTCTGAGGAACTCTAGAATTTTGCTGTGGTTGATTTCTCTGATTGTGCTATGTATAACTTCTTTGATTTGATCTACAATTCATAGCTCTATGACCAAATTTATTACATGAATAACAATAACCATTGAAAGGTCTTACCTCTTTACAATCTCTTGCTATATGTCCATGATTGTTATAGGTATAACAAGTTCAATTTACTGGCTTACGTTCATCTTTAGATGGTTTTTCTTTAGCTTCAGTATGATTTTTAGTCTTCTTAGCTTCTGTAGATTCTTCTGGTGCTTTCATTCTTTCTCTCATAGCATTGATTTGATTTTGTGCTTCATTAAATCCAATACCACTAGTATCTCCTTTAATATTTTGTGCATACAACTGTGGATCTATTAGATCAAAACTTGTGTGCAATTTGTCAATATGGTTCCTTGCATTTGTCAGCTCAGATTCCATCTTTTTCTTGATGTTTTCTAACTCCAAGATTTTCGTGTTTGCTCTACCTAAGTTCTTCATCTAACTATTTTTTTTCTTTGATCCGTTCTTCATAGGCTTCCTAATTGTTAGTTAACTTTTCATCCAATTCTTCAATCTAATCCTTCAAAGACATGTTTTCTTCATTCAAAATTTTGATGATTTTTCCCAAATCATTTGTTGAACAATCTTTCAAATCGTTTCTCAGTTTCTTGATGAATTCTTGAGAACCATTGAACTTCAATTTCAGTTCTTCAATTTCTTTTTCAGATCTGTCAAGATCTTCAAGAGTTGCTTCAAGATTCTTCTTCAGATGTTTCACTTTAGTTATTTTTATGATATCCTCAAGTGGTTAAACTTATCATAGAGGACCAAAGCTCTGATACCAATTTTTAGGAATGAGAACACTACGGGGGGGTGTGAATCAGTGTTCTATAATTAATTTCTTATTCTTGAAACTTAAATCAATTACTTAAATACTAAAATGAATAGTAAAGCAAATGAAGTATTCAACCATAACACATAACACAAGATATGTTTATAGGGAAACCTTGGCCAGAGGAAAACCCTAGTGGGAATTAATACCCACGAGTAATTGTACTTTGTATTATGAACTTGTTAATGTTCCTTTGGCCTGTTAGGAGTAGTCTTTACAATGCTGAGTACAATGACCTGATCAAAAGTCATACCCTGTTAGGAGTCTTGAGGAAAAAACCTTGTTAGGGATGGATGGCTCACTGCCAAAGCTCACTGCTCAATGAAGAAGGCTACAACCTCCTTGTTATCAGATACACACTATATCTATAATGGTGAACTGTTGTATTGACAATGCTATCTGATCAGTTCCTTTTATGCACTGATTCTTTAACCTCTTGTAAAGCTCTATATCATTCTTACTACTCTAATACATACTTCGCATACTTCTTCCCTTCCATCTCTTCTATTCATGCTCAAATAAAAAAGTGCATGTCATATATATACATGTTGAATAGACGCAACCAAAACTAACTACTAGGTCAACCTATAACTTAGCACATTTAACACTTGCAAATTAATTGGCTCAAGCATGTTTACATACAATGATATTAACATGTTTAGATCACTATTACAATAGGCACATAGCCTTTACAAAACAAAATAATACACGCTAAACAAAAAGCTATCTATCAACTCCATGCTCTGCTCTGTTATACCGCTTACTGACTGTGTCACTTAGACTTGCTGTAACTTCTTCATGCTGTCATATCTGACCATGCGTTCTTAGAATTAGTATAGTAACATACTCAAAAGCTTATCTCTAAGGGTGCATACCAAAACTCTATCATACACACATGCACCGATGCTATGATCATCAGGTGCTTCTCTCTCTGTTCTGTCTTCTATACTTAGCCAAATTATGATCTTCTAAGTTAGTGCATTGACTCCAAAAATTCATATGACTTTGTTTCCATAATGAAAACATAAGACTTAGTCATATATACTAGTAAAGTCAACTTTCCAACAAACTATCTATAAATTGAAAAAAGATGATGAATCTGGAGAAGTAAATCAAACTCTATACTGATCTATGATTGGTAAACTAATGTATGTTGTACATAGTAGGCATGATATTGCACATGCAGTGGGGATTATGGCTAGATTTTCTACCAATCCTAAATATTCACATATGGTTGCAGTAAAAATAATCTTGAGATACTTGAAGAAAATAGAAGACTATGGATTGTGGAATACATTTGAAGGCAAATTTGAACTTAGAGTTTACACCGATGCATATTGGGTTGGAAACATAGATGACTAGAAGAGTACAAATGATGGAGCATTATTTTTAGGGGAAAGGCTTGTGACTTGGATTAGCAAGAAACAAGCATGCATTTCTCAGTCTACTACTAAAGTAAAGTATGTTACTACTGCTACAAATTGTTCAAATACTACTTGGATCAAACAAGTGTTGGAAGGAATGACTGAGGTAATCACTGAGCCGGTGATTATATATTGTGACAACACTAGTGCTATAAATATTTCTAAGAATCCTGTGATGCATTCTAAAACAAAGAACATATCCATTAAGTATCACTACTTGAGAGAAAAAGTTCAAGAGAAGCAGGTGAAACTGGAATTTGTAACATCTAAGGAACAACTTGCTGATATCTTTACTAAACCATTACCAAAGGACACATTTGAGTATTTGAGGACTAGACTTGGGGTCCGTCCCCTGTCTACCGGTCACTGAGGTGATCTAGAGGTTGCATCAATCTATACTTATCAGAAGATCATTCATGATGATGCACATAGCTCACACTTTGGAATTTGTCTAAGGTTGTGAAAGATTATAGAAGCTGGAACAAAAATTTGTTTATCTGCACACTGAAGGTACATGATATGAACCGAACAACAGAGGAATTACTTGGCTGCTGAAGAGCTATTTGTATATTTTCTTTGGAATTGTTGTCAAAGGGAGAGAGAATGAATATGGAAAATTAGTTAATGAGAATACACACAAAAAGGGAGAGACTTGAATATTTGTTGCTGAGAACAAAGGGAATCTGAGAACTAAAAAGATCAAATCTGCAGGGAGAGTCTGCACTTGTAATGCTATTATGTTTTGTAGTGATTAAACATATTAAATTTGAGCTTACTGAGCTACAACATTTACTTACATAGTTGTAGAATACATGGTTGTTATGTGTATGACATATTTTCATATTTCTTGTGTTGCCATCAATGCCAAAGGGAGAGATTGATGAACTACAATTGATTGAATATGTGAATGAACTGAAGAAAATATGATTAGAGATCATCGAGTATTGAAATGATATGTAAGATGATTAAATCATTCAATATGTTGTCATTGATGTAAACTATTCTTTATATTGCTTATCATGTTAGTTACAAACATCTAAAAATTTGTTGAAGGAAGAAAAGACGAAGAACTGAGATATCTACATAAGAAAAAGATGGATATGATAGATAAGGATAAGGTAAACTTTGGTTAACTTATTGATGAGTCTATGGCTTTATATTTTTGACTTGAGCATGTTACATTAATCTATTATGAAGAAGAGATCTGAAATTGAAGGTGTAAATGTGGTCGGTAATTGAGGATTTCTATATACACTGAGCCAGTGCAGTGTATATCGACTAACAATATTAACTAAGCTAGTTCTGCTAGTGATCACCGATGCATTTCTATATCAACCGAGTATGGATTAAAACATTAAATGCTAAGAATAGATGACTAAAATTGATGAGCTAGATATTGATATGATTTTGAGATTAAGGATAAAGTTTGTTATGAGATCCATGACTGAATTTTTTTGGAGAAGATCTAAAGGATGAGATTAAAACGTGATATGGACACATATGTCGAGGAAGGTTTAAGAGGCAAAATGGATGAAGGAGATTACGCGGAAAAATATAATGGCTGATATGAAAATGATTTACTTGTCTATATCAAAGATATGAGTTTTATTATTGAAACATGTTGGAAGAAAGAAACTATAGAGAATTCACATGAAGACTATTCATGCATGCCTGATCAGACTAGTTATTAAAGAACCAAGCTGCAGAGTTTATCGAGCATCAGAGAAACACTTACCAAGTGAAAGTAAGTTGAAATATATTGAGGAAGTGAATTGATTAATGATCAGAGGATTTGTATGGGCTTAACATAGTTCTGAATATCTGTAATTTGAGTTGTATTTGAATCAGAACATTATTGCATCAGTTTAACCATTGATTCAAAAAATCTCTTAACTGAGTGGACTTAACTGTCTTATATTCTGCCCTATGTCATTAAGAGAATGTACATTGTTATCTTGTTGACCCCATAGTGAATGCTAGTCAAAATTTAATTTTTAGTGATAAATCCTCTAACCAGGTCACACTTAATAGTGTGTATTGTAACTTTTAACAGGGTTGGCTCTTCACCGAGCTCACTTCAGAAGAGTGAATTATTTTGGGTTACCGATCCCAGGTGGTTTTTCCCTTAACAGGGTTTCCACGTTAAATCATTATGTTATGTGTTATTTGTGATGATTATTTTTCTATCATACTTTACATACTACATAGTTGATTTGGTCGGTAATCACAGTTAGTTAATTACTGGTAATCGGTAAAGTGAACAGACAAATTAATATTTTATGTTACCGAGCTGCATAAATTGGTTGAATTATTTTGTGGAGTACATCTTTGTATTTGGGACTGTAGGATAATTGATCTAACTAATTCAACTCCCTCTCAGTTATTCTAACAACATGATGCCCCCTCAAGAGGACATACGGGTTAGGTGAATACATGTTGGCAGTGTGCCAGTGTCCTTTGCAAGATTCATGACATGGCTTAACTGCCTCCTATGGATTTTATAAGTCTAGTGGTTGTATCAGGAATTAGGGTAAATGTTGAAAGTTGAGTGCCTATTTTGCGGAAGTCTGCAGCCAAAAAATTTGGCACAAGAAATGGGCACCTGTTAAGCTTCAGGTGCGTGAACTTATTTAAAAAATGGGCACCCATTTAAAAATTAGGTGCCCATTTTTCTTTGGGTACTTGGAGCAAAACATGCACCCATTTTTTAAAAATCGGGTGCCCATTTTGTAAATATATATATATATTTATTTTTTAAGACTATTTTCCAAGTCTTTTTCACAACTTGGTAAACAAGATCACAGTTTTGAAGGTACGGGTGCCTGTTTCTACTAATACTACCGACCTCCTCAGCTATTTTTCTCCTGATTTTAGGTACGTACCATTGCTTTTTATTATTTTTCTTTATTTTTTATTTTATTTTTCATAAAAAATATAGTTTAATGCTATTTTTAACTAGTTAAACAAGAAATTGTTTAGTTTCAACTTTTTTTCTTTCTAATTTACCATATAAATAATTGTATTTTATGCTTCATTTAGTTATTTAGTTTTAATTTATTTTGTAAATTATCATACCAAACTAGAAAACTATTAAAACTTAATTTAACCCTGGATAGAAAAGAAAAACATAAACCTAAACACAATTGAAATAAGAAACCCTAAGTAGAAAATAAAAATATAAACCTAAACACAACTAGAATAAGAAACCATATGTAGAAAATAAAAATATTAACCTAGACACAACTAAAATAAGAAACCCTAGGTAGAAAACAAAAATGTAAACGTAGACACAATTAAAAAAAGAAATTGTACCTATAGAAAATGTAGACAGACAACTAAAACAAGAATCTCTCTCTCTCTCTCTCTCCTAATTGTAAATTTTTATGTTTTTTAAATTATGTTATAATTAATTATTTAAGTTTCTCTCTCTCTCTCTCTCTCTCTCTCTCTCTCTCTCTCTCTCTCTCTCTCTCTCCCTCTCTCTCTATTGTATTTATAAATTATGTTGTAATTAATTATTTAAGTCCTTCTTTGTAAGGTAAAATGTAAATTGTATGTTAATTGTAAATTTTCATGTTTTTATATATACACAAATTATTTATTTGTGGATGATTATAACATTGTTGATCTCTTGGGTTAGCATGGACCGCCACCACCACCACCCGCACTGCCACCCCTACCCCCTCCACCTCCACCTCAGGAGTTGAGAGACCATATTAGGAGTATTGCAGATGAGGTTATGTAGAGTTGAGTACATGTTTTTTATGGTGTCCTGATATTATGGTTAAGGGCACATACAAAAATTCAAATATTTGTGTCAGTTATTAGTAATCTAGTGGAAACTATATTTTGACAGTGTTCCTCAGAAGTGGTTTGTGATAATCAAATTATATCTCCTAATAGGGATAGAATTTAGTCAATAAAATTTATAAAGAGGTTGAAGACATTGTGGAGGTGACCTGGATGAGTCAACATAGTCAAAGGTTTCATGTGTGAAGGTTTATTAATTTTGTGAGTCGACAGTTTTATTTAATTATGGAAATATTATGTAACGTGTGATGTTTTATATTTTGTAATTGGTTAAGCTTAATTGGCCGACTCAATTATGAAATATTGTGCACAGTATAAAGGAAGGATTGTTTTCCCTGATTGAAAAAGTGATAGATGTGATGCAAAGGTGAAATAATGTGAATAAATAATCTAAGGGATTGATGTGAGATGCAAAGTGAGAAGATCTAGTATTGAGGTCTGGTGAAGAATTTGGTGCGGTTTTGGCACACTCATAGAGGAGAAGAGAAGTTGTTGAGATCAGTAATTCTTGGTATTATTCTGTTTGGATAATACAAAGATTAGTTGGATAGTGTGTTCAGTGATCTTCCCCTTGAAGCCATTTGGACAGTGAGTCCTTTTGTCTTCCCTAACTCCTAACAGGGTTAGAATGTCCTCACATGGATTCAAAGACTCCTAACAAGGACTGATATGTACTCAATGTATTTCATAAGACTCTTAACAGAATCCATCCTCTCACAAGGAATTTACATATTAGTACATATTTTGTGGGTATCATCCTCACTGGGGTTTATGTTAGAAATCTAATATGGGAAATTGAGATATTGAGCTGGGGGGGTGGGGTGAATCAGATATCTACTATTATCACCATTTTGACATAAATTCACTTGCATAGCATAAACATAAAATTTAATGCTAAAATAGATCTAACATTCTAATCTTCATCCATGAAATTTGAAACATAACACAAATATTTTGGTTACCTAAAAACCCTTGAAAGGTAAAACTAGGGTGGGGATGACACCCACAAATCTTCACTATTGCATTATTAAAGTTTTCTTGTTAGGGTTACAAAATTTGATCATCAACTAATGATCTACCATCTGAGGGGTTTGCCCTGCTAAGAGCTTTAAGAATTATATAATCTGCCTCGCAAAAGGATTTAAACTTACAACAAAGTAAGCACTTGGTTAAGAGATTTACTTAGGCCTATTAGGACCACTCTGTTAAGAGATCCTCCCTGATTCACCTATTAGAATGACTCAGTACCTGATCCTTCAGTTTGCATTGTGATGCTGATAACAAATCTTCTCCTTCCAATAAAGATTTGATCTCCTTTATCAAATATATCTCTGTTTTATCCTTCACTACTTTTCTCAGTCATTGATCTCTACCTCTGATGATCAAAACACTTCTATGTTCTACATGTATGAGATCCCCTTCATACTCATACTTTTTATACTACATTTTAGGGTTCAAATCTTATATTATATAGAAAAAAGATTATCTAATTATGTCACTTAAGCATTCCCTAATTCTAATTAGTTACATAGATTTCCTAGGGATGAATGATTACAATTATAACTTAAGTACAAACCTGTGTCACACTTTTATAAAGGAAAAGGATGACAACATTCAAATTTTTCAACTTTAACGACATAAAAATGGCATTTGTGTTTAGAATTTGAAGATGATGTAAACTAATGAAATGCGTAAAATTTGATGAAGTTTACGCTTATAATTTTTTTAAATTTTTTGAACAAAAATTGACATAGTTTTTTAATTTTTGAAGTCCATTTTTTATTGCTGAAATATGCTGAAAATCTAGGGTCTAGTTCACGCAAAAAAACTATATGCAAATAATATTTTTTTCCTTTGATTCCATAATATATTCTAGATGACATGTATAGCTAGTGCATAAAAAAACAAAGATTGGATTTTGGTATATATTTTGTCTGTTATAACTATCCAAAGTCGGTGTTACCTGAAATCAATAGTTTTTAGTTTGCGTCCAATTTTCCCTATCAAATCTACACCATTAAAAAAAATTTATATATTCTTGAAGAGGACTCTCTCCTCTAGTGTTAAATATAAAGTTTTAATTTTTCTGACATGATTTGTTATTTTTAATATTTTTGGAACGAGCGTGTTCTTAAATGTTAAAATACCTACTTGAATTATTTTCAACTTATAATATATTATATGAAATCAAAACATGATAAAAATTACATGACCATAATCTTGACTCCGAGCTCTACAAAAGGGTATTTTTAGATTTTACAGAAAGGTAAATTTTGATAGAGAATTCAAGTCCAGAAGTGAGAACTTCTGAGAGCCACCCTTTTTTGCTTACTTGGCTACCAAATAGGATTCCACATGGGTCTGGCCAGACCCCGTCCAACTAGAAGGGGTCCGACAAGACCCATTCCGGCCGGACCCCCTCCAACCGGACCCCAGTCTAGCCGGACCCATTAGGCAACCAAACATGGTCCCATGCATGGCCAAGCCACTTAAATACAAATTTTCACAATGCAGACGGTTTTTTAAATAAAATTGGGTTTTTTTTATAGATTTTTAATAGTTTTTTGAAATTTATAAATTATTTTAATTTTATTTGTAAAAGTTAAGTGGTTTTTATCTTGAATTAAGTGATTTTTTATAGTTTTTTGAAATTTATAAATTATTTTAATTTTATTTTTAAGAGTTAAGTGGTTTTTATCTTGAATTAAGTGATTTTTAATAGTTTTTTGAAATCTATTAATGATTCTTATTTTATATTTGGGTATTGCATGTCAAGTTTTGATTTAGTGTTTTCAAGTTAACTGATTCTTTTCTATTTTTCATAGGGCAGTTTACCTGTTTAGGGTGTTGCATGCATTGAAACCCTTATTTGGTTTTCTTTATTAAGAGGATTTTGACTAGTATTCAATATACAGGTTTATAGATTTTGGCTCTATGATTGAATTGGAGGATTGTGAAAGTTTTGGGAAATTTCAGGGTTGTTGGATTGTTCTTTGCATAGTTTCTGTCAAGTGGTGGTTTAAGGTAGGGTTTGAAATTTTTTTTTGCAATTATTCTTTGGAAAATATTGTCTTCATTGTGTTTCCAAGATAGGTTGATGATTTTGGAGTAATTATATTTTTTTTCATTGTCCTTGAGAAATTTTGCAAGATTAGATTATTGTGATTTTGTGAATGATAAATATGTATATATTTTGTTTTCTTATAAGCATAAGCTTTTATAGAAATGTGTGAGTTTTTCCAATTAAGTGATTCTTTTATATTGTTCAATTTGAACAGTTTTGCAATGGGGAATAAAAGGAATAGAATAAGAAAATGTGATCAAACAAAGGATGACAAAAAATATCAGACAAAACATAATCAAGATCAACTTGTTGAAGTTCAGGAAGAACCTATTGATATTCAAGAAGATGCAAATTCAAGCAGGGGAACAAATTGGTAGTTCTAGAGGTGAAAATATATCTTTTGGCATGGGTAATTTGATGGAGATGAATGAGGATTCATTTTTTAGTCAAATTTCATTTGAAGAAATGTTATCTGAAAGTACAATTAAAACTCATTGCAAAAAACTTTGGGATGAATATTTTGAAAACAAAAGTATGGTTGCAAGAGCTCAATTATTGTTAGGTTATTCAAGAAAAAAGAAATGACTCCTGTTTTGGAGTTGTTGGGTGTTGACAACAAGAAAA
>BSBK01004077.1:272500-295000 GCA_027943335.1 Chamaecyparis obtusa | reverse complement strand
TGAAGTTGTTGAATAGAAAAAGAAAGCTGAAGATGACAAGATAATGGCTGAAGAAGACAAAAGAAAAATGGCAATGAGACTAGATGAAAGGACAAGTGACATGAAGAGGTTGAAAAATAATGAACTAGACATGGTAAATCAACTACTGCTGGTTAATCAAGAATTGGGTAGAAAAGATATGGAAACCAACCAACTGAGATCTGAGAATGATCAATTAAAGTATGAACTTAGAACTGAAAAGGAAATCAATGAAAGGATGAACAAACCTAATGAAGCTACAAAATATTTTGAAGAACTGTTAAGGTCACCTAGAAGATCTGATGATAGATCTGGACTTGGACTAAATAATCACGTTTCATCTACTGAAGAAGGAGAATCATCAAAGAATGGAGAACAAAAGAATGCAAAACCAAAGAACAACAAGCCCACATGCCATCACTGTGGAAAGCCAGGACATACAACCAACATATGTAGAAGTAAACATGGTAAGTTTGAATCTAAACCAAAATTCAATGGACATTGCTTTAACTATAAGAAACATGGACATCAGGCATGTGAATGTAGGTCTAAGGTCAGTTACCCACCTACTTCGCCTAAATTTCAAGGCAATTATTTCAACTGTCAGAAGTATGGGCATAGAGCATTTGAATGCAGGTCTAAACCAAGATGGTCATCAAATGAAAAGACTAAGTCACTTGTGAAGAACAACTCATACAACTAGGATTACAACACATGGTATAGTTGTCATTATTGTGAAAAGTATGGACACATTGGAGCAAACTGCATGAAGACTCAATTCAGAGGAAGATCCAAAAGTTGGATGACTGGAAGCATGGTGTGTTACAAATGTAATAAGATAGGTCATCTTAAGAAAGACTATAGATCACCTATGCCGAGAAATAATCAGAATTTGAATGAAAATATCCATGAAAATTTGAAAAACCAGATGGACAAGACATGGAAGAAAAAGAAGAAGGAAGCACTAGTGAAACTAGCACATCCGAGGTCACCCAATCTGATGGATCAAGTGATCATACTTCTTCTAATTAAGCACATAAGGTATGTTTGGAACTAAATATTACAAATTTGATCTTACATCAGTTCCTAACATGAAGATTGAGTATAAGTCCAATCTGCATAACCAAAGATGCATTAGGACACATTTGAGCAAAGTAGAAAATTTATTTTGATGCTGAGTGATAGTATTCTGACCAAGATATTAGCATATGCTGAGAACCTATTATGGATGAGATGCTATAAGTACCAAGCTATGTCGTAACAATTATTTTGACCGATTTTATGTTAACCAAGGTTAGCATGAGTTAGTCGAGACAACTATATTCCACTTTCAAAATTTTGTATGGAGCATTTATGAGGCCCTAACTTCACTTTTTGGAATCTATAAAGTAGAAAGTTGCCATTCATTTCATTTCACCTAGAGATTTGAGATTTATTTGAGCAATTGCAAGCGTGATCAATCAGTATCTAGCCGATTCTGAATCTCTACAGTGTGTCGTCGACAAAAATCATTTGGAGGATACTTACGAGAAAAAGGTACATACCGAGCAAACATTTATTTTCAAAATTTTATAATTTGAAATGGCATCATCATCTACTACAATGAAGAAATAAGGGATGGAGGTTTTCAATGTGCAATTGGTAAGGAATGAGGTCTACAAGCCATGAATCTTTAAGACAATTTCATAATCTACAATTAAAGGAGATTTGAACGGAGCTCTATCTTTGATTCTGGAAAATGTGCTGATGAACGACATTAGGTCATGTTATATGTGTAAAATTGGGGAAATCAGAGACTATGAGATTAGAGAGGCATATGAAAAATTATGTGTCAATGGAGTGTTGAAGCTGGAGTATAAATCGGTTGCCAAGCAAGGGTTATTGCATGTCCTAGATTTCCTACAAAATTTTAAGGTTGAATGGATAAAAATTGTGTTGAGTCGAGTACACAACCTGCAACTATGGCTGGAAGATGGACTAGTGAAGATAACGAAGGAAATGATCCAACGAGTCACTAGTTACCCTTCAATTCAAGGGAAATGAACAATGAAGTGTTCGAGAAAAGAGGAGATACAAGAAAACACACAAGCTGTATGGAACAAACAAGGTATGATGATCTCTACCATTACGGATCTAGAGATTGACTTTTCTGTTAGGGTTATCTCGCACAAGTTCTACCAATCTAGTCAATTGGACAGTGTCCCTTGTATGGAAGTGGACCGGGCATGGAAAATCATTAAGAAAGGGCACACATATGATCTTGCTGAGCTCCAGTTGACTCAACTTGCTGAGAACCTCAACTCAATCCAGACTGCAAAGAACTCAATGTGTTAGTTTGGCTCTTTGCTAATCTGCCTATTCTTTTATATAAAGAAGAGTTTTCCTACTCATGGAGGTGTGATATGGGATAAGAAGAAACCCATTACTGTGAAAACCAGTGAGTTCATAGGTCAGATAGGAGATAGCTTTAATGGAGTAAAGGACAATTATTTTGTTGAGTTTAAAAAGAAAATGAGGAAGAGGAGCAGAATCCCTGTGTCATTTGTTGAGAAGTACAGTAGTGATATATGTTTTCTAGTTGACACAGATTTCACATATGCACAAGCAGTCCTTCCTAGGGTTTCATGGCTCATGCCACTACCCTATGAAATTAACATAGATGAAGCTACTGCTACCATCATAGCCCTCTTAGCCAAAGAAATTGATAGCAAGGCACCCTATTTTGGGACATATGAGGAAGCCAAATCAAAAATCTCTTTAGGTTTAACTGTTACAACCTTAGAGAGGAAGAGAAAGAAGATAGTAAAGAATGTAGAGAAGTATGTGAAAGAATCAGACAAGGGTGCTCCACTACAGTTGACCTAAGGTTTGGGAGAAGATGAACTGAGTGAATCTAGTGACAGTGAAGAAGAAGAAAAAGAAACTCAAGTAGAAGAGAAGAAAGGAAAGAAACCAATAATTGCCGAGCCTCCGACCAAGAAAAGAATACTAAAACCTAGAGTGTCTTCAACACCTGTGCTGAGGCCTAGAATAAGGGGAACAACTACTAAAACTCCTAAGGTATCCCCTATTTCCAGTAAGAGAAAACCTCCACAACCTAAGGTTGTGCCGAGTAAAGGGAACAAAAGACTGAGAAGGAAACTTGTATTAGTACAAGAAGATGATGAGGAAACTGAAAGTGATGAAGAGGTGAAGAAGGAGATTGCACTACAAGATGCTAAATCCACTATGGATGAAATATGCCACAAGATCAAAAACTCTGTAGGAGTGGATGACTTGAAAGAGTTGAAATTTGGAAGTCTGAGTATAGGTGAGAAAGAGAAAGTAGAAGATGCTATTCTTGAAATGCTTTGTACTTTCAAGATGTTACCCATTCAGTTGGAGAATCTAAACCCAAAAGAGCTGAGCAATAGGGTTGCACAAAAATGGGAATATGCCCTAAATACTGAAAAATAAATAAGGGAGAGCACTTTAGCACAAGTGGAGTCAATTCTCACCCCTGCCAACATCAGAAAAAATGTGGAGAAGTACCGAGAAAAATTTGATCCTAAGCTTAGAGCTTATCTAATCCTTCAACACAAGGTTGAGGATGTAGTATAGGAAAGTATCAAAATTTGGAAAATGATATATTGATTGTTGATTGACAAAACTGAAGGTGCTAGTACATCTAAGGATGTCGAGCCTAAAATAGAACAAAATGTAATGGAATCATCCATTTTGGAGACAAAAGCTCCTAAGGTAGAAGAAATTCAGAAGGTACCTGAAGTGCACATTGTAGATATCATAGAGGATACACCAATTAAGAATCTTGTATTAATTGAGGAAGACATACAGGCTGAGGCAACTAAAGATACATCTTTTCCCAAGAGTAACCCAGTACTCTTGCAAGTCAAAGCTTATCTGGAAATTGATGTGATACCAACTGCTAACACTACCCCTGCTAAATCTGAAGTTGTTACTATTGATCTGTTAGCTGGCACCAGTACTATTGAGGAACCAAAGAAGCTGGTACCAGTTACTCAACCAACATCTACCGAGGAGATTCACCAGGAAAAAGAGGAACAAACATCAGAAAAAGTTACTTGTTCTTATGTGGAGGATAAGGGAACTAAGGGAAACCAAGGAAAAGACAAATTTAATGAGGTACAAGATCCTACAAAACAAGAAGCAATACAAGCTCTTGTACAGATGCTGAGTGGGAGCACACCAAAGAGAGCACACAAATATAAAATGGAAGTCTTCTCACTTGAGGTAACCATTGATGAAGTTATTACTATTCCTAAATGGGATACTGATAACTTATCTTATGAGAAAATACAAATTTTGAAAGACTTATTGTCAAGGAAAAGAAGACAAGAAGAATTGAGATGAGAACATCAGCAGAAATAGGTTTTGTATGAAATCAAAGATATATTTAATACTGTTTATGAGTTATCAGATGTCAATAGTTCTGCTCCCATATTGGAACAACTTGTTCACATTGTTTACAGGGTAATAATGATGTCTGTTGTGCCAGTGATAAATTGTTTGAGTGGTCAGAAAGAAAGTTTGAGACCAAAATGTTGGAGAAAGTATCTGCCGAGATTGCAGTTAAACAGGTCACACTTTCTACTTTGGTAGTGGAGACCAAAGAAGTCATTGTCAATGCCAACTCTCTACTCACCAAATTGTGTAATATTGAACAATTCATTAAGGAGAATCAATGTTTGATTGATCAACTATAGAAAGAACTTAAAACCACAAGTCAGTCCTTAAGTATTGATCCGGACCACAGTTCTAATCATTATGTCAAGATAATGCATACTCAAGGAAAGATAGTCAAGCTGATGGCTAATGATGGAAAGATTAGATCTCGCCTACTTTCTATGCAAACAATTTTAACACCTCACCGGGAGGCATTACAGAAAAAGTTGGTCAAGGCTAAAGAATTAACTAAAAGGGATCCGAATCTGTCTACTGCCGAGAGTCTAATTAATCTAGATGCCAAGCTAGAAGTGCAGTCTAAAGTGTTAATTGTTGCTGCTGGAGGATGGGAAACTACACTACATCTGGTTATGATGCTCCAAAAACCATTTCTGGAGAAACATTTTGAGATCCCCACTCCAGATGACATTCAACATGTCAAAATCAAGGGGGAAGTTAAATCATGAAATGACACCGAGGAAGGTAACAATTGTAACAATTGTAAATTTTTGCATGTATATATATCTCAGGGGGAGTATTTGAGTATTTGAGTATTTTTGCCTATACTACATATTTTTGTAAAGGAAATGTAATGTCATGACAAAGTGTTTTTTCCACTAATGTCAAAGGAGGAGATTGTAGATCTCTATAGTTTTGTTGACTATTAGTGACTCACACTTGTGTGTGTGAATTATGTACCTGATCTGTAGACACAACACTTCAGTAAAATATTAGAGGTTAGCTATAATCAAAATCGTGCAAAATTGAAATATACTCTAACCAAGTGATTTACTGCCTTCTAGTAGGTGCGAGATTGATGTTCTCAGATTGTAATCGAGATCAGTGACCTAGACGACACCTAAATGAAGGATTTGAATGCAATTGATCTAGATATGAGATTGAATGCAATTAAGCTATTTTTTTTTTGATATTTTCTATGCAATATGAATGATTAATCTGATATGAAATCTATGCTAGATGAAATTGATATGCTATGAATGCTATTGAAAATTGATATGCAATATGAATGCAAAAATAAGATTGATCTCACAAAGATGTCGATTCGCAAGAGCTTTGATTCTTCAATTCCAATTCTCCAACGTGATTGTGCAAAAATATGAGATGAATTATGAAGAGCTGAGCCTTTAATTTATAGAAATCCAGGGCTTTGGAGGTGCATGAGAAAAAGCCATAAATCACTCAAATAACTCAGGTTGATTTTTGAGTTATTTTTAAATAAAGATAATTAACTCACAAAAATATGCAAAAGCTAAGTTTTAACTCAAAATAGAGTTTAGCTTTAGTTGATAATTGATAGTTGTCTGCTTTTATGATTGTGCATGTTTTATTTATGAATTAATTTAATAATAAAGTGATTTATTTCCAACTTAACTGCTTTTAAAAATAAAACAATTAATTTATGGGTTAACCAATTATTTAATCAAACTTTTATTAAAAACTATATTATTAAATAATGACAACATGCTTTAATTAATTAAATAAGAATTTAATCAATTAAAGATAGGAATTTTGATTTATTGTCAAAATTAAATAATATAATTAATAATAGATAGAATTAAATTTAATTAAACAATTAAGTGGCAAATATTAAATCTAATTAATTAAATATGCAAAATATTTAATTAATCAAATTTTAGGATAAATGTGATTTATTGCCAAATAATTATAAAATTAAAGATAATTATGATGATTAGGAATATTACTAGGAATATTCCCCGATACAGAATTTAAGATAATCAATTATGATTCGATGATGTTTAGATGTGCCTTAGGTTAGGACTTCAATGTCGATTTTGTTCGATTTGTCGATGTAGGAGGTTAATGAACTTATAGCCCATTTTTGGGGTATTACATTTTGCCCCTCTTTGAATTACTATGCGAAGCGCAATGGTTCAAAGATAGTCTGTGTTTGATAAAGATATGAAACTGATTCAAAAGATAAACCGATCTCAAGATAGAAACCGATTGAAAGATATTGAGATAGGAGTTGATTGATATTGAATTTGATATGAAGATAATAGGTCTTGAATGACCAAAGATAATGTTCACTATAACAGAAATGAACCTATGATTGTGAAAAAGTGTCCAAAATGCCTGATTCCAAACCTTAGGATTGCAAAGAAGTGAGTGATCCGTTCTAGACTCGATTGTCTTAGCAGAACTAGTAGGTATCACATCCAAACCCTTCAGTTTCCGAAGAACAAAGGAAAGAACACTATGATCTGATGGTTGCAAAAACTGATATGGATTACAAGATTAAGAGAATACCAGATTGATATGGATCGATGAATCTGATATGCTCCAAGTGATGATAGATTTGCCCCGAGCGATGAGGTCTTTTTTTTTTGATGAATCAGTAACTAGACGTGATTGTTTGTCTTGATTACTGATGAAAGATATTGATAGATTTGATTGACAGACTTTGAATGATGTGCAATACCATGCCCCCTTCGGGATTAAAATTGAAATCTGACAAGAAAAGTCAGCGTTATAGTTTAGAAGCATGTTAATTGATTTGAGAAGTGTGGTGAAACACATTCAAGAACACATTCTGCATCGTTGGAAGGTCCCAAAAGACCAAGTTTGACTAGGTTTGACCATGAGTTGACCATGGTTGACCAAGTTGAAATTTTGATAGTTTGATGTAAGATAATCAGTTAAGTTGAATACTAGATTTTTGTGATGATTGAAGGTTGATTATGCAAGCAATTAATAATATGAATGATCTCAGATTTGAATTTTGATCCTGAAAAAGGATTCTACTTGCTATTTCATTGGAGGAACCTTCGTGTGAGATTCAGTTCTTGTTAGACTTGAAGATGCGATTTGAAGAATCATTTAAGCATTGAAGTTCATTTAATCATTGTGAGATCATGCAAACATGCAAAATGCAATGAGACATGCAAAATGAAATGAGACATGCAAAATGAAATGCAACCTAAGACCTAGGACCTAGTCATTGATCATATGTCGATTTGTTATCATCATTGAACTTTTAGGTAACCGGATAAATCAATACAATGCCCACTAGCCATGAAACCATAGACATATGAATATCGATTTGTATGCACAAGAATCAATACAACACCCACTAGTTATACAACCATGGACATATGAATATTGATTTGTTTTCGGAATGTTGGATCAGATATAAGCACCAAGGCACAAACACTAGGATGACCTGAATATCATGTCCATTTTGATATAGCAATTTGTACAAGCATCAAAACATAAATGTCGTGATGACCTGAGTACGCCTTGCATTGCAAACACATCAAACAGTCAAGAGATCATTCTAAATCCAATGTGAATTACCCGTAGTGACCCTTTATCATTCACATCCTTAGGCAAGATTGCGTTCCATAGTAGGAGAAAGAACTTACTCAAAAAGACAATAGTTAGATCAAACTTCCTTGAATTGTCTGGGTATCAATGGTCAAGGTACGCATAGCCATCCAATTCGAGATAGAGGCTCTTATAGTCGGACACCATTTCAATCTGGAATTTCCAAAGTTGTTAGATTTTCACATACAAGCAGAAGATAAAGAAAAGATTATGCCCCCAGTCATCACTCTCTAAATCCTATAAAGGACATCTTCGAAGAGCTCGAAGGGACACAATATGCAAAAATCTCAATGCGAATCAGTAAGCATACAAGGAGATAAAAGCATGTAAAAAGCATAGATTGTTTTCAGTTGAGTTTTGATGTTTGATTGCGTTGTTGTAGATGCAAAATCTTTTCTGGAGATGAGACAGACAGACAGACTCAACTTGAAGCTTCAAAGGACTCTGACTGGATAGGATACGTCTAAGATACATTGGAGGCCATAGGATATGACATTGATTGCCCCCAAGTTTGAACATTGATAAGATACAGACGCGCAAGCTGATTGGTGTACAAATTGACTTATTGAAAATTGGAAATGTTGAAACAAACCGGGAGATATGTACAACTAAAGCAAGACTGAAAGCTAGGAAAGACCAAGATTGTGCTGATAGATGGAGTGTTTGGAACAAGTGGCACCCGTTTGTCAGGTTTTCACCATCTTGGTAGAGATTCTATTTTTGCTACCAAGGCGCCTGTTTCTAGGTTTTCACCAAGGCACTTTTTCTTTTTTTTTTTTTTTCATTTTTTCAAATTTTTTTGTACTTTTGATATTTTTTGATATTTTTTGTGAATCATCAAGGTGCCTATTGCTAGGTTTTCACCAAGATGTTCATTTTTTCAGGACTTTTTCTGATTTTTAAAATTTTTTCAGGACATTTACCAAGCACTAAATGCCTTAGGCGTAGAATTTCTTCAGATGGAGAATGTTGATTGGTTCTCAGAGCTGTTCTCCTTTAGTCGTTGAGAGTTGATAGGCACCAGAGCCAAAAGTAGCAGTGATAACAAAGGGACCCAGCCAATTGGGTTCAAACTTCCCCTTGCATTCTCGATGTGATTAATTTTTAGGATTTTCTCTCAACACTAGATCACCAACCTGAAATTCTTTGTGTCTGACTTTCTTGTTGTAGCCTCTAGACATTCTTTTCTGATACACTCTGAGATGATCATATGCTGCTTGTTTGCGCTCATCTAATAATTCAAGTTCTTGTAACCTAGACACTCTGTAGTCTTCATCAGTGACAAATCCATACATTCTGATTCTGAGTGATTGGATTTCAACCTCAATAGGTAGTACTGCTTCAGACCCATAAACTAAAGCGAAAGGTGTAGCCCCTGTAGGCGTTTTGATACTAGTTCTGTATGCCCAGAGAGCTGGATTGATCATGAGATGCCAGTCTCTACCTATTTTATTCACTGTTCTGTGCAAGATTTTCAAGAGATTTTTGTTGGAAGCTTCAGCTTGTCCGTTCCCTTGAGGATAGTAGATAGATGACCAATGTTGAGTAATCTTGAATTTGGCACATAAGTCATCTAGGTCCTTGTTTTTGAATTGTTCCCCGTTATCTGTGATTATAGAGTGAGGGATTCCATATCTGCAAATGATGTAGTTCAAGATGAACATAGAGATCTGTTTCCTCGTTGCTTGTGTTAGAGGAACTACTTCTACCCATTTTGTAAAATAATCTGTAGCTGTGATTATATGGGTATGTCCATTGGAAGAGTGCGGATGGATAGCACCTATGAGATCAAATGCCCATTGTTGAAAAGGCCATTGTGTAGTAAAGGGAATTAGATCTCTCCCTGGAGCATGAATCAAGTTGCCATGTACTTGACACTGTTGACAATTTTTAGCAAATTTAATAGCTTCTTTCTCCATTTCAGGCCAATAGTACCCAGCCCTAATAAGTTTTCGAGCTAACGTTAAACCGTTCAAGTGTGACCCACATATACCCTCGTGGACTTCCTCTAATGCACGTTGAGACTCTTCCCATTCTAAACATCTAAGTAGTGTACCATCTAGACCTCATTTGTACAGGTCATTACCAATGATGACATATCGGGATGCAGATCGGATAAGGTTTCATTTCTCAAAACGGTTAAAGGACTCAGGGATGATTTGGTCGTGGAGATAGGAGAACATATTTTTGTAGCAGGATGAATCATAACCTACAATGGTGTAGATCATGTGGGTTTCAAGGGAGTCATATGCAGGATAGGATAGGACTTCCACCAGGAACTCATAGTGTAGCTCATGTTCGGGCTGCTGTAAGAGAGTAGATAGTGTCACCATTGCATCGGCAGCCTTATTCTCCATTCTGGGTATTTTCTCAAATGTGATAGAGATGAAGTATTTCTTTAAATCATCTACCATTCTCTTGTAAGGAATGAGCTTTTCATCTTTGGTTTGGTACACATCATTGACTTGGTGGATAACCAATTGTGAGTCTCCATGGATGTGCATCTCTATTACTCTCCACTGTATTGCCATTTTCATACCATTGAGAAGTGCCTCATATTCAGCAATATTATTTGTGCAAGGAAACTTTAGTCTAAATTATTTGGGTATCGAGTATCCTTGAGGAGTGATGAACAATATGCCTGCTCCAGATCCATTCTGTGTGTAGGAGCCATCAAAGAATAACCGCCATGCTCTAGAAGAGAGGTGCATGATAGAGGAATTAGGAAATTCCATTTGCATGGGTGTATCATCAAACAGTGGTGCTTCAGCTAATTAATCAGCAATGACCTATCCTTTGATAGATTTTCTTTCAACATATTCAATGTCAAATTCGCTCAAGAGCATGACCCATTTAGCTAGTCTACCTGTGAGGGCAGCTTTGCTTAGGAGATATTTCAGTGGATCAATTTTAGCTACCAAATGAGTAGTATGAGCTAACATGTAGTGTCTCAGTTTCTATGATGCAAAGATCACAGCTAGACATGCCTTCTCTATCATTGAGTAGTTCTTCTCATAGGCCACTAAAGTTTTGCTGATATAGTAGATGGCTCTTTCTTTCTTGTTCTCATCATCTGTGCTAGTAATGCCCCCAGTGATGTATCTGTTGCGGAGACATATAATATTAATGGCTTCCCATGAATAGGAGGCATTAAGATAGGAGGATTCGAGAGATAATTCTTGATATGATCAAAATTATTTGCACAGTCTTCATTCCAGGAAAAGGTCACACCTTTATGTAATGTTTTTGTAAAAGGCTATGATATGTCCACTAGCTGTGATATGAATCTTCTGATAGATTGAACTCTGCCTTGCAACATCCTCATTTGACTGATATTTGTGGGAGGTTGCATCTTGATGATAGCCTTGACTTTAGCCGGATCAACTTTAATGCCTTTCTTTGAAACTATGTATCCTAAGAGCTTTCCAGAAGTGACACCAAAAGCACACTTCTTAGGATTTAGTCAGAGACTAAACTTTTCCATTCTATCGAGGATCATGCTCAAGTCTTTTAGATGTTCAGTCCCGATCATAGATTTTGCTAATGTGTCATCAAGATAATCCTCCATTGTTCTATGCATCATATCATGAAAAATAGATGTCATTGCTCTTTGATATGTAGCCCCAGCATTTTTGAGTCTGAATGGCATAACATTCCAACAGAAGGTTCCCCACGCACATGTGAAAGCTATTTTCTCTTGATTTTCTGGAGCAATTTTGATTTGGTTGTACCCAGAAAAGCCATCCATTAAGGAATACATTTCATAGCCCGTAGTCATGTCCACTATCATATCAATGTTAGGCAGTGGAAAATCATCCTTAGGGCATGCTCTGTTCACATCTCTAAAGTCTGTGCACACTCTGATTGAACCATCTAGTTTTGAAATAGGTACAATGTTAGAGATCCATTCAGCATAGTCTATGACACAGATGAATCCAGATTTGAGGAGTTTTTCTAACTTTTCTTTGACTAAGAGTGCCACATGAGGATGCATCTTTCTCAATTTTTGTTTGACTGGTTTTACCCCAGGAGCAATGGATAGATGGTGCATGATGAGATTGGGATCCAATCCTGGCATATCTGAATATTTCCATGCAAAGTTGATCTTTTTTTCTGATAAGAATGTAGTGAATTTCTATTTCTCTTCTTCTGATAAAGATTGTGCTACATGTACCAATTGTGGTTCCTCTGTTGTACCCAAATTGATGGATTGAGTGGGCTCAATCAGAACTGGAGATCTATCCTGTAAATGACCCGGAAGGACATCAAATATCTCATCTGCAGGTGCCTCAGAGAGGTTTTCACCTTTAGATACATCTTTTCTTTTTACTTTTGTAGGTTCTGAGACTGCCACAAAGTGGTTTTCACCCTCAGAACTCTTTTTCTTTTTCTTTTTACTCTTGTTTTTTTGACTAAGATATTTGATGTCCAACTCGGTCATGCTAACACTCAGTTCACTGATGGAAGTCCTCATAGGCTCGACTGCATTGAGGTAACAAGCAAGGGCATAGTCACTATAAAAGGTGTAAACACCATGGCTTGGGTTTGTGGAAGTTTGGTCGATAAGATCAGGGCGTTGGATAGTTAAAGCAGGAAAGGCTTGGGATATGGTGTTCATGGATGGGGATATGTCATCATTGGTCCTAACCCGATGCTCAAGTTCAAAGGTGATATTACAGCTCAAAATGTTTAACTCGTGAATAGGCTCAATGTTATCATGGGAATCCTCTTCAGCCATAGGTGGATCAGACATGTTAAGTTCATTATTTTGCTCTAGACCTACATTGGGCTGAGATACATATTGGTGAATAACATCAATATATTTCTCTGTTATAAGCTCATCTTCTTCTGGAATGGCACCCCATTCATAGTCATTTGACTCAGCTTCTGATTCAGGATCTCTAGGAAATCTTAGAAAATGTGTGAAATTAGGATGAATACCCCAAGAAGGATTACCCTTAGTCTCTAACTTGACTTCATATTCATGGGAATCAGTGTCAGAATAACTACCCCCTTCTTCTTGATCAGTTTGATTGCCTTCGAGATTGGCTGGTTCTTGTGGTGCAACCATCTCTTATGCTACAGTAGGTTCTTGTGTGTCTACTACATTAAGTCTTTTGATAGGATCATCTTTATCATCAAGAAGATCTTTGATCTCTTTAGGTAATTTTTCATAGGGGATGAGTTCTGAACTATCTGAATCATCATCTAAGGGTTCTGTCTCTTCTTTCTTGAGAAGGGGTTCTCCTAGTGCAATTTGTTCTATGACATGAGAACAACCACCTTTGAGATGATAGGGTTTCTTCTTAAAGCCTAAGCCACCAGTATCTTTGTTGGCTCTACCAATATGTGAAATGGGTGTCACAAGACCCTTTCCTCTGATTCCTAGAGGTCCTTGACTGGAATATCCCATCTTGGCTATCAATTTGTTCCCTGGACCATATGAATTAGAAGGGATTTTAGGTGCTATAGATTCACTAGGTTGAACAATTTTGGATTCAGAATCATCTTTGTATAGCCATGCAAGCACAGCTTCATCCTCTTCAAATTCTTGTTTGGATACTTGCTCCACCACAAAATTTCTTTTGTATGCTTCCATAGGTTCCTTAGGTTCTGATTTAGATTGCTTCAAAGATTGTCCATATGACTTGGGTGAGATAGGGAGAGATGTCAGAGACAAGACTAGCTCTATAGTGTATTCTCCCTTCCCATTTTCTTTGATATTGATCTCTTTAGCAATGTCATCCATCTTAGATGTGGAAGCAACATTTAACTGCTTGATGGAAGATTCTCTGTTATTGGGAACAAGCTTATCGGCACTTTCCTTCAATGTATTGCAAGTTGTACTCAGATCTGCTGGGATAGTAACTTCTACCCCTTCATAGGGAAATTTCAAGCATTGATGGTACGTAGAAGGAATAGATTGCATTTCATGTATCCAGGGTCTCCCTAGAAGGATATTGTAAGCCAATGGCAGATCAAGCACCTGACATGTGGTATCTTTGATGACCGGACCCACTCGGATGGGTAAGACAATGGTGCCTTTAGAAGATCTTTCCTATTCATCATAGGCCTTTATGGTGTTCTTCTTTCAAGGATCAATAGCCACCTCTGAGAATCCCAACTATGTGATTAAGTTGTAAGAACAAATGTTGAGGCTTGCACCCCCATCTATCAACACATGTTTGACTCGATGGTTCTAGATCAAGACTTCTATGTGTAAGGGCTGATTATGTGGGTGACTCAAAGAGTTGTCATCTTCCTCTGAAAAGGAGATATATTGCAGAGACATTAGATGACCAACCATAGTCTGGAACCTATCTAGATCTAGATCATCAGGAACATTAGAGCCAAGCAAAGCTTTGTCTAGGATATCTCTGTGAGCTGGAGATATTCGAAGTAACTCAAACATAGAGATTTTGGCATTGGTATGCTAGAGTTGTTGGATGATGCTGTAAGATGTAGGTCTTGTATCCTTTGGATTGGAAGATTTCAAGGCAGCCTTCTACTTAGAAGCAGATGTGAGATTGAAAGGTATCTTAGGGACATTAGATGAACTTGGTGTTTGTCCTTTCAGATGAGCCTGAGCTTGTGATCTGGTAACCACATTAGCTAAGGAATGATTTTTGTCTCTTCGTACAATTGTGATGAGATTGCAGCTCTCAGAGAGACATGGTTCTACCATATTGATGATAGCATTGTTTCTAGGGTAGGCATAGTTGACTTTTGCCCCCATGTTAGGCTGAGAAGTGGAAACTCCCTTGCCATGTGGAAATGGTTCTGTAAATGCTGTGTGATCATTATTGCTGGTAGGATTATCGATCGTGATGTCCCCTTGATCTATCAAGTCCTGAATAGTATGCTTCAAGTGGAAGCATCCATTAGTTTTGTGGCCTTTAGTCTGATGGAAAGCACATAATTCATTATCTTTCCACCAATATGGTTTTGGATCTGGATCAGGGTTTCGGATTGGTGGTAAAGAGATCATGTTATTAGCTATCAGGGTTCTTAGGGAAGATTCCAAAGATTCTCCCAGGGGAGTAAACTTTCATTTATTATCCCATCATTTGAATGGCTTCTTTGGAGATGGTTCAACAGATTTTTGCTCTGAAGCTTCAATGGCTTTGGTGGCAAGGGTGAGATTGTAGGCTGGTGCCTTTGATGGGGTGTGGATAGTGTCAACAACACCATCAAAGATGATACCTTTGTTTCTATTCCAGCTCTTATTTTTATCTTTTGAGCTAGATCCAGATTCAGACTTGTCCTTTTGAAGTGTGATTTCTCCTTTCTTGACAAGTACTTTCTCAATCTTGATTGCATTATCCACCATTTTATCAAAAGATACATGATCTTGCATTTGTAATGGATAGTTGAGCTTTGGAACAAGGTTATTGATAAAGATTTCATGTTTCTCCATTTCGGGAATTGGTCTAGCATATAAAGAAAACTTCTTTCGCCACCTCTTAAGAAAAGTTAGGAATGATTCCCCTGGATATTGCTTGAGGTTATAGATGTTGATCATGGTAATCAGCTGTTGAATATTGTAGGAATATTGTTGATAAAAAAATTTAATCAATTCCTCAAAATTTTTGATCGTAGAAGGTAATCTCGAAAACCATTGAATGGTTGCTCCTCCCAAGGATCTAGGAAAAAGATGCATCAGATAGGTCGGTTCATGCATGAATTCCATGGAGTGCGTACAGAACTCTCTGACATGATCTTGAGGATCAGAGTGTCCGTCATATTTGTCATACTTTGGTATCTCCACTTTCTTTGGAAATGGAGGCATATACAAGTCTTTGTCAAAAGGGAAAGGACAAAGGGCCTCCATGGAGAATTCCTTGGGTGCTTTCTCTTCTCAATTTTATTCATTTTGACCTGCATAGCGTGCAACTGGTTCATTATGGCCATCATCGGAGTTTCTTCCTCCTGCGTGATGATATCTTCGACATTGAAGTGAGGAGGAAGTTTAGCTCCTTCTTGGGCTAATTGCAAAAAGTATGCCTCTCTATCCACTTTCAAGAAATGCCTCATCATTCTCTTGAATTCATCATCACTGTGACATTGATGGATTTCAGAGGGTGTAGGTTCTGGTCGGCATTATGTTGAGAATGGGGTCCTTGGGATCCTTCTCCTAGAGAACCATGGTTTGTCCCTGCCTGAGACATGATAGGAGTTTTTGGGCTCCTTGGAACAGATTGAGGAGGAGTTTGCTGATTACCTCTGTGAGTTGATAAAGGAGGTATGTAACCAGTTTTCAATTGAAAGTTACCAAGACCGTCGTCTTCGTAGATACCTGACTTGATGAGTTGTTCAAGAGTTGGACCCAGGGTATTGGTCAAAAGTAAGTTCTGAGATGTTTCTTCTGATTTCTTGTGTGAAGAAGCTCTGGTCTCCACCATTAACTTTGAATGAAATGGAAGAAAAGGACGAAGACAACTGAAGAATAATTTGATTCGAGAAAATAAGATGACGCAACCTTGTCAAGATTATGATAGTTTTGAAGATCTAATGAGATGTGGGTGAAGGATTCTGTGCCCTAGATGTATGGGATAGATCACCCAAAAGATAGCGGACATGAGTTCTCAACACTTAGTCTATTTTTGAAGATTGATTGATTGAAGATTGATAGTTATGACAAGGTTTTGACATGAGATAAAAAGGACTCAAATTGATCAAACAGAAGCCTAGATCGGATTCAAAAGATCAATCTCAAAAAATGTAGAATGCTCAATAGCTACTGCTCTGTTCCTGATACAATGATATTTTTTACAGATTCTGGAACTAGGCTGGAAACATTGGATATCTCACAATTTGACAATTTCTGACAACTCTCTCAAATTTTTTTAAATGACACTCTGTAGACTTGTACGACACTGGGTAGTCTATGAAATGATAGTTTCTAAACTTGTACGACAGCTGGGTAGCAATGAAATGACAGTTGACAAAACTTGTACGACAGTTGCTAACAGGGTTTTGACTTTCTTGAATTTGCTGGTTTGAAAACTCGTACGACACTAGGTTCTCAATCGTACGACAGATGGGCAATACTAAAATGACACTTAACCAAAACTCGTACAACTTTTGACTTCCTGAAATAACTTTTGACTCCAGAAAAGATTTTACGTCAATTTTTACAAAATTTAAGGTATTCAATTTTGGATTGTTTGCAAATTGTACTGTCCAGATTTTGAAGGTTATACCAGATTTGATCATTTTTAATAGCCAAGTAGATAAACAAGCGCGCAGAACAACAAGCAAGTAATTCCAAGCACATCTACAAACAATGAACAAGGGCAAAAGCAACCTTGCGCATGAACAATCAAGTGACCAAATTGTGCTAATCCCTGAGAGTACTAATTGTGTATGTTTTGAAAAGTTTTGCAATAACACACATATACCTGAAAATGAAAAATTGGCCTCTCTAGGGTTTTTAGTAATGGTTTGACTCTGCAACTTTTATGATTCAAAGGGGTGAACTCCAATCCCGGCACACCAGGGTTTTGACACAGTCTGAGAACTTAATCTTCAAGAGCTGCTAGGGAGATCTGACAACCCAACAATGAACCATACCCATGGAGATTTCTTCCACAAGGACATTTATATAGCGACTGTCACTACCATGGCGAAAATGGCTATTACCGCTTGAGGTTTCGTCAATGCAGTTTTCCCTATGAAGGGATTGTTCACTACAGTTAACCCTCTCTAAAGGTGACTCACAAATTTATACCACAAGGGGACTTGGCTCCAGATCCAAGGTTTTTGACACCTTTTCACTTTTAACCCAAACAAAGCAAGCAGATTAATCCGACACGCTAAGACAAAGTTTTGTTCCACCAAGGTCTGTGATATCAACTCCATGTGATCTATCAACCTCTCCAGGGAGAGAATGTATCAATCAATAAGAGAAGATGCACTAACCAGTTTTGATTCACCAAAGCTCGTGATATCAACCCCACGTGATCTATCAACCTCTTCGGAGAGAGAATGTGTCGATCAATAAGAGAAGATGCACTAACCAAGCTGAATGTGAAATGCACTAAGTATCCTCCCTACCTACAAGGATTCTATCATCAAGAAATATTTCTTTAGGAATCCAATCTCTCAAGAATCATGAATAGTGTTCATAGGGCCTAATTACTATGTGAGCACATATATATTCCCGAAAGCAAATCTACCAAAAGTACCCAAAATGCAGAAAGAGGAACACTTAACGCTTAAAGAAAATATGAGATGATTCCACAAGGTGGAACATTTAACACCTCACACAAGCTGAAAATGAGTCCCCAACTTAGAAAACAAGTGAGTTCCTAAAAGCACAAAAGGGTTTCCAAGTGGAACACTTAACGCTTCTGTCCTGTTGACCCCTCCCCTTTATGGCGCTGAGATTGCAACCATGGGGTAGAAATGAGGGGCCGGCAGATTAGTGAGTCCAATAACCCAAGATAGCAATCAAGATCAATCACAAGTATTCTAAGACTACTTAAGGAATCCTTAAGGGATCACAACCTAGTATCAAATTATGCAAGTGTGTAGAAATAGATCAAAAGCATGAAAAGATGCACACAAGCCAGACACATAAGAGATTTATTTTAAGTCCAAATCAAAATGTTATTAGATGAAGGAGAATACCTGGGATCCTCACAATGCGCTTAGTAGATTTTACCTGATTTTTAGCAATTCTTGTTGAGCTTTTCCATGCAAGCAAGTGACGAACTCTCCAACAAGCAAACAAGCAAACAAGATATGCAAAATATATTTAACTTATGAAAACCATAGGGTTAGCTCTAAAAATCAATTATTATCAGCAATAATAACCAGCAATTAACCCAACTGACAACTCATATCATTCATTGAATCATATGAAAAATAAGTGCATACGCATCATAAAATTTTAATTTTTTTGCACTGCATTTGACCTAGTCAACAAGATTTGATTTTTTTGATATGATTTTGGCCACAAAAATAGAAATTCAAAATAGAGACCCCTACTAAAAAATAGAGAGCTTTCCAAAAATGCAAAAATTTTAGAAAAATCTCTTCATTTGTGCCCTAGAGACCTATTTTATCAAAACAGATCAGTTTTTGTAAATTGACTATTTGAGCTATGATATCATGTCCAAATTTAAAACTCAAAGAATGGACCCCCTATAGAATTTAAAGAGATTTCTAAAAATATTAAAATTTCTAAAAAATATACTGATTTGCATCAGATATTAATTTTTTCCAGAATTTCAAGAAAAAATTATTAAAAATTCAAAACATCTCAGAAAATTTTAAATTTTTTACTGTAGCTTCCTTGATATGTGTCCAACCTACAAAAACAATTTCAGGCCAAAATTCCAAGCCGTTTGGGAGATAAAATTAAATATGTGAAACTTTAGGGTTTTAGCTCCCAAAAAAATCAAAACCAGCATGCAAAGGTGGGTTGCCCCATGGTGGGTGCCAAAAATGTGTGTGTGAATTTTGTACCTGATCTCTAGACACAACACTTCAGTAAAACATTAGAGGTTAGCCATAATCAAAATCGTGCAAAATTGAAATCTACTCTAACCAAGCGATTTACTGCCTTCTAGTAGGTGCCAGATTGATGTTCTCAGATTGTAATCGAGATCAGTGACCTAGATGACACCTAAATGAAGGATTTGAATGCAATTGATCTAGATATGAGATTGAATGCAATTAAGCTATTTTTTTTTTGATATTTTCTATGCAATATGAATGATTAATCTGATATGAAATCTATGCTAGATGAAATTGATATGCTATGAATGCTATTGAAAATTGATATGCAATGCTAATCTAACAATGATATGCAATATGAATGCAAAAATAAGATTGATCTCACAAAGATGTCGATTCGCAAGAGCTTTGATTCTTCAATTCCAATTCTCCAGCGTGATTGTGCAAAAATATGAGATGAATTATGAAGAGCTGAGCCTTTAATTTATAGAAATCCAGGGCTTTGGAGGTGCATGAGAAAAAGCCATAAATCACTCAAATAACTCAGGTTGATTTTTGAGTTATTTTTAAATAAAGATAATTAACTCACAAAAACATGCAAAAGCTAAGTTTTAACTCAAAATAGAGTTTAGCTTTAGTTGATAATTGATAGTTGTCTGCTTTTATGATTGTGCATGTTTTATTTATGAATTAATTTAATAATAAAGTGATTTATTTCCAACTTAACTGCTTTTAAAAATAAAACAATTGATTTATGGGTTAATCAATTATTTAATCAAACTTTTATTAAAAACTATATTATTAAATAATGACAACATGCTTTAATTAATTAAATAAGAATTTAATCAATTAAAGATAGGAATTTTAATTTATTGTCAAAATTAAATAATACAATTAATAATAGATAGAATTAAATTTAATTAAATAATTAAGTGGCAAATATTAAATCTAATTAATTAAATATGCAAAATATTTAATTAATCAAATTTTAGGATAAATGTGATTTATTGCCAAATAATTATAAAATTAAAGATAATTATGATGATTAGGAATATTACTAGGAATATTCCCCAATGTAGAATTTAAGATAATCAATTATGATTCGATGATGTTTAGATGTGCCTTAGGTTAGGACTTCGATGTCGATTTTGTTGGATTTGTCGATGTAGGAGGTTAATGAACTTATAGCCCATTTTTGGGGTATTACAACACTTAGTCATATATCTAGGCAATGATGGTCGGTCATCACTGCGATTGAGTCATTATATAAAGGTCAAGCTATGTAATGTTTACTTACCGAGTAGTAGTACTACTGAGTAAACTCATGGTCACTATGTATTGTAGTAGTCTACCAAGTCTAGTTCTACTGAGTCTTGTATACAATGATTACTGAGTGCCAGAGTTATCAACATATGCTGAGTATAGTGAATGCCCAGTATCAGAAACTGCATTTTTTGAGTTAGCCAGAGAATAAAATAAGAGTTTGTTTTGGCACAATGATTGAGGTAAATATTTTTGGCCGACATCTATGTTTTGTATTTTGTCTATTGAGATAATTATAAAGGTAATTACGCATCTACCTAGTAATCATTAATCCCTATGCTATACCTAGAGCCAATCAAAAATTAGTAAGACTTAAGCAGCAAAAGGAATTAATCTAAGTCGTAGATCTTGAATAAGTAAAATATTTTTGTTGATTATATAAGAGCAAGATCTAAACCCTAAAACATAGCAGCAAGGGACAACGAATGTAAAGGGTGTAAGTAGACAGGTATGATTTAGAAAAGGGAAGCATTTGGAGACAGAGTTCAGTGACCGAGCTAAGTAGTGAAAGCACAGAAAAGAGATAGATATGATAAATAAGATCAACATCACACAGTAAAGAGAAGATCTATTATTTGCATACAATGCAAACCGAAAGATCAGGTACTGAGACATTCTAGCCAGTGTATCAAGGTAAATCTCTTAACTGAGTAGTCCTAACAGACTTTTTGAAATCTCTTAACTAAGTGCTTACTTTATTGTAAGTTTCAAATCCTTTTACAAGGTAGACTGTATAAGTCTTTTAGGTTTTAAAAAAGCAAACCCCTCACAAGGTAGATCAAGTTTTGATCAAACTCTGTAAGCCCTAACAGGAAAATTTATTAATGCAGCAGTGAAGATTTGTGGGTGTCATCCCCACCCCAGTTTTACCTTTCAAGGGTTTGTAGGTAACCAAAATCTTTGTGTTTTGAATGTTTTCATGGATAATGTTTTAGTTTGTTAGTCATTTCATTCTGTTCAAAATGGGTGATATTATACAAAAGTTTTATTCATATGAGAATGGTTTAGTAGGTGATTTATGATTCACACCCCCCCTCTCAGTATCACATTTACCAATTATATTTCCAACAGAAGGAACCTATTATCAACAAATAAAGGTCGACAGAAATGGTGTTCAATTTATTGAATACTTGCCTGGCCAAAAAGTTCTACATTATAGTCACTTGGTTATAGCAACAAAGTTGCAATTCAAGACATTGCCAAAAAGAAAAAATGGTAATTAGAAGTGGAGGTTGTCTATTGAAGAACATGAAAAACTTTTGGAGATAATAAAAGATAGAGATGATCCAAACTATATGTATGAGGAGCTTTAGAACTCTATAAAATTTAGAATAAACTTCTTTTTGTAGCTCTTGTACTTTCATATATTTGAACTCTATAGTTTGAATTTTTATGTTTGAACTCATATATATATTGTATGTTTTTATGTATGTATGTATGTTAGTTAATTAATTGTATCCTTTGATTAATTATGTTAGTTAATTATATTAGTTACTTAATTATGTTAGTTACCTAATTATGTTAGTTAATTATGTTAGTTAGATTACTTAATTATGTTAGTTAATTTACTTAATTATGTTAGTTAGATTACTTAATTATGTTAGTTAGATTACTTAATTATGTTAGTTACTTACTTAATTATGTTAG
>BSBK01004077.1:10000-267500 GCA_027943335.1 Chamaecyparis obtusa | reverse complement strand
ATTAAAAAATGGCCTACCTCTTCCGGCCGAAACACCTGCTTAGCTCTCCACAAAATCCTAAAGCCGCTCAAACCAAATGAGACGCGCAACAAGATTTTTTTTCTTATATAGATTTTTGGGGGGCTGGCCGTACCCCTCCTGCCACATAGATGCCACATGGCACCTAGTGGGTTCCACATAGTTCCGATCGGACCCCTTCCGGTCGGACCCCCTAAGTTTGTCCTCTAGTGCGACATAGTTTTGTACTTTTACCCAAAGCATAATCACCTCCATGATTTCCTCAAAAAATAATAAATGTAGTGTAGATGTCGGCCAAAATGGTTTGCCTAAGTGTTTGTGCCATTACAAAAACATATATCAAATATGGCTTACTCCGTATATGAAGTCTCTGGCACTCGACATTAACTATTCCTCATATACTGGTGCTCAACACTGGTATATCTACACAACTTGACATAAGCTTGTTCATCTATTACTAAAATACTCAATGACCTCTGAATTTCTTGATAGTAACTATTGCTCGGTAAGTGTACAATACACAAGTCTAGACATAAATCGGCCTATACATTATGACTCGGTCGTAGTAATGACTGACAACATTGCCTAGAAAATGACTAAGTGTAAGACACTAATAGACAACAAAAATTAGGGATCAACAATCTCCTCCTTTGACATTAGTTGCAAAAACACTGTGTCATGACATTTACTTTACATTACATTAGTACTTAGTAATATGAAAAAATCCTATATGAATACTCCCCCTAAGACTTTGATTCGGTCTACAAAATATTCTACACATATATGTACATAAGAGTCTTTTGACATACAACTAAATATATATACATTGAAAAAATAGTATGTCATACCATTATAGTTCCACTATGTCATTTCCCTATTTCTACTTTGAACTCTATTATTCCCCTTTTATATTTTGTCATGTCATTTCCCCCTTGTTTTTGTCACTTGAAGTTCCTAGGGTGTAGGCGTTTTGAAATAATTGTCCAAAAATGGTTTATGAAGCTGCATTACCATACCTAATGCATTGTCCCATCTGGACCTTACAGACTCCAAAACCTGTGACTTAATTTCTATTTTGGTAGCTAGCTCAACTAGGCTCTCAGAAATAGAAAGATGAGGGTCTTTTTGCACTAACTCCTTTGTCGTGACTAACTCATTCTACATAACCTCAAGATGAGGTTTCAACATCATTTGGATTGAAATTAGTCTAGCCCTTATTTTTCCATCATTAGCCATCAATTAGGATAGTCTACCTTGTACATGTAGCAATCTTGTGAAGTGGATGGAGCTAGAACTAGCATTCATGCTCAGTGAATGACCTATAGACTTTAAGTGTAATTGCAATTTTTCTATCAAATCCTGATTATCCTTAGTGAAATCTTCAACATTGCATAATTTCTTGTACAAAGAATGAGCATTCTACATAACTTCTTCTAAGTTTGTTACTAAGGCAGAAAGTTATACCTGTTTGACTGGAATGTTAGATGAAACCTTGTCTAGTACATTGGTCTAAAAATTTCTCTCAGACCACTATAAAATCTTGTGATTTACCTTGCTTTCATCATTGTCCACCTTCTTAACAATTTGTACAAGTTTCTCCAGGATAGGTTCAAACTCATTCACATCATCCATTTCAAAAGAATCAATAAAAATACCTTCGATCTCATGCAATACTTGTTTCTATTGGTGCTCTCTTCTCAGCTCTTCTTGTTTTCTTTTCTTTAAAAGATCTTGTAGTATCTGCATTTTTTCATAAGTCAAGTTATCAGTGTCCCACTTAGGAATCACTATAACTTCATTGAGTGTCACCTGTATTGCAGGATATTTCACCTTCTTCTTCTGTGATTTCTTCCTCGCTATGTTTCAACTCGACATCTGTATAAGAGCTTTTATAGCCTCTTTCTCCTTAGGCTCTAGTTTTTCCTTTTCTTTCTCTTCTCTAGTCTTTTCCTTGTTTTCCACATGAGGACTTATTACAACTAATGCAAACTTATTTTCTTTCTCTTTAGGACTTTCCTCAGCTTTTTCTTTTTTTCCTTCCTCGGCAGGTGTAATCTCAGTTGTGATTGTCGACTTGTCTTGTTTCTCGGCACTGGTACTTTGTGAGGCTTGAAGTTCAACTATGACTTTTTGAGGGTTTATTGGTGTTGTGTCAATAGTTTTTGTACTCTCAATCCATGGGTAATCTTGTATGTGGATCAATACTAGATTGGTGCTCAGTAGACACTTATATGAGGCTGCCTCAACAAGTATTTTCTTTTGAATTTCCTCCTCAGTTAACACATCTTTTTTCACTGGGGTATTCTCAGTGATATCCACAATAGTGATCACATCCTGTGATTTACTTACTTCAGCCTTCTTTCTAGATTCCTTTTCTACATTTTGTGGTTCTTCAATGTCCTCCTTGTTATCCAATTCCACTCTAATAGATGTACTCGGTTGTCAAATCTTGTCAACTATTATTCCAAAGATAATCTTCCATATCCTTGTGCTCTATTTCACAACATCTTCAATCTTATGTTGTATAATGGAGTATGCTCAAATCTTGGGAATAAACCTATTTTTGTACTGCTCCATATATTGCTTTATGTACTGTGGGGTTCGATTTGATATTACTTGAGCTAGAGTGCTCTCTCTTATCTATTTCTCAGTCATCGTGGCATATTGCCATTTTCGATCTATCCTCTTGAACAATTCTTTAGGTATTAGATTCCCCATCTATAATGGTGTCATTTTGAAAGTACACAAAATTTATAACATAACCTCCTCAACTTCCTCCTTATCTTCATTTCTTAACTTCTCAAACCTTATTTGTTTAAAGCCTGCTAACCTAGCAGTACTCTTGATATTATGGCATATCTCATCCACAGTAAATTATTTCCTATGAGATGGTACCTTCTTCTTTACATTCTCATCTGTATCAGTTTCCTCATCATCATCATATTTCTGCAAGATTATCTTCCTTCTTAGTTTCTTCCTTATATTTCTCAGCACAGCCTTAGTCTAGATTGGCTTCCTCTTCCCTAATACTGGAGTATTTTTATGTGGCTTGACAGCTATAACAGTAGAAGTTTCCCTTATTCTAGGTCTTAATACTTAAGGAGGAGTGGGCTTAGGTTTTTGCAATTGTTTCTTACTAGGCTTGACAATTTATGCCTTCTTGCCTTTCTTAGTGACTTCAGTCTCCTCCTCTTCACTCTCTTCCAAATCACTTGACTTATCCTCTCCTAACCCTTGTGTTAATGCAAAAGGTGCATTTTCCTCTTCTCCTTCTCCTAGCATCTTTTCTAGGTTCTTTACTAACTTCTTTCTTTTTTTCTCTATGGTTTCGGTTTTTAATCCCATGGTTATCTTAGACTTAGCCTCCTCATAAGTCCCAAAAGATTTTGCTTTACTATCTATTTCCTTAGCTAATAGGGTTTTTATTTCTATTGATGTCTCATCTATATTGACTTCATAAGGTAATGGCCTAAGGCATGATACCCTCGGTGTAACTTCCTGTGCATATGTGATGTCGATATCTACTAGGAAACAGATATCATCATAACATTTTTTCCACTAGTGATACATGAATTCTACTTCTTTTCCTCATCTTCTTCTTAAATTCCACAAAATAACTATCTAATACACTTTCAAAGTTATCTCCTATCTGGTCATTAAACTCACTTATCTTTAGGGTGATAGGTTGGTTCTTATCCCATACAACATCACCAATAGTAGGAAAACTATTCTGAATATAGAAGAATATACAAATGAGCAGAGAACCAAACTTACATATTGAATTCTTCTCCTTCCTGATAGAAGTGAGGTTCTCAGATAGCGGTGTCAATTGTAGCTTGGAAAGATCATAAGTATGATCTTTCTTCACTATTTTCTATGCCTGATCCACTACTATACACGGAACACTATCAAGTCTACTAGATTGGTAGAATTTGTGTACAATCACTCTTACTGTAAAATCAATTTATGGATCGATGATTGTGGAGATAGTCATCCCTCTTTTGTTCCACACCTCTTGAGTGTTTTCTTGAATAATTTCCTTGCTCTGGCATCTCATTAGCTTTTTCCCTATAAGACTAGGGTAACCAATTACTCAGTGTATCATCTCCTTTGTAATCTTAACTAGTCCATCCTCCAGCCATAGCTTCATGTCATGAACTTGGCTCAATACGATTTTGATCCATTGGACCTTAAAGTTCTGTGGGAAATCAAGGGCATGCACTAACCCTTGCTCAGAAAACTTATGGTGTTCAGCCTACAATAACCCATTGCTGCATAGTTTTTTATAAGCTTCTATAAGCTCATAATCACCTATTTCTCCAATATTGGACATGTAGCATGTGTGTACATCATTAATCATTAGAACCTTTTGAGGAATAGATTACAGGGTACCTATAAGATCTCCCATTACCACACTTTTGGGAACAACTTGAAATTTCTATAGTTTGCATGCATCATTCCTTAGAAGTTGAATGTTAAACACTTCCTTTGCTTGTTTCTTATTTGCGACAGATGATGTTGATGCTATATCTTTGAAATCTAGGGTTCAAATACAAATGTGAGTGGCTTGGTAAATACCTTATTTCAATAGTTCTTAGATGTTTACCGATGACACCCTGTGAAGATCTCTGTAAACCATAATTAGCACAAATAGCTCTAGATAATCACTCTGGAATCACTTTGCAAGTTCTCAAATCACTGGTGAAATGAGAATAAATAGTAAAATTATGCTTTATAGACTTCAAACGGTCAGATTAGGACTTCATTAATGATCTATACACTTTCTAGGTAAGATACAATTGTCTCAAAAATCTCATGTCAACTCGGTTAACATAAGCTCGATCAACACTACCATTCAGTTTCATCTTGGTACTTATCACATCTTGGCTACCACAGGAGCTTGGCATACACTAGTGACTCAGTCAGTATGAACTTAAAAATACTGATTCTCAACATCAAATATACAATGTAGCTTCTTTCTCAAATCTATCCTAATACATCTTAATCTATGTAGATATTGACTTTACCATATCAAATGTTAGAAAATGATGTAAAATAAAGCACTATAAGATTTAGTTCCATGCATACCTTCTTTTCTTAGTTCAAAGTAGTGTGATCACCTAATCCATTGGATTGAGTGACCTCAGGTTCACTAGCTCCACTATTGCTTGCTTCCTCTTTCTTCTTCCATGTCTTATTCATTTGGTTCCTCATCTAATCAACAGTTTCTTCATTCTTGAATTGTTCATTGCTTAGTATATGTGCTCTATAGTCTCTCTTTAAGTGACCAATCTTATTGCATTTGTAACAAATCAGACTTCCACTCATCTAACTTGTGGATTTGCCTCTAAAATGTGTCTTCAAATAGTTTTCTCCAATATGAACATATTTTCCACAATAATGAAAACTATACCATGTATTGTAATCCCAATTATATGTGTTACCTTTCCTTGGTACTTTGTTCTACTGATTGGATGTCCACTTAGCTTTGGATCTACACTCTTGTGCTCTATGACCATATTTTTGATAGTTAAAACAATGTCCTTGAAGTCTAGGTGAGGTAGGTGCATTACTAACCTTTGACCTGCATTCATGTGTCTAATGCCCATGTTTCTTATAGTTAAAGAAATTTCCATTGAATTTTGGTTTAGGATTGGACTTACCATGTTCTCTTTTATAGATGTTAGCTGTGTGGCCTAGCTTTTCACAATGATGGCATTTAGGTTTGTTCCTCTTTGGCTTTGCATTTATCTATTCTCCACTCTTTGATAATTCTCCTTCCTTAGTGGATGATAGGTGCTCATCATGTCCAAGTACAAAATTATCACTAAATCTTCTAGGTGACCTTAACAGTTCTTCAAAGTATCTCACAACTTGATTAGGATTTTTCATCCTTTCATTGAGTTCCTTTTCAGATCTTAGTTCATTCTTCAGTTGACTATTTTTTGATATCATATTTGTCATTTCCACATCTTTTATGTCCAACTCTTGATTAGCAAGTAATAGTTGATCCACCATGTCCAATTGATTATTTGTTAGCCTTTGTATGTAACATGTCCTTTCATCAAGTCTCATAGATATTTTTCTTTTGTCTTCTTTGGCCATTTTCTTATCTTCTTCATCTTTCTTTTTCTATTCAACAACTTCACAAAATCTCAATGATTGTATTTCTTGTTCTCTCTTCAGGTTTCTGATGTCCTCATTCAGTATGTTGTTTTTCTCTGATAGATCTATTATGGATTTCTCACTTTTAGTAGAATTACCATTGTGAAATAGACATCTAGTGTCTTCTTCTTGATATCGAGTCTCATTTTGTTGTATTTCCAACTCTCTCATCCTGCTTAAGGATTTCTTTAGTTCACCTCTAGCTGCTTCAAGCTGATGTAGTGCAATCTGAATGTCAATCTTTTGATTCTCTATGATCTTTTTCAACTTATAAACCTCCATCTCCAAGATCTTAACTCACAAGTGATTAAAATTCTTTAAGAGACTTAGCTCCGATACCAATTGTTGGAAATCTAATATGGGAAAGTGAGATACTAAGAGGGGGGAGTGAATCAGATGTCTACTATTATCACCATTTTGACATAAATTCACTTGCATAACATAAACATAAAATTCAATGCTAAAAAAGATCTAACATTCTAATCTTCATCCATGAAATTTAAAACATAGCACAAAGATTTTGGTTACCTAGAAACCCTTGAAAGGTAAAATTGGGGTGGGGATGACACCCTCAAATCTTCACTACTATAGTATTAAAGTTTTCCTATTAGGGCTGAAATTTTTTATCATAAACTAATGATCTACCCTGTGAGGGGTCTACCCTGCTAAGAACTTTAAGACTTATACAATCTACCTTGCAAAAGGATTTAAACTTACAACAAAGTAAGCACTCAGTTAAGAGATTTACTTAGGCCTATTAGGACCACTCTATTAAGAGATTCTCCCTGATTCACTTGTTAGAATGACACAGTACCTGATCCTTTAGTTTGCATTACATTGTTGATAATAGATCTTCTCCTTCAAATATATATTTAATCTCCTTTATCAAATATATCTCTATTATGTCCCTCACTACTTTTCTCGATCACTGATCTCTACTTCTGATGATCAAAACACTTCTTTGTTCTACATGTATGAGATCCCCTTCATACTCATACTTTTCATACTATGTTTTAGGGTTTAGATCTCATCTTATATAGAAAACAAATCAACTTCATAAATTGACATCAACAATCTAGATTGTCTACTTATGTCGTGTTAAGAATTCCCTAATTCTAATTGGTTACATAGATTTCCTAGGGATCAATGATCTGGCATCTTCATCTACATGTGCAACTCTAGCTTGGCCTTCATTCCTCCTATCTATCCTTCCTTGGTGTTGAGGACATTCAAATGCCCTATGACCTATTTCTCTACAGTGAAAACATGCTCCATAGAAGCCTCCTCTTCCTGACCCTTGTCCTCTTCCTCTTCCTATCTGGTCTCTATTGTTCTGATCTTGGAAACGATTGGAATTGTTTCCTCTCTGATTTTGACTGCTATTGGCCTCATCCTTCTTTTTCAGATCTTCATTTCGGCCTCTATATGATCATCCACCAGATTGTCCACCATGACCTCTTCCATTTTTCTTGCTCTTGAACTTCTTGTTCATCTTTTCCTCTACTTTTAGGGCAAACTGGTATGCCTCTTCAATATTGTTCATTCAAACCAGATTTAACTCCTCTTGAATGCTTGGCCTCAACCCATTAAGGTAACGGGAAACTTTCTCCTTATCAGCTTTCGCATGGCCTGTTCTAATGAGGATTCAATAGAACTCCTTTGTATACTCCTGAATAGATCTTCCTGCTTGCTTCAAACTTTGCATCTTCTTCGGTAGATCAAGCTCATAATCAATAGGAATGAACTGCCACTTCAATTTATCCACCATTCGATCCCATCTTGTGATTTTATCTTTCCCTCTTCTATTTTGCTCCAATTGAATCTCTTGCCACCAGATCTTCACATGAACTTTCAGTCTAGCCTTCGTGAATTTGACCCTATCAAGATCCTCAATATCTTCATACTCAAAATATTCTTCACATTCATTGATCTAGTCGATCAACTCCTCTGGGTTAAGATTTCCTAAAAATGTAGGAACCTCAATCTTAGGTCTTTTCCTGATCTTGGAAATGGCCTGAAAAATTCTTTCTTCCTCCTGGTTCACAATTTTGACTTCTCCTTCTTGATCTTCTTCTTTAGCTTCATCCTCGCTTTCATCTCTGACATTAAGATTCATTCCTCTGTGAATCTCTTCTTGCAATGCTCACACTTGTCTCTGGAGCACTCTAACCTCAGGTGTTACAACACCAACTCTTTCATCACATTCCCTTCATGGAGGCATTTTCATGATGCGCACTAAAACCCTAACCACGTTCTTGGTGTGAACTACCTCACAGTCGGTGATCTATTTACACACTTAGGAACTCCTGTTCTGATACCACTTGATGAAGGGTGCTCCCCTTAATACCACAAACACATAATAGAAATAAAGAAACAACAACAATATGCAAGAACAGAAAATGGGCTTCTTATTATCTCCACAAATGTGGAATTACAAACTTTCAGAATTACAATATGCAAAGCCACATGGGCATTCCCTTACAATATTCTGTAGGACAAAGCCTCAAATCAATACCCAAATCTACTACCCAGAACTACCCTAGACAACACTACGGGCCTTCTTTATATAGGCAATTTCCACTGCCCGATAAGGTTCTAGAATTTTAGCCCTTAAGGCCAACTATATATAGAATTATTTTATTTTCACAATTTTTACAATAGGGGCGGCTCAAAAGAAATACAAAATATGCTTTTAGGTAGCCTAACTTTCGGAGGCCATAACTTTTTAACCGTAGCTCCATTTTTCTATTGTAACCACTTTTTGAAAATGCCATGACGAGATCTATAGTGCCTGACATGCACTAGCGCTAGTCAGTCGGGGGTCGATCATGATCCAGAGCCTCTAAGGCCTTCAAAATTGACCTGAAAGATTTCATACCCAAAAACCTCAATAACTTCACCAATACAGATGATGTGGCAATGAAACTCAACTGATAGGTTGATATGACTAGTATGAACCTCTAACTGTGAAATTAGAACATTCTGAGATGATATGACCAACTTACTAAAAATAGTAAGTTTCCATAAATAGTAGCTCTATACAAGATAGCCCTTATTGAAAAGAAAATAGAAATATTTTTGGGTGATGCAAGATTGCTGTTACACCCAGGATTCTCCTGCATTAGGGAGTACCAAAGTAAGGATTCAACCGAGGAACAATAGAATGAAAAGACCCAATTAAACATTGATAAGATTGGAGAGAAGATGAATAATATTTGGTGAAGTAAATCTCAAGATGATGGAACATAAATGGGAACATCTGATGGCACCACATCCTCTTGATCGGGTGCACCTATCTTCACTTAAGAGGTCAAAGGTATGTGTAGGATCTAATAACCTAAAGTTTATCTTAAATCGGTTCCTAGATTTAGTGAAAAGATCCATATCAACATACTAAGATGAATTTGGATATAAGTTGTGAAGTTATGTTGATCGTTAAAGTGTTTAAGCTATTTTGTTACATTTGGTGAAGCAAAGTTTAGTTCAGTTAATGGTAAAATAAAGTTAGTTAAAGAGAATTAAATGCATATTATAGTTGTTGGAAGACCTAACCTAAAGGAAAATCTATAAATAGAGGGTTTGTTATTTTGTTTCTACATTACACTCTTGCGAGCACTTTGAAGAGTTGATAGAGATGAGATCATAGAGCAATTTTGAGCTTTCAGTTGAGAATTCCAAATATTTATAAATATCATAAGAGGTATTTCAAGCATTTACCTAGATGAGTTTATAGATTCTATTTTCTATTCAGTTGGAACCTAGTACTTGTTGAGTTATTTCAAGATCAAGATGGCACCCAAGTTGCAAAAACCAGTCGTAGTAGAGAAGATTGACCCAGTAAATTTGAAGTATAAGCTTCCTCCCACCGTTGCTACTAAAATTGACTTAACTGAAGCCCTATCCTCAATCCTACCAAGAGTCATATTGATTGATTAAATTTATGGCTTTATCAATTGTAAGATCGAAGATATATGTCAAGGAGAGATTGATACATCTTACATGAACTTATGTGTAAATGGAAATATGAAGAGAGACCACACACATTTATAGGAAAAGGGTTTAGTCCATGTAATGCATGTACTGATAGGTTTTAAGCATGAATGGATGAGAATTTTCTTAAGAAAAGTTCATGATCAGTTTATGTAGCTTGATGGGCCAATGAAAATAATAAAGGATGTTTTTCATATAATAATAAGATTTTCAGTCAGTGATAGACTGAGGGCTTACAAGAAAACAGATAAGAATAAGTCATGTAAACTTACCAAAGCTAAATGGGATGGAAGAGGCCTAAAGATATCTACAATTGAATACCTAGAATTAAAGTTTGCATCAAACATTATATCATACAGGATTTTCAAAGATACCTATAGTTGAATACCTAGAATTAAAGTTTGCATAAAAAATTATATCATACAAGATTTTCCAATCATCTCGAGTAGTCAGTGTACCCTGTGAAGTAGTAGACACTATATATAAAATTATTAAAAAGGACATGAAGATTGATTTGTGCGAGATACTATTGAAAGAGTTAGATGCCAACATGAAAACCATTAAAAAATAAAAAACAAACACATTGAAGTTCAAACCACTATTGGTATGTATCTTCTTTTACTTCCAAAATTCATTTCCTGTAGTCGGTGAAATTACATGGATAGTAGATAAACCCATTGTATATCAGATTAGTGAATTTATTCAAGGTATGGGTGATAATTGTAATGTAATAATGGATGATTATTTTATCATGTTTCAATCTAGAATGCACAAGAGATACACAATTCCACCTCTGTTAGTGGAAGAGTACAAGGATGAATTGTCTTTTGAAGTTGATACTGATATTTATATCATAAGGGTTGTGGAACCTAGAACTGAGTGGTTACCACTGATGGGTTATGAAATGAACATAGATGTAGCCACTATTCAAATAAAATGATTATTGGAGAAACTAGTTTATAGGAGTTCAACTCGGTATGAAACTTATGAAGAGGTTAAGGTGAAAATAAGAGTAGGTATATTGATACCAAAAGAAATCAGGAAAATACGTAAAATGATAAGTGCATTATCTGAGAGTTTAGGAATTGTTGATGTTGAAGATGAATAAGTTGTTGAGCCTTTAGAGATCAAAGGGAAAGAGATAAAATTTAAGAAATAAATCTCTATTCAAGCTAGTGTAAGACCATCTACAAGGTCTACCTCTACACCAAGAGGAAAGAATGATGCAGGAGCATCTTGGGTCTTGAGCAATCTTGCATCAACCAAAAACATTTCCTAATTTCTGTACCTGTTTGCTGTTGTTTTCTTTATAATATTTTCATTTGATGGTTTCATGGTGTGAAAAGCTTACATTATGTTGAGGACCTATTTGGGAGCCTTCTCCTATGAGCACATAAAGTTTGGATGGACAATTTGAAAGTTAGAGTTGTTTCCTTGCTATCGGAGTAGTATTTTCTTGCAGTTTTGGGGCCGATTGCGCACCATGGTGACCTTGATCCTTAAAGAATAATATCTTTCACACTTAAATCCTTAAATAGTACCTAATTTAATATCATTTCCAAAAGGTGCAGCTCCTAATTCATTATGAGTCAAAAGTTATGGCCATTTTGGCACGGGACCTATTTTCTGCCAGTTTTGGGTCCGAGCCGTTACTACAATTTTGGTGCTGATTGTTCATGTTGGCGACCTTGATCCATAAAGAATCAGCCTTTTCTCTCTTAAGGAGTTTTATAGGACCTAAATTAATATCATTTCCAAAGATCACAAACCCCAATTCATTATGAGTAAAAATTTATGCCCGTGTTTCCTCAGGACCTATTTTCTGCTAGTTTTCAGGTGAAATGTGTGGTGTTTCTTCTTGCGATGTTCTGTGTGATCAAATGGGACATTTAAAACTTAAAGGAATATTCTTGGGTCATGTGAAGACCTAAATCCAAAGGTGCATCAATTTATATTCATTCTAGCATTATTTTTGGTTTAAATCTTGAGACTGGACCTATAATGTAATTAAATGCCTGACTAGCCGACTTGTGGCTTAGCTGGCTATATAAAGAGTCTAGATTGATGTAGTATGGAATTATAAGGGAGATCCAAGCAGGATAATTATCAATATATATCATTTTAGAGAAAGATAGGATGTGAGTGGTAATTCTGATTTCTTAATTTTCATTGTATAAGGCCGAAAGCCGGAAGGCCTCACAGCCGGGCATGTTGAAAGAAATATTATAATTCTTTGTTGTTGCTACTAGTTGATTGTCTCATATCCATTGTGATTTCATTTCTTTCATGTGATTTCATATTGCTTCCATTGTGCAACTCTTAGCAGGGCTTATTTGTGGATTAAAGTGGACTCAATTCTTCTTGATTCTACTTGTATCTACCCTGCCCCTGCATCAAGTGGTATCAGAGTGAGTTATTTCTTGTGGATTGGATCATGGAGAACCTTATTAGATTGGTTGTAGGGTGGTAGATCTGAGATCTGACCTATAACTTGTTGAAGGTTATGTTCTTGCTGGAACTTGATTGTCAAGATGGTTCATGGTACAGGAAATGATAATGCTATCATGGATATGTTGAGACAGATTGCAACTAGGCTTGAAGCTATAGAGATAGCCTAGAGAAGAGGAGAACATATTGAAGATGCTAGTGATGAAGAAGAATAAGCAACACCTAATGCTGAACCTGAAGTTGAACAAGATGAGGAAAGACTTTTGAGAGTTTTATCTAAGGCTAACTCTAGACCTATTGTTGAAGTTGCTTGCTATGATGGAAGACTTGAGACCGATACACTTTTGGATTGGATCTCTGAGATGGATAAATACTTTGAGTATGAAGGTAATCCTAATAATAAGAAGGTTAAGATAGCAGTCACAAAGTTGAAAGGTCATGCATCTCTTTGGTGGGATCATTTGAAAACTGAGAGACAGAAGAAAGGAAAAGAAAAGATCAAGACATGGATGAAGATGCTTGGAAAGATGAAGAAGAAGTTTCTTCCAGATAACTACCAAGTTAGTTTGATGAGAAAGATGCAAAATCTGAGACAAAAGGACATGAGTGTGAAAGAGTATACTGAGGAATTTTACAAATTGGATATCAAATCTTGACATGTGGATGATGAAGTTGAGAAAGTGGCTAGATATTTGAATGGCCTGAGGACATCTATTCAAGATGAGATCAACTATGTGAAAATAGATAGTGTGAAAGAAGCATACCAATTTGCTTTGAAGGCTGAAGAGAGATTGACAAAGAAACATGATCAAAGACAAAGAGGAAGAGGTGGTAGATTTCAGAGATGTAGAGGAAGATCTTATGGAGAAAGCAGTAGATCTGACAATGCAGTGCAAGATAAAGGATGGAAAGATGACCCTGCTAGTAGAAGAGGTAATTACTCTAGAGGTAGCTATACTGGTTACTCTAGGAATAACAATAATGGTAAAAGAGAAGAGAAATCTTGGTTTAAAGGTACTTGTTACAAATGTGGTGAAGAAGGACATAGAGCTTTTGAATGTACTAACTCTGGAAAGAAGACTGGAGGTAATGGTAGAAATAATTTGGCTTGTGAAGAAGTTGAGGAAATGTCTAATGAACCTGAACATGGTGAGAACTTGATTCTAAGAAGGATCTTGTGGAATGAGAAGCTGATGAGGAACCTATTCTAAGGAAAAGTTTGTTTAGAACTAGATGTAAGATCCTTGACAAATGTTGCAAGGTAATCATTGATAGTGGAAGTTTTGATAATTTGGCATCTGAAGAGTTGGTTAACAAATTGAAGTTGTAGAGATTGAAACATCCTAAGCCTTACCATATTGCTTGGATCTAGGAGGAGCATAAACTACTTGTAAGTGAACAATGCCTTGTTAAATTCAAAATTGGGAATTATCATGATGAAGTCTTGTGTGATATTATGCCTATGGATTGTTGTTATATTCTTTTGGGTAGACCTTAGTAGTATGATAGGAAAGCTTTGCATGATGGTAGATTGAATCAATATACTATTTGGATGGATGGAAAGAAACAAGTATTGTTGCCTTTGATAGAAAAGTTTGATCAAAGTCACTGTACCATAGTCAGAGTATGTTTGGTTGATGGTAAAAAGTTTGCAAGAGAAATGAAAGAATAGAATCTTTGTTTTGCTTTAATTCCAAGAAAGACTAAGAAACAAGATGAGTTAGAACATGCACCTGAGGTTAAGCCTTTGCTGAATGAATTTCATGACATCATTTCTGATAATGTACTTGATGGTTTACCGCCTATGAGAAGTATAAGTCATTGTATGGATTTGATACCTGGAGCTAGTTTGCCTCACAAAGAACCACATAGGTTGACACTTGATGAAAAGACTAAATTGAATAGACAAGTGCAATAATTGCTTGAAAGAGGTTTGATTAGGGAAAGTCTGAGTCCTTGTGTAGTACCTGCTATATTAGCACCTAAAAAGAATGGAGAATGGAGAATGTGCACTGATTCTAGAGCTATAAACAAGATAACAGTAAAGAATAGATTTCCTTTGCCTAGGATGGATGACATAATGGATAGTTTGAGTGGAGCAAAGTATTTCACAAAGATTGATTTGAAAAGTGGATATCATCAGATTAAGATCAGAGAAGGGGATGAATGGAAAACTGCTTTTAAGACTACTGAAGGTTTGTATGAATGGTTGGTTATGCCTTTTGGTTTGACTAATGCACCTAGTACTTTCATGAGGCTGATGAATGAAGTTCTGAAAATATTCTTGGGTAAGTTTGTTATTGTATATCTTGATGAAATTTTGATATTCAGTAAGAGTAAGGAAGAACATCTTGAACATATCAGACAAGTATTGCAGAGATTGAAGGAAGAGAAGTTGCTGATTAATTTGAAGAAATGTTCATTTATGAAAGAAGAGATTGTGTACCTTGGTTTTGTAATTTTAGTTGATGGACTGAAGATGGATCCTAAGAAAGTGAGAGCTATACTTGATTGGCCTACACCTGAGAATGTTGGAGAGGTAAGATCATTTCATGGATTGGCAAGTTTTTATAGGAAGTAAATCAGAAATTTCAGTTCTATTTGCAATTCTATGACTGAAACTATGAGAGGAGATAAAAAGGATTTCAAATGGACACATGGAGCACAAAAGAGTTTTGAAACATTGAAATAAAGAATTGCAGAGTTTCCTACACTTGCTTTGCCTGATGTTAGTAAGGTTTTTCAAGTTGAATGTGATGCTAGGGGTAGTGTAATTGGATCTATTTTGAGTCAAGAAGGAAAACCTATAGCTTTCTTTAGTGAAAATTTGAATGATGCTAAGAGAAAATATTTAGTTTATGACCAGGAATTCTATGCTATTATTCAAGCTTTGAAGAAGTGGAGACATTATTTGATGCCTAAAGATTTTGTGTTGTATACTGACCATAAAGCTTTGCAGTATTTGGGAAGTTAGAATAAGTTGAATCAGAGACATATGAAGTGGGTTGAGTTCTTGCAGAAATTTTCCTTTTCATTGAAGCATAAAAGTGGATATTCAAATAAGGTTGCTAATGCCTTGAGCCGAAGAAGAATTTTTTTGACAGAGATGAGAGTTGAGGTACTTGGTTTTGATGATTTGAAACATTTGTATGAGACTGACATTGATTTTGCAAAACCTTGGAAAGCTTGCAAGGAACACATGGTGAGTGATAAGTGGGCTGACTATTTCATTCAAGAAGACATGTTGTTTAAAGGAGTTCAGTTGTGCATACCTAGAGGATCTATGAGAGATAACATAATAAAGGAGAAACATAGTGGTGGACTTGCTGGACATTTTGGGATTGATAAGACTGTGAATTTGATTTTAGAGAGATACTTTTGGCCACAGATTTACAGAGATGTATAGAGAATGGTTAGAAGTTGTAGAGTTTTTCAAGTAGCAAAAGGAACTAGTTAGAATGTGGGAATGTATACACCTTTGCCTGTACTTGATAGACCATGGGAAGATGTGAGTATGGACTTTGTTCTTGGATTGCCTAGAACTTAGAGAGGTAATGATTCTATTTTGGTAGTGGTTGATAGATTTTCTAAGATGGCTCATTTTATACCTTGTAAGAAGACATCTGATGCATTTCATGTAGCTCAATTATTTTTCAAGGAAGTGGTAAGATTGCATGGTTTGCCTAAGTCTATTGTTTCAGACAGAGATACTAAGTTTACTGGTTATTTTTGGAGAACACTTTGGAAGAAGATGAATATTGATTTGAAGTTTAGTTCTGCATTTCACCCTCAGACAGATGGATAGACTAAAGTTGTGAATCAAAGTTTGGGAAACTTGTTGAGATGTTTAGTTGGGGATAAGCCTGCTAATTGGGATTTGATTTTGGCACAAGAAGAGTTTGCATACAATAATTCTATGAATAGAAGTACTAAGATGACACCATTTGAGATTGTTACTAGATTTCATCCTAAGGGAACCATAGAGCTGAGAGATTTACCTACTAAGACAAGAAGAAGTGCTGAAGTTGATCATTTTGTAGAATACAAGATGAAGTTAAAAATAATTTGGAGGATAGTAATCTAAAATATAAACAGAGAGCAGACAAGAGAAGGAGACATAAATATTTTGAAGTTGGAGATGAGGTTATGATTCATTTGAAGAAGAATATATATTCAATTGGTACCTATAACAAGATGAAAATGAAGTTTGGACCTTGTAAGATTCTGAAGAAGTTTGACAGTGGAAATGCTTATGAAGTGGAATTACCAGAGGACATGGATATATCACCTATATTCAATATTTCTGATATATTTGAGTACTTTGAATCAAATGATGAGATAGAAGATGATCCAAATTATCCTAAGAATAACAGAGATAGCATTGGGAAGATCTTGAATAAAAGAGTGAGCAAAAGTACAAGAGGAAAAGACTACATGGAATATCTAGTTCAGTGGAAAGATAAGCCAGTTGAAGACAGTTCATGGATTACACAAGCTGAGTTGGATATTTATGGTTTAGGTAAGAATATGAGTAGTGATTGATGTGGAAATTAGTTCTTTATTTACCCCAGGTGTCTGATGCAGGAGCATCTTGGGTCTTGAGCAATCTTGCATCAACCAAAAACATTTCCTGATTTTTGTACCTGTTTGCTGTTGTTTTCTTTATAATCTTTGCATTTGATGGTTTCATGGTGTGTGAAGATTAAATTATGTTGAGGACCTATTTGGGAGCCTTCTCCTATGAGCACATAAAGTTTGGATGGATAGTTTGAAAGTTAGAGCTGTTTCCTTGCTGTCGGAGTAGTATTTTCCTACAATTTTGGGGCTGATTGTGCACCATGGTGACCTTGATCCTTATAGAATAATATCTTTCTCACTTAAGGCCTTAAAGAGGACCTAATTTAATATCATTTCCAAAAGTCTCAGCTCCTAATTCATTATGAGTCAAAAGTTATGGCCATTTTGGCACGGGACCTATTTTCTACCAGTTTTGGGTCCGAGCCATTACTGCAGTTTTGGTGCTGATTGTTCATGTTGGCGACCTTGATCCATAAGGAATCAGAATTTTCTCTCTTAAGGAGTTTTAGAGGGCCTAAATTAATATAATTTCCCAAGAGCACAAACAACATTTCATTATGAGTAAAAATTTATGCTCATTTTTCCTCAGGACCTATTTTCTACCAGTTTTTGTGTGAAACGTGTGGTGTTTCTTCTTGCGATGTTCCATGTGATCAAATGGAACATTTAACACTTAAAAGAATGTTCTTGGGTCTTGTGAAGACCTAAATCCAAAGGAACATCAATTTATATTCATTCTAGCATTAGTTTTGGTTTAAATCTTGAGACTGGACCTATAATGTAATTAAATGCCTGACTGGCCGACCTGTGGCTTAGCTGGCTATATAAAGAGTATAGATTGATGTATTAGGGAATTATAAGGGAGATCCAAGGAGGATAATTATCAAGATATATGATTGGAGAGAAATATAGGATGTGAGTGGTAATTCTGATTTCTTAATTTTCATTGTATTAGGCCGAAACCCAAAAGGCTTCACAGCCGGGCATGTTGAAAGAAATAATATAATTATTTTTTGTTTCTACCAATTGATTGTCTCATTTCCATTGTGATTTCATTGCTTTGATGTGATTTCATATTGCTTCCATTGTGTAACTCTGAGCAGGGCTTATTTTTGGATTCAAGTGGACTCAATTCTTCTTGATTTTGCCTGTATTTGCCCTGCCCCTGCATCAAAGAAGAAAGTAGAAGCTAAACCAATGAAGAAAAATACCTATGTTAGAAAAATAAAAGCCACTACAAGACCTAGAAGAAAATTGAAATTGTAGAAGGAGAGTGATACTGAGTCGGATGACTTATCACAATTTAAGGTTGCACCGAGAAAAAAGGTAAAAATTCTTGATGAGTTTCTCAAGACACTAGAGAGATGTGGAGGTCATTTAGTAATGAAACAATTGAAGTATGATACAATAACTAATGAGGAGAAGGAAAAGATTGAAGAGACAATCATTACCACACTGCATAAATTTATAACCACACCTGTTGAAGTGGTACAAAATATTGATGAAGAACTCTATAAGAGAATTGATGCAAGATGGAAGTACATGCCCTTGTTGTAGAAAAATAAATGAGAGAAAGGTCACTTGTAATCACTGTCCCTCACTCAAAAAAACAAGGAATAAAAGATACTTTAAATGAATATTCAAAAAGATTCCTAGTAAAGGGCAGAGCATTGAGTATTATGGTCAGTCAATTAGAAGAATTAAAAAAAGACACTGATGATCTTTGGAGAAAAATATTTTCTATAGAATAATAGACAATTGAAGGAGTCCAAGACCAAGAAGATAAATCCAAAACAGTTGAGTTGATAACTAATAAAGAAGAAGTAATAATAGAAGACATCACTAATCAAGATCCTAATGACACAATTAAAGATGATGAAAATGTCATGGCAACCGAGGCCATTAAAACTGAATCTATGGATGTAGATTATTCTACTACAACAATATTATTGACAAAAGATCCTATCATTGTTCAAGTATTGAATTTTCCAGAGATAGAGATGAAAAGAGAAGAGCCTACTAAATTTGAGACACCTTCTAAGCTTGCAAAGGATACTGAACCAACAAAAACTGAGAAGACCACAGAGACCGAATCCACTCAAGGTTAGAATGTAGAGTCGATGACCCCCATCAAGACAACTGAACAACAACAGGACCAAGTGAAAGAGAAATAAAAGGTAGAAGAGAAGAAAGAGGAAACACTAGAAAAGAAAGAAGAGGAACAAAAGAAGAAGGAAGAATTAAAACAAGAAGAGAAGAAAAAAGAAGAAGATAAAACAGAAGAGACATCTACTCAATTAGATGCAAAGAAGGCATCTAGTTCAAAGAGAAAATCAAAGAAGAGAAAATCAAAAAAAGTGGTTGATTTAAATGAATTAATTGTTATACCTGTTGGAGCTCTAAATTTTGGGTAAAATTTAGAGTCCTATATAGTGATAAAACCCTAAAAGATGGCCTCTTAAACTCCATGCCCAATAATTACTGATGGAATACATGAAATGGGATGAAAAAATTATATTAATTTTCAATTAAAAAGTTGAGAGATTAAGGAAGGAATCTCTATGACAAGAACAATCAAAATTCTATGATAAATCCTTTAGAAAATGCTGGAATTTCAACTTGCTGCAAAGATGATGCCGACAGAGGTTGAAGATGGTAAAATTTTAAAAATCTAGAAAAGACCCAGTTTGGGAAATCAAATTTCCTATTTCCATTAAAAATCTTAGCTTTCCATGAGGTGTTTTTGGTTTTTCAACCAGACCCAAATCCGAAAGTTAGGTGGTTATTTTTTAGTTAATTTATTATTTTTTTTCAAAATGATATGTAATAAGGGTTGTGTCTTTTCACCCTAAAGAGGTGTGAAAGCCACTCAAACACATATATATACATAATGTAAAATGTAAAGAGAGAAGACAATACAAGATATATTTTCATAGAGTAGAATTTCATAAACAACTGCAACTATGAACTCTTATGTACCAATTTTTCAACATCAATAAAGATAAGTGCTCCTTCTTTTTATTTGTGGTTATAAGTTATATGTTTTCAATTAGTCTTTTAGATATTCTATTAAATAGAGTGTTTCACTGTGTTGAATTCCCTGAGTATCATAATTCAAAATTAATATATACAACTCGAATATCAATTGTATGGTCTGTGAACCTACCATTGTTCTTATCAGTCTCTTAATTTGAGTTAAACTCGATAGGATTAGTTGTGTAAATTGATTTGAATTGTGAATCAAGCGGAAGCCTCTGAAATGATGGTCTTGTCTTATTAAAGCATGTTTTTAAAACTGTCTCTGATCGTACGTAGGATTGAAAGTTTTTTGACTCTATAGCCCAAGTATTTAGAAGGCACTGATCTAATCATTATTTGAAAATTGTCATTTGGCTCATACTTTGTAGTTTATAGATCATTAAATCATTATTTTAAAAGCATTACTTTTAATTCTTTAGTTGTCATGCCCAGATTTCCTTAGGCAAAAACACAACTATTTTTTTTTTACAACTCATTTTACAATAGCAGTACAAGCACATGAATAAACAGATTATCACAAAGCAAAATAAATAAATAAGGTGCATTAATCTTCCTACAAGTTACAATTTTTTTAAAATTTTATTTACAACTTGGAAAACATTTCACTTTTTACAAACACTACAAAACTTTACAAGAAGACTATCTTACAAGATTTTACAAGAAGAAATAGATGAGACAAAGACTTATATTACATTTTTACAAGGTACACTTTACACCCAATACCAAATTGAGGGGATTCACAAACACTACATTCTTTCATAGTCCTGGCTTGGTCCAACCAAGATATCTTGAAAAACCTGCAAGAAAATAAAACAACTCTTCCATGGAATACTCTCCTCCCTACCATATGGCATCATGAGACCCCGTAGGTCATAGCCAACCCCCGAGAAAGGGGAAAACAAGCCATCATAAAACACCCATACATCCCTCAAATATTGCACACATCACATTACTTTATGAAACAATAACACATACATCATTCTTGCCTTCACACAAGGATCTACAACAAAAACTTTTCTTACATGGCCATTCACAAACAAGGATCTACTAAGACCCACTCAACAAGTAGAAAATAAGAACTTCAAGCAAAAACACCCTTGTTTCATCACTAGATCACATAACATACACTTTTATCACTACAACATAAGAGATTCAAAACAGTTTGCCCACACAATACTCTCACGAATGAGCTCAAGGACTTACACAAAGCATAATAAAAACTCACAACACACATATACCAAACTCAAATACCTTCCTATTCATATGAACTCATAAATTGCATAAAGTCCATTAATGGAGGTTGGGGTGCACATACCTCCACCTGAAGTTATGGTAAATAGATGAAGTGAGTCTTCCCTATTCTTCCCTTTTTCTTCTCTAATTTTCTCCAAGCACCTAGATTGTCTCCAAAGTTGGAGAGTGGGTGATTAGGCAACACAATCCAAGTTTGCCACTAAAATAGGCCTCTCACACTCTCCCATGCCCTTGGGAGAGTTGTGAGCTTCCCATTGGGTGACCTACCCAAAACCTTACAACTTTCCTAAAGTGGAATTGCAAAAAGGTGAATGGGGAAGAGAGTTGGAAGCTTTTTGACTAATGATGTTTCCCATGTGAGTTTGATTTTTGACATTTGACAAAAGCCCACTTTTGGAGGGCTTCCCAAGGTGGCTCTAGGGTGTCCTATGGTTAAAAGGGACCCTTACCCATAGGTATAGCCCATGGGCCTTCTATTTTTGTGTAAAACAACTCCCTAGGGGTTAATTTGACCCTTCAAAACCCATCCCAAAGGCAAAATTCGAAATTAGAGAGGATGTGACTACTCATGTGTGCCATAACCAAGGCAAAGGTGTGGGGAAGACAAATTGTACTAGTGTTAGATGGTGACATGCATGTTAGAGTAATAGTATATTTACCTTTATAATTAAGTCTATCTGATTTAATTATTAAAGGTCACTATTATTCTTTTTTCACTTAAGCTTGTCATTTAGGTGCATAATAATTAATATGTTTATTAATTATTAAATGCACAAACCTAGCTTTCTCCGGCTTTAGGGTTTCTCACCTTATAAGCCGCTTTTTGTAATTATTGTTCATACTTTTGGGAAATACAATTTTGCTCTCACTCCGCTGAGATTCTCAAAACCCTTGCTCTCTCTCTCTCTCAGGTTTTCGCTCCAGCTTCTGGTATTTTGCTTGCAGGTGATCTTGGTTTTTTGTGGATTTGCACATTTGTGAAATCTTACATGGTATCAGAGCCTCCCTGCCGCTGCCGAGGTTGAAGTTCTTGGAGCCTGGATTCGAAGACGACAGCCACAGCTTGTTTCTGGGGTTTTCTGTCACTTTGAAAGAGGCACGATCTTCTGGAGCAGATTGAGCAGAAACGGACTCCGCCATTACGTTCAGAAGGTCCGGGAGAGTCGAAATCATATAAAACTCGACCCAGTTTGGCCCCCGTGACCACAGGAAAAAAATTTGCCCTATCAGGGCCGTACGGCTCGAAAATCGAGAAAAAAAATTCTCGAAAATCAAAAAAAAGGTTTTTTTTTACAAAAATAGGACGCGCCGCCAGCGCGCCGCCACCGCGCCACCCGCAGCGGCTGACGGGCAGCGCGCCGCCAGCGCGCCCCCGCTGCGCCGCCGGGCTCCGCCGCTGAGCCTCCGCGCTCGGCCACCGCCTCCGCTCAGCCAGGGCGCCGCCCGCGCCCGCGCTCTGCCACCTCCGGTGCCACCACCCCCTGCCGCCGCCGCCCCTCCGCCGGCCACTGCAGCAGGTGACGTCACACGCTGACGTCACCTCTTTTTTTCGGCGCCGGAAAAAATTTTCCCGGCGGTTTTTTAAAAATTTTCTGACGGTACGGTTCTGACGTCAGGGACAGCCCAGTGACGGTCATACGGCCGTCAAATTTTTTGCCGTCCCTGGTTTTTTCCAGAGAGCTTACATTTGGGGGTACTTGGGCGTTTTTGCTCCTACAAGGTTCATACGGACTCGAAAATTGACATATGATATATCACCGGAAAGGTCTTTCCGAGACGGACGCAATGATGCTGGTTTGGTTTGCTGATTCAGCCATTTGAGCTCTCTTTTTTAGCGTCAAAGTCAAGGCTTCTCCTTTCCTCCTTCTCTGCTTCTGGAGTCCAGGTTTTCTCCTCATTTTTTTTTGTGCTTTCAGTTATTTGCTGTACGGGGGTTTGATTTATACATTGTGGGGGGGTGTTTTTTCTTTCTGTAATTTACTTCAGAAAAAACCCTTCTACTTCTGTCTTCTTCTTCTCTCAATGTCGGATCCCTCTGTGACCCGGCTGACACCGCATAATTATCATACCTGGAAAGCACACATGACCAGACTTCTTATGTCACGTGGCTTATGGTCATGTCTGGATGAGAACCAACCTGTCCTGCAACGTCCCTTTGAGATTCTTCAGCACAGGAATAAGATGGATGAAGCCATGGGCTTGATTGCACTGAACATCTCCGACAGTCTCCTCTTTCACTTGGAAGGTTTGACCACTCCTAGGGCCATTTGGGGCAAGTTTTCAGATTTGTTTGGCACAGTTAATGAGTTCAGGGCACTTCAGCTTGATGCAGAGTTGACTACTTTGACTCCTACCAGCTTTCCCACCATTGAGGACTTCTTGATGAAGTTCAAGTCTCTGCGTTCAGTTTTGCAGGGATGTGGAAAAACAAAGACAGATGATGAGTGTATCTTCTTGATACTCTCAAAGTTGCGAGGACAGTATCAGATCTTTTCTTCCACTTTCTACTCCACCATGGATGCTTTGGGTGCTAGGCACACCATGCCTTCTTTTGAGACATTTTGTGATCGGTTGACACGGGAACAGGCAAAGATCCAACAGATGGATGCTTCTGGCTCTTCTAGCCAAGCGTTGGTTGCTCAGTCTTCACAGGGGAAACCAAAACTGAAAGGCAAACCGAAGAAAGATTCCGCAGGCAATGAGTCTTCCTCCAAACCTGCACAGAAAAATGATTCCAAACCTCCAGCAAACCCTTCTAAGGGTAAATCTTCTTCGAAGTCTACTGAGTCTACCTCCAAGACTAAGAAGAAATCAGTTGAGACCTGTAGCTTTTGTGGCAAGGATGGACATCCCGTTTCCAGGTGTTGGAAACGTTTGGAGGCTTTAGAGGAAGCCATGCAGGAGCATCACATTTCAGCTCCCCAGTCCACCTCCTCCCCTGCAGGGAAAGGTCATGCTCTTACTGCACGAGCTATGACTTTTGGGCCCACCTGGATTCTTGATTCCGGTGCTTCTCACCACATGACTCACACTCAGCAGTTGGTCACCTCAATTGCTCCTTGCGCTACTTCGCAGATTGCTGTTGGGAACTCATCTCATCTTTCAGTTTTGGGTTCTGGTTCAGTTGCATTAGCTGGGGGTTCTCTTCAGGATGTTCTTTTTGTCCCCGACATTTCGACGAACCTTCTGTCTATCTATCAGATTTGCCACTCTGGCTCTGGTAAGACAGTTGAGTTCTCACCACATGATGTGGTTATTCGGGACTTACATGATACTGAGATGATTGTGGCTACTGGGAGCGTTGACACTGCATCCCGCCTATACAGATTTGATGGATTTGAGTCTTCTGTTGGCACAGGTTCCTATCTTATAGCACATGCAGATTCAGTGAGTAGACTTTGGCATGAGCGTTTGGGCCATGTCAATTACAAATATCTTCAGCAGATGAGCACACAGGCACTTGTTCTTGGGCTTCCACAGATTACTTGCACTGATGGGGTTTGTCAGGGTTGTGTTCTTGGCAAACAACATAGGGATCCTTTTCCTCAGGGACGAGCTACTCGTGCTTTGGCACCATTGGAGTTGATTCACAGTGACCTCATGTCCTTTCCTACTCCTTCTTTTTCTGGTGCCAGATATGTGCTTACATTTATTGATGACTTCTCCAGGCGCACATGGGTGTACTTTTTGAAGTACAAGTCTGATGTCTTTGATTCATTTCGAGTCTTTAAGACATTTGTGGAGAAGCAATCTGGTCTTTCTATTCGCCGGATACGCACAGATAATGGGGGGGAGTATGTGAACCAGGCTTTCCGAGATTTTTTCTCTGAACATGGTCTTCAGCATCAGTTTTCAGTGCCCTACACCCCTCAGCAAAATGGTGTGGCAGAGAGAAAGAACAGAACACTTCGGGAGATGGCTAATTGTATGATACAGTCCAGGTCCATGGATTCATCCTTTTGGGCAGAGGCAGTCAATTGTGCCAACTATATTCAGAATCGGATGCCTCACAAGGCCGTTCGACATATGACTCTTGAGGAGGCTTGGTCTCATGTCAAGCCTGATGTATCTTCATTTCGAGTTTTTGGCAGTGAAGCATGGGCATTTGTGCCTGACGCTCAAAGGAAAGCGATGGAGCGGAAGAGCCGACACCTCATTTTTGTTGGCTACTGCGAGGATGTTAAGGCATACAGGTTGTTTGATCCTGATTCCAGAGAGGTCCTGTTTCGACGGGATGTCCAGTTTGATGAGCGCCTTCCTGCAGTAGATACTCCGCTTCCAGAGTCTACTTCACTCACCACTACTCCCTCCTCTCTTCCAGTTGTGTTTCAGGATGATGAGGATGAAAATCTTGGTGATCCCCATTTACCTCCACCACAGGATCCTCCACAGATGCCTAGATGGGCTCGTGTTACAGTTGATGCTGCAGGATCTCTGGCTGGTGACCCTTCCACCTCTCGTCGCACCCGGTCTCATATTGCAGGTTCCAGTCTTCTGAGTCATGCTATTTGTGGTGATCCTCAGACATTTGGGGCAGCGACAGGACATACTGAGTGGGACAGTGCTATGGAGGAGGAGTATTCTTCTTTGATGAAGAATCATACTTGGGATCTTTGTTCGCTTCCTAAGGGAAGAAAGTTAGTGCGATGCAAGTGGTTGTATCGTACTAAGTTTGCTGCTGATGGTTCTATTGATAAGTACAAGGCACGTCTTGTTGCGAAGGGTTTTTCACAGGTTGAGGGTATTGATTACACTGAGACATTTGCCTCTGTCGCCAAGATGAACTCTATTCGCCTTGTCTTATCCCTTGCAGCTTCTCAGGGATGACCCATTTTTCAGATGGATGTGAAGAGTGCTTTCTTGCACGGTGATCTTAGTGAGGAGATTTACATGGAGCAGCCTCAAGGATTTGTGCAGGATTCCTCCTTGGTTTGCAGACTTCGGCGTTCTTTATATGGTCTCAAACAGGCCCCTCGGGCTTGGTATGAGAAGATGGACTCTTTTTTGCTTTCTACAGGATTCACACGCTGTCATTCCGATCCTACAGTCTACATTCAGCGTCTTGAGGATGAGATTTTGATACTTGTGCTATATGTTGATGATCTTCTCATCACAGGTAGCTCATCTTCTATGATTCAGGATGTTCAGTGCGCATTGATGGAGCAGTTTGAGATGACAGACCTTGGTCTTTTACACTTCTTTCTGGGTCTACAGATTGTGCAGTCACCTACTGGGATCTTTGTTTACCAGCAGAAGTATGCTCTTGACATGCTTCAGTGCTTTGATATGCTTGATTGCAAGCCTGCTCCCACACCTTTTCAGTCGGGTGTTACTTTGTCTACCTCTTGCACCACGCCTTCAGTGGATGCTACTTTGCATCGGCAGTTGGTTGGCAGTTTGTTATACCTGACACACACTCGTCCTGATCTCTCCTTTGCAGTTGGTCTAGTCTCTCGGTTCTCACATGAGCCTCATGAGAGTCATTGGCAAGCTGCCAAGCGTATTTTGAGATACATTCAGGGCACACTTATGTATGGCATTCACTACACATCAGGGGCTCCTCACATTGTTGGCTACACTGACTCAGATTGGGCTGGTGATGTTGATGATCGGAAGTCTACTTCTGGCTTTGTTTTTTGTCTTGGCTCTGGTCCTATCACATGGTCATGCAAGAAGCAGAACGCTCGAGCACTTTCATCTACAGAGGCTGAGTACAGAGCGGCAGTTCATGCTAGTCAGGAGATTTTATGGCTTCGGCAGTTGATGACTGAGTTTGGTTTTCCTCCTGATCGTCCCACTGTTCTGTGGTGCGATAATCAGAGTGCTATTCACATTTCCCGCAACCCGGTGGAGCATCAGCGCACTAAACACATTGAGCTTCATATGCACTTCATCCGTCAGCAGATTCAAGATGGTGTTCTCACTTTGGAGTACATTCCCACTGACGCGCAGGTTGCTGACATCTTCACCAAACCCTTTGCATCTCCGCGCTATCTTCAGTTGCGTTCTATGCTTGGGGTGATGGAAGTTGTCCTTGGGGGGTCTTGTTGAGTCCTTCCTTCCTTCATGTTTCTTTTCAGCATGTTGTTGTATCTCTTTTTGGGGTAGGGTTTTTCCCACTGGGTTTTCTCTATTTCCCCGGTTCACAGAGATTTCTTTGTTGTTGGGTACCTGATCAGGCCTTGTTGCCGGGACCCATTTTCCTGCTTTCTTAGTTGTGCTAGGTTAGTTTCCTCCTGAGCTTCGCTTAAGGGGGGGTGTTAGAGTAATAGTATATTTACCTTTATAATTAAGTCTATCTGATTTAATTATTAAAGGTCACTATTATTCTTTTTTCACTTAAGCTTGTCATTTAGGTGCATAATAATTAATATGTTTATTAATTATTAAATGCACAAACCTAGCTTTCTCCGGCTTTAGGGTTTCTCACCTTATAAGCCGCTTTTTGTAATTATTGTTCATACTTTTGGGAAATACAATTTTGCTCTCACTCCGCTGAGATTCTCAAAACCCTTGCTCTCTCTCTCTCTCAAGTTTTCGCTCCAGCTTCTGGTATTTTGCTTGCAGGTGATCTTGGTTTTTTGTGGATTTGCACATTTGTGAAATCTTACAATGCATTCACTCCATGAGGTCCATTGTCAACTCAAAATACAAACACATGTGTCAATTGACACCACAACACATTCACAATTACACTTGGCACTTCCACTAAACAACTTAATAAAGTAAACCAACTTAAATACATTCACATCCACATACTTTACAAAATAAATTACGTCACAGGGAGGTGTTGTATCTCTTTGGGACATGACCTTGATGTCATAGAGATAATATACACATGTTGGCTTGACTCCCCTTAAATTCCATGGTTTTATCCCTGCACACACACACACTCAAGATAATATCAGTAATTCCAAGAATGCGTTATGTATATAATCCAAGTAAAGCACCATATAAACCCATTTGTACATATACATCAATTACATCTACATACCACATCACCTCATTCACATATTTAAATCCACATTTCTCCAAATCCAAAATTGATCAATATATATATAGTAAATTGAAAATATCCCTAACCAAGTTTCATAACCCAATTCCTAATAGACCATATTCATTTATATTCTCTATTTCTAAAGCATATCACAATTGCATTTATTTAAATTACCTCAATTAATTTGGAACAAGTCCCATATATCAATATATGATTCAAGCTCTTCATTCTTTATCATTTCATTTAGATTGTAACTATGAGCTAGCAAAACATAACCCAAGTAAAATGCAATACCAATGCACTAGGGCCTTTCATCAAATCATGTCAGAATGTATCATAATGTAATAACATTATCCTAATTTAGCACATGGTACAAAATCAACAGGTTTAGATCCTAGATTACACAATGCTATCTTAAAACAAGATGAACCTTAAACCATGTTAAACATTGATCCTAACAACATACTTACCACTACACCTAATATGCAATCACCCCATAATACAATTTTGCCATGGATTCCTTCTTTATTAATTTTCTAGTATGTTTCCTGAAGATGGTTAACTCAAGGTCATTTCTAATCCATCTCATATTTAATTGTTGATCCTATAAGGTCTTTTAATCTACAACCTCACTAATCAGACTGGTTAATAGTGTGGACATGTCAACTCATAAGGTTTCTATACTTCCTTAAGCTAAACTTAGTCTTGGTTATGCTAGTGAAATCAAATCATCAACACTATTGTTGTACAATTCATTATTTTGTATGAAGTGGTTTACATAATCACATTACAAGGATTCTCACCAAGGTAATATGTTCTAGTAGGGCTCAACAAGGATAAAAGACTAACGGTCTCCCAACCTTATCCACAAAAGTGTCTCACATAGAGGGAGAATAGTAGGGGCCAATAAAATTGCATAGCTCAATTCTATCACAAAAATTTACTTTTATTTGAAGCCTTCCTAATTATAATTTAGATGGAATTTCCAAGCATCTTAGAGTAACATTAATTCTATCATGTAAACATAGGTATACACCTTCATGATCTAATACCACAATAGTTAACTAAAGGTAACATTAGTTAAAAACTATGTCTTAAATTAACATATTCCATGAATTTGTTTGAAAATGAAATCTATTCCAAATAAGTTGACGAACTACAGTCAAGATATCTAATAACCTCACATAAAATCTATGGAAAGTTTGCAAGAAATAACAATAGTGCTTACCAGAGTGTTCTTACCAAGATGAGGGAAATGGAGGGGTCCTACATCCTCCCCCCTTGGTCTCGACTTACTCCTGGAAGTCACAAGGTTGTGCTAACACCCTCAAGTAGTATTTCTACATATTTCCATGTCATCATCTTGATCCATGGTACTATCTTCCTGCATGTTAGCATCTAGAAACAACTGTTAGAGTAATCATACTTTATGCTTATTAATTAAATCACTTTGGTTTAATTAATTAAGTCATTTATTACTCTATTTACTTAAGCTATCTTTTAGGTGCATTATAATTAATATATTTATTAATTATAATGTGCAACCTAGCTTTATTTTTTGCTTTATAGCTTTAGGGTTTTATTGTTCACCTATATGGTTGAACCCTTTGTACAATCTTTTTAGATAATCTTGGAATACAATTGCTCTTTACATGTCCATAAGATGTCTCTGGCTTTTTGGCCTCCATAGATTTTTCTTGCTTCTGTTCTTTGCTTCTTCCATGTGACAGGGTTATGCATGCAGGTGTTCTTGGGAGATTAGTTTTTCACCTAATCTAACAACAACTATACATTTTCATAAACAATAATATAACCATGTTTTTTTTTTTTTATGCAAAAATTATTTGCAATCATCTTGGAGGCAACTATTTGTAAAAAAAAAAAATCATTTTCTAGTCCTCTTTCAATTTTCACAATGTTACCTACAGATTTTGTGTAATTATTGTAGGATTCCTTTTCCCAAAATCACCCTAGAATTTTATAAGGTGTTATTTATTTTTGTTTACCTTTGCACAAACACCTTGTCGATTGAACTTGAAGCATCAAACTCAAGTAGTTCAATGTTCAATGTTCAATAACATTCATAAGTATGGTTTCATTTTCATTGGCAAGTCTAACGACATTTCCACTTTGCATCGCACGCTTATCTCTTGAACCGTGAAAATTGAACTAAGTTTGGTTCAAACTTCTGAGTTTAATGGTCTTTATTGTCTTGCAGAGCTCTTCGCTATTTTCCTTTATGGCTTAACTTTTGCCCTTTTATTTTGATTAAATCATACTGATGAATAGTCCCTCATCATGTATGTTGAACTTGAATTGTGAACTCTAATAATTCTAGGTTCGGAGTTCAATGTTGGCCTGTAATTTGAAAAAGGTAAAAATGACATGACACATGTGACAGTTGGCACTTCATTACGTTATCCGCATGTGTTGAAAGTGCGTGATTAATTGATGTGACTTTAAATTATCATTTAAAGTAAGGGGAAAGTATAGTAAGTAATCATACATATGCCGCGAGACATTCAATAATCATTAATTCAAAAGTTGTGCACCATTAATTTAGCTTGTGCCAAATCTCTCAAAGATTTGTAAACTGCTTGCAATAAATATCAAGAGTCCAGCCATATTTTCTCATAATGCTAAGAAGATTTCATGCCGTAGCTATCAGGGAAGGTATTCTCCTCTCGTCTCAGAGCTCCGTCATTCGCATAAAACTAGGTGAGCCCTTTTGCTAGCTTCATCGTTCATTGTAGTATTACTTTAAGGTGCATTTCTATGTTAGCTTGCTATTTTCTCCTATTAAAATTTCTAAATTTGAAAACCTAAGATGAAGGACCCCGTGCCCAATTTCAAAAATACTTCATCGTTATTATGTTCCCTGCCTAATTGTGAAGATACCCATATCAAAACTGAAGCTCTAGAAGATATTATAGCCCGCATTAAGGAACCTATCCCAGGCTCCATGCTAGACAAAGCTATCCAGAGTGGCTTAATTGATGCAGCTGCATTTCCTATAGTAGCTCCTTGCCGTGAACTAATTATCGAATGTTCCAGGAGTTATAGTTTTGAGGAGAAATGCATAAGGAAAATTGATGGGAGCCCACCTATTTTCATAACCAGGGAGGTATTGCAAAAAGCCCTAGGAATCCTCGACAAAGACCCATATGAGGGCTGGAACATACCTTCTTCTTATTCAGTTTTTGCTACTAAGAGACAGGTGTACAAAAATGAGATCACTTAGTATTGGCTCCAAAAGGCTCAAAAAGGAGGGTCTCAGCTTCCAAAGCCGTTGACTATAGATCATTTTAAACCTGGGGTGGCAAACTTGGTTATCATGTTGAATAGGATTAAGGGAAACCAGCATGCATATTACTGGCATGATTGGATGTATTTCTATATTCAAGTGACTTTGGGTGGAGAATGACACATAGATTGGGCTGAGACAATAGCAGATGAACTCAACCACCAATTGGCTAATTTCCTTACCGGTAGTGGGTTTTATATGTCCTCATATTTGTTCTATATTTTAGCCTGCACCCGTGAATGGAAGGGTTTATTCCATGAACAACTTGTTCCCAATATGAAAATCTATGATTATTACCCTCACCTTCAGAAGGAATTTTATATGGTCAATTTCCTTAAAGCAAATGGTGTGTTTTTTGGGAAATTGACACATGAGCTCCAGGGGAACACTGAACAATGAATGTCTGAGGAAGCCAAGTCTTTTGTGAATATTTATGGAAGTTTATTAATTCAATTCAGTAGATTTACATACTTGAGAGTAGGTGGTTTTGAAGGAGAACCATTTAAATTACCTCATTATGCTTTTGACAGCCTAGTAATTGTTGAGGTATCTCGTCAATTAGCTTACTTGCAAAAAGGAGTCAAGGAGAGAAAAGGTAGAGCTAAGTCTTGTTTCCCAGTTGAATTGGGATATTTTACCTGTAAAACATCTTCTAATGCACTAAACCTGGAGCATGAACTTAGAAAGTTGAATATGAAAACATTTGCATTGAGGAAAGACTTCGATAGCAGAGGTTTTGCAGCTAAACACTTTAGTTTGCCTTCTGAGTTTCAACATATCTCACAAATGGAAGATTACTGGGAAGGCTGCGATGATGATTTCAAAGTGCGGAGAAGAATGTGGTCTAGATTCACTCTGGGGAAAATTATTGCATTTAATATTCAGGTTGATGTTTCTACCATAGATGAAGATGATGGTATTGAAATCATTGATGACCAGTTTGAAACTAGGGTCAGAGGCATTCCACTTCCTAAAATTGATTGGAGTGTTGAGGAGAGGGAAAGTTTAACGATTAAGACTCTCAGTGTAGTAAAAAGAACTGAGAAATGGATTAATAGTAAAAGAACCCCTCCTTCAAAAAGACATAATCCTAGAAGAGCTGCTCATGCTAAAAATGCTACTGATAAACCCACGACCACTACTGATAAAGTTGTTTCCTTTCCAGGTACTAGGTCTAAGAAAAGTTCCCCTGTTAATCCAGTAATTAAATTTACTCCTATTTCCTCATCAGTAAGAAGAACCCCAAGCAGGAAGGTTGACAAGGAAGCCGATGAGGTTGTAAAGGACAGTGAAGTAATAGACCTTGAAGGTATGGATTCCCACATGGTTGAGCAAGTTGATTTGAGTAATGTTGAGGAGGAAATGATGACCCCGGCACATGCTAAGGCAACTTCAGAAAAGCTTCCGGCAAGTATAACAAATGATGCTTTGCAGACACCCTCCCCGACCCTTAGTTGGTTAGGGATTTCTATTTCAAATAAGAAATGAAATTTTTTACCAATTACTCTTCTTGTGGAAGACATGGTGAGCAAATGTTTTGGGGCTTCTGTGAAACCGAAAAGAATCAAGATGGAGTCCATGATTGAAGTAGATGAAAAGACTGGGAGATGGACAGTTGAAAGGGCTTTGCCCAAAATTGACAAGAATGTTTCATAGGCTACAGTTGATGACTATATCATAGAGAAAATAGATCTTGGGATTGCCAATAGGGCTGTAGATGCTAAACACTTAGAAAATTCCACAAGAAAGATTTTGCATAGGACTTTTAAAGATGAGAAGGATAAAAAAGATTTGAAGGCAACGATACAAAGACTGTGAGAATTGATTCAAGCTATTCAAGAACCTAGCCCACTTCCCCTTACTCAAGTTCCTCATACTTTTACCCCTCGCTCACCTGAAGTTCGTAAAACATTGGATCAGATTCAGTGAAATAAAATGATTGCTAAAGTCTTGAACAAATGGATTATGAGCATGATACATTGAGGGGGAAATTATGTCACTCAGCTAATTGAAACTCACAGGGATGTCATATAGGTTATTTCAGAACTGCTAGCTGAATTATCAGTGTAGAGGAAAGAGAGGAAGAAATGGGGTGGCATTGCTGATCAACTTACAGAGATTAGCTATTATGGTGTGATGACATTTCTTGCAGATAACCAGTTTTAGGTTTAAATGAAGAGGTCCTATACATTGCTGTGAAAAGTATAGAATGGAGAAATTCAATCATCAAGGATAGTTGTGATGGTGCAACCCATCTCCTAACTGATTTAAAAGGCCTTATTGATATCATGCAAAAGACCTGAAATGTTTAAACATTGTATTGATTGATGAGGAAAATCAGAACGTGAAGAAGGTAGACAAAATAACTCAGGAATGGGAAGCGGGGATAGCTATGATCAGAGATAGTAACGAACTAACAACAGAAGATCTAACTTCTGTGGTGAATACTGAAGCTATGCTCATCACTTGTGTGGATCACCTAGAGTGTCACAAGGAAAGCCTAGGATGAATTTGCAAAGACAGTAAGGTACTTGCGCAGTGGATCACCCTCATCGGTTTGCCATATCATGCCACGATCATTGGTGCATTCATGGCACAAGAGGAGTGGAAGCAAGCATGTGCATCTAGGGCCTCACCGAACTAAACCCTGATCATCCAACTCAGTCGAAGATAATGGATTTCCTTGGAAATCATTTGCTTAGGGTGTTAGTTTTTAGTTCCTTTCCAGTTTTCATGCAAAGTAGTTATGTTTTATCTGAAACTATGGGAGTTTCATTGACATTCTTAATTTTTGATAAGTTGTACTAGATGGCTATATAAGGCTAGGAAAAACTTTCAAAAGAGAGTTAGTTATTTTTTTGAAGAAAGTAATAGAATAATATAGCTTAGAGTTAAAGTTTCTTGCAAAAACTTGATTTGAAAAGACCTTTCTACCAGTGAATGACAAAACTTATTTGATATAAATCTGTTGGTTTATGTTTATGAGTGAGCTTCTGTTGCACTATTATTTAGTGGATGAAATATTTTCTTAAATTAAGTTGTGTTATTTTATTTTGTTAATTAGAGTTAGATAAAAGTTTAAAGCTATGGTTTTTATTAGTTCAAACCTATGAGCTTTATAGTGATATCTTGTTACTGATCATAAGTGATCAAATCATATTGATGAAAGATTGCTCATAGCCTTAGTAACTTTCTAGTTAAAAGTTAAATATTTGCAGTAATGCATGGTTTGGTAAAATATATTCATTGAAGATATTATTGGGAGCCGTACCACAATTCAGAGAATTAAACATTTGAAATTTAATTCATTTGTTAGTAAAGATTTGAAATTTCATAAAGGGTGATAGAGCAAATTAAGATCAAGAATAGAAAAGACAGCTTTATTTACTAACAGTTTTTGGCGACTCTACTGGGGAATCAAATAGAAAGCTAGTGTCTTTGCTTTACTCCAATGAGTAATTATGGTTTTACCTGCTGATAGAATACCTGGTAGAGTTGAACTTCCCCCAGTCTTGCAATCGGGCTTAGATTTTCATGACACTTAGGAGGACATTGTTGCAGACTTAAATAATTTGGCCTGGAAATTAAAAACAAGTAACGAACAATATCAATAGGTTCAGTTAGTACTAGAAGAAGAGGAAGAGATTGGTGAATGGTTAAGAGGTCTCCCCGTAGCCTGAGAAGCTGCAATAGTTGATAGAGTGATTCAAAGACCATAAAGATTGCTAAGTTGGAGTCCAGACCTTACACCAGGTCACAATGAGAGGTAGGTATTTTTGATGAGGTTTTTGAAGAACTGAGAAATCTTGAGACCACAAGAGTTCATCCCTCAAAGAAAAAGGCTCATAGTAGACCCCCGTCTCCTCCTAAAGAATCTTTCCGTTCATCCCCTAAGACCTATGATTGGAAAGCTTTAACTTTATCAGGTATACAAGCCCCTCCTTTATTGACTATTTTTCCAACAGTCATTATGGCCCAACCATGGGGTAATGCAGTAGGCCCACTAGCTCCAGCAGCTCATCATGCTTTGCCTAAAGGTGCTAAAGATGTTCTCCCGAGGTTTTCTGGTGATGGTAAAGTAGCTTTGGAAGAAAATTAAAATTCCTTTAATGTAGCCATAGGTATCTTAGGTGTACAAGAAGAAGACGTAGCAGTCTGACTTTTTGTTCAAACCTTAATAGACAGAGTAGCAGATTGGTTTGGACACCTTCTTGTAGCATCTATAACTGACTGGAATTCTATGAAAGTTGCATTTGAAGCTCATTTCAAAAGTGTAGATGATGAACATTCTCTGCTAGCTCAGCTCACATAAATGAAAAAGGAGATCCATGAACCTATGAGAGATTATGTGGCTCGATACAATAAGGTCATTCATAAAATCCCTACAGCGAAAAGGCCAACTCCTGAAAATCAGTAGTGTTTCTTCGTAAATTCAATGCCCCCAAATATCAGTTTCCATCTAAGGAGGAATAGACCAGCGGACTTTAGAGTTGCTCAACAACAAGCTACTGAGTTAGGGGATGACCTCATCATGACAGGAAAGTGGAGAAAGGATGTCCAAGTGCCTAACAATCAAAATGTGTCTTCCTCTGATCCAATGTTGCAAAGATTGATGAATGATGTAATCACTCTCAAAAGGCAGCTTCCCAAAGGTAATGCAAACTTTCCCCCTTTGTATAGAGATATATCCAGAGGTGCAATTGAACAAGCTGGACCTAGCAATAGGACTCCAAACTTACCTCCAGCTAATAAGAATCAAATTGAAGCTCCTCCTAGGCGGGCTAATATGTGCACCTTTCACCTAACGGATGATCATGATGGGGCTTTATGTCCAGAAATGATCCGATCAATGCAGATGCATGTAAATCAAGAATTGACAAAGGAATCATCTGATGATGAAGGAAATCCTTAGTTGCCTGGTGACTCCAGAAATTTTTATGTAGAATACGAATCCAACTATGAATGAGGAGGAAGTATTCTGGCAACATTACAGGACCCTACATGCATTGTGATGACAAGAGGCTACCACAATTCTCAGGCAGCCGATACTCCATCCACATCACAGCATTGGGAAAGAGGTAAAGATTTTTCACAAAAGACCCCAAATCTTAAAAATTCTTTTTCTAAAGAGGATGATTTAACAAAGAAAAATAGTTCTACTCCTTTTGATATTATTGATTTTTGTGAAACCTCAAAGATTCAAGTTACCCCTACTGAATATCTAAGAATGAATCCTAGGGAATTAGATAGACTGGTTAAGCATGTTAAGTTCACTCAGCCCCTTGCTGATCATCCAGACAATGATACAACCAATGCTACATTTGTTAAAAAGGCCTATACAGAAAATCAATCAACCGAGAGCAAAGATTCTCAGGAAGGAAAAGATCCTGTACAAGGAAAAAATCCCAAATTAGGTGTTAAGCCTGAGCCATTTTACCTATCCTTGTTTATCCATGGATTCAAGTTAAATAATTATGTGATAGATTTAGGAGCCTCAGACAATATCATGCTAGCCTCAGTAGCTAAAGCTTTAGATCTTCCACTCACTACAACTTTTGGTGAATGCTATGCCTTAGATGCCAAGTAGGTTCCTTTAGTTGGACAAATTAAAGATGCCCAAGTAGCCTTAGCAGCGTATCCCAGTAAAAAGATCAAGTTGACTTATGGCATGCTTCTCAGCAGGACTTTCTGTCGGGATCTTGGAGGGGAGATAAAACTTTATTGGTATCAGGCAATAATTCCAGTCAGAGAGAAAAGAGTGGTGTTGTGGCCAGAAGGAAAATCAAAATACACGGTTTTCCCATCTGAGGATCCCAAGGCTCAAGTGCTTTATCAAGAGTCTAAATTTGGCAATTATATGATTTCCTCAACATCTAGCCTTAACAGTGAAGAAAACATTAATAATTCAAATGGTCTATGGATTTTGGAGTTTGATGGAAGTTGTGCAGTGGTGGGATTAGGAGCAGGCATTGTATTAATATCTCCAGGAGGAGAATTGTTTCCTTGAGCATTCAAGCTTGATTTTGATAACACCAACAATACCGCAAAATATGAATATCTTCTGCTAGGTATTGAAGAGGCGAAGAAGATGGGAATAAAAATACTTAAAGCCAAAGGAGATGTAGAGTTGGTGGTTAGGCAAGTACGTGGGATGTATTCAGCTAAAAATGAGAGGCTCAAACATTATAGGAATCGAGTTTGGGATGAGATAGAAGAATTTGAAGCCTTCTCCATAGAAGCCATTCCCTGAAAGTTAAATAGTAGAGCTGATTCACTGGCCGTCTCTTCATCCCTATTGCTGCCACATATAGACTTCAAGCAGACTTTGTATAAAATTGAGATAGTCCATAGGCCAAAAGTACCGGATAACACTGATCATTGGCAGGTTTTCTAGGATGATAAATAAATAGATAATTTTTTGCAACTAGATGAAGTTTTTAGTATGACCTATTTTGAGGGATCTTCATCAACTTGTGATGAGTTTTGCCTAGGAGAAGTGACAAAAGAAGGGATTTTTCAATTGAAAGGAAATCATATTCCTAAGGGCCTAGTCTCTCTGGAAAGACAATTTGACAGGTATGATGCTCCGAGTAATGAAGTACCTCCCAAAGAGGAGAAGAATCCAAATGATCATGAAAAGATAAACATAGGAGAAACAGAGGAAGCACCCAAATGTATTAATTTGGGAAAGTGTTGTTCTCCAGATGAAAAATGGAGATTTATAAGTTTATTGAAAGAATACAAAGACACATTCACTTGGTCCTATCATGATTTGAAGAATTTTAAAGGTGGAAAATTTCAGCACCAAATACCCCTCAAACCAGGGACTACACCCTTCAAAAAAAAACTAAGAAATTACAATCCAAAGGTTTCTGAAGCAATTCAAAAGGAAGTTGAAAAAATGCTACAAGCTTGCATTATCTACCCGATTCATCATTCTACATGGATTGCAAACATAGTTCCTGTCAGGAAGAAAAATAGAGAGATAAGGATCTATGTAGACTTTTGAAACCTGAATCAATGTAGCCTTAAAGATAACTATGGCCTTCCTATTATGGATCATATCTTACAAACTGTGGTTGGCTCGAAAATGATGTCTATGCTTGATGGATTTTCTGGTTACAACTAGATAAAGGTGCATGACCAAGATCAGCACAAAACAACCTTTACTACTCCATGGGGAACATATGCCTACAATAGAATGCCATTCGGTCTTATAAATGCAGGGGCTACCTTTCAATGTGCAATGAATTCCTCATTTAGCCGCTTGTTGAATAAAGTAATAGTTATTTATCTTGATGACTTAACAATTTTTTTTAAGAAGCACAAAAACCATCTAAGGGACTTAAAGTCAGTATTACAAAGATGCAGGGAGCACGGTATCTCTTTGAACCCTAAAAAATCTCTATTTGCAGTTATAGAGGGAAAACTATTGGGTCATATCATATCAAAAGAAGGAATTATGATAGATCCAGATAGAGTAAGAGAAATCCAACAGCTTGGTCTACCTTCAAACAGGACTGGAGTAAAGTCTTTCTTCAGATAGACAAATTTCCTTAGGAGGTTTGTTCCTGACTTTGCTAAAACCACTAAACACATAGTGAGCCTTCTAAGTGAAAAGAATCCTTTTAAATGGAGTGTAGAAGCAATCAAGGTGTTTGAAGATATAAAGAAAGCCATAGAAAATGCTCCTACTTTGATCAATCCTGATTATAAGAAAGATTTTATTATACATTGTTATGCTTCTGATCATATAGTGTCTGGGATCTTATTACAAGAAAATGAAAAAAATGAAGTAGTGCCCATTGCCTTTATGAGTATCCGTCTCAAGAAGCATGAGCTGAATTATTACCCTTTGGTAGAAAAGAAAGCATTTGCGGTGGTAAAAGCAGTCAAGGTTTTTAGGTTTTATATCTTGCACTCACATTCACTTGTCTTTGTCCCTTCTTCTACTGTGAAGGATGTACTTACCCAATAGGAAGTGGGGATGAATAAGTGAGCCACCTGGATCTCCAGAATCTAGGAGTTTGATTTGGATATCCACCCTACTAAGCTAGTCCAAGGATAGGGGCTATGCAAACTGATCTCTGAACAAGAATCAGCTGGCAGTATTCCAATGGCTCTTTTTGTAAGTTTACATGATTCCTGGTTTTTTGATGTGGCTTTTTATCTGACATATGGAGACTATCCACCTCATTTGACTCAGAAGCAAAGAAGAAATCTTAGATTGAAAGCTATGAAATATGTCATTGTGGATGACATCTTATATAAAAAGGGATTAGATGGAGCATTCCTGAGGTGTGTGGACAAAGAACAACAAGAGAAGCTTCTTGTAAAGTTTGATAATGAAGCCTATGGTGGTCATTTCTCTTTTATGGTGACTGTGTTAAAGATCCTAAGAAATTGTTACTATTGGCCGGGCATGTTTGCTGATGCCTACAAATGGGTTGTGAAATGTGAGAAATGTAAGTTATTTGGAGGAAAACCACAGTTAGCAGCCCTTCCCTTGAAACTAGTAGTTATAGAAGAACCTTTTGATCAATGGGGGTTAGATTTTATTGGTCCAATTAATCCTCCTTCTAGTGCTAGTCACACCCACATCCTTACCACAATAGACTACTTCACAAAATGGGTGGAGGCAATCCCTGTTAAGAGAACCACATCTGAGGTGGTTTGTGATTTTGTTAAAAACTATATTATGGTCAGGTTTGGGGTCCCATCTAAATTGGTTATAGATAATGCCACTAATTTCTCTTCTAATGAGTTGTAATATTTTTGCAATGATCATGGTATTTACCTTTCCGATGCATCTGACTACTATCCGCAGGGAAATGGATAGGCAGAGTCAAGTAATAAAAATTTGATCAGAATAATGAGAAAGTTGGTATGTGACAATGCCAAGGACTGGCACAAAAATTTATTTGAAGCCCTTTGGGAAAATCAAATGTCACCAAAGAGAGCTATTGGTGTTTACCCCTTTGAGTTGGTCTATGGTGTTGAAGCTCAGCTTTCCTTGCCTTTAGAGTTAGCTACAACAAAATTATAGAAAACCATTGAAGACCAAGTCTATTGAGATGCTCTTCAAAAGAGGATTTTATATCTGAATAAAGTATAGGAAGAAAGAGAAGAGATGGTTGACAAGATAGCCTTACATCAGGCATGAGTGAAGAAAATTTTTGATCAAAAGGCTAGGCCTCAGAACTTCATGGAAGGAGACTAGGTACTATTATGGGATAAGTGGCGTGAACCCAAAGGTGCCCATGGGAAATTTGATTCACTTTGGAAGGGTCCATTTGTCATCAATTCAGCACTTGGAGGTAATTCTTTTAAGCTGGAAAATCTGGATGGTTCCGTTTTACCCCTGACCTTTAACAGTCAGGATCTGAAGCTGTATAAGCTCTAGTTTAAGTTGCCCCATTTTGTACATATCTTTTTGCTGTGTTCTTTTCTGCTTTTCTTTTTGGCTTTTCTCCTTTCGTTTTTGTTTTTAGTTTTCCTAGTCTACGAAGCGAAAGTCAAGATTCATCCTTCATCCTTGTCAGGCCTTGTCCCTAGTCAGAGCCATTGTTACCTATAGATTTTGTGTAATTATTGTAGGCTTCCTTTTCCCAAAATCACCCTAGAATTTTATAAGGTGTTATTTATTTTTGTTTACCTTTGCACAAACACCTTGTCGGTTGAACTTGAAGCATCGAACTCAAGTAGTTCAATGTTCAACGTTCAATAACATTCGTCGGTATGGTTTCATTTGCATTGGCAAGTCTAATGGCATTTCCACTTTGCATCACACGCTTACCTCTTGAACCATGAATATAGAACTAAGTTTGGTTCAAACTTTTGAGTTCAATGGTCTTTATTGTCTCGCAAAGCTCTTCGCTATTTTCCTTTATGGATTAACTTTTGCCCTTTTATTTTGATCAAATTATACCGATGAATAGTCCCTTGTCATGTATGTTGAACTTGAATTGTGAACTCTCATAATTCTAGGTTCGGAGTTCAATGTTGGCCTGTAATTTGAAAAAGGTAAAAATGACATGACACATGTGACAGCTGGCACTTCATTATGTTATCCGCACGTGTTGAAAGTGCATGATTAATTGATGTGACTTTAAATTGTCATTTCAAGTAAGGGGAAAGTAGAGTAAGTAATGATACATATGCCACAAGAAATTCAATAATCATTAATTCAAAAGTTGTGCACCATTCATTCCTCTTGCGTCGAATCTCTCAGAGATTTGTAAACTGCTTGCAATAAATATCAAGAGTCCAACCATATTTTCTCATAATGCTAAGAAGATTTCATGCTGAAGCTATTAGGGAAGGTATTCTCCTCTCATCTCAGAGCTCTGTCATTTGCATAAAACTAGGTGAGCCCTTTTGCTAGCTTCATCCTTCATTGCAGTATTACTTTAAGGTGCATTTCTATGTCAGCTTGCTATTTTCTCATGTTAAAATTTCTAAATTTGAAAGCCTAAGATGAAGGACCCCGTGCCCAATTTCAGAAATACTTCCTTGTTCTTATGTTCCCTACCTAATTGTGAAGATACTCATATCAAAACCAGAGCTCTAGAAGATATTATAGGCCACATTAAGGAACCTATCCCAAGCTCCATGCTAGATAAAGCTATCCAGAGTGGCTTAACTGATGCAGCCGCATTTCCTATAGTAGCTCCTTGCCGTGAACTAATTGTGGAATGTTCCAGGAGATATATTTTTGAGGAGAAATGCATAAGGAAAATTTATGGGAGCCCACTTGTTCTCATAACCAAGGAGGTAGTGCAAAAAGCCCTAGGAATCCTAGAGAAAGACCCATATGAGGGCTGGAACATACCTTCTTCTTATTCAGTTTTTGCTACTAAGAGACAGGTGTACAAAAATGAGATCACTCAGTATTGGATCCAGAAGGCTCAAAAAGGAGGGTCTCAGCTTCCAAAGCCATTGACTATAGATCATTTTAAACCTAGGGTGGTAGACTTGGTTATCATGTTGAATAGGATTAAGGGAAACCAACATGCATATTACTGGCATGATTGGATGTATTTCTATATTCAAGTGAATTTGGGTGGAGAATGACACATAGATTGGGCTGAGACAATAGCAGATGAACTCAACCACCAATTGGCTAATTTCCTTACTGGTAGCAGCTTTTATATGTCCTCATATTTGTTCTATATTATAGCCTGCACCCGTGAATGGAAGGGTTTATTCCATGAACAACCTGTTCCCAATATGAAAATCTATGATTATTACCCTCACCTTCAGAAGGAATTTTATATGGTCAATTTCCTTAAATTAAATGGTGTGTTTTTCAAGAAATTGACACATGAGCTCCAGGGGAATACTAAACAGCAAATGTTTGAGGAAGCCAAGTCTTTTGTGAATATTTATGGAAGTTTCTTCATTCAATTAAGGAGATTTACATACTTGAGAGTAGGTGGTTTTGAAGGAGAACCATTTAAATTACCCCGTTATGCTTTTGACACCCTGGTAATTGCTGAGGTATCCCGTCAATTAGCTTACATGCACAAAGGAGTCAAGGAGAGAAAAGGTAGAGCTAAGTCTTGTTTCCCAGTTGAATTGGGATATTTTACCTGTAAAACATCTTCTAATGCACTAAACCTGGAGCATGAACTTAGAAAGTTGAATATGAAAACATTTGCATTGAGGAAAGACTTCGATAGCAGAGGTTTTGTAGCTAAACACTTCAGTTTGCCTTTCAAGTTTTAGCATATCTCACAAATGGAAGATTACTGGGAAGGTTGTGATGATGATTTCGAAGTGCGGAGAAGAATGTGGTCTAGATTAACTCTAGGGAAAATTATTACATTTAATATTTAGGTTGATGTTTCTACCATAGGTGAAGATGATGGTACCGAAATCATTGATGACTAGTTTGAAAGTAGGGTCAGAGGCACTCCACTTCCCGAAATTGATTGGAGTGTTGAGGAGAGGGAAAGTTTAACGATTAAGACTCTCAGTGTAGTAAAAAGAACTGAGAAATGGATTAATAGTAAAAGACCCCCTCCTTCAAAAAGACATAATCCTAGAAGAGCTGCTCATGCTAAAAATGCTGCTGATAAACCCACAACCACTACTAATAAAGTTGTTTCCTTTGCAGGTACTAGGTCTAAGAAAAGTTCCCCTATTAATCCAACAATTAAAGTTACTCCTGTTTCCTCATCAGTAAGAAGAACCCCAAGAAGGAAGGTTGACAAGGAAGCCAATGAGGTTGTGAAGGACAGTGAAGTAATAGACCTTGAAGGTATGGATTCAAACATGGTTGAGCAAGTTTATTTGAGTAATGTTGAGGAGGAAATGATGACCCCGACACATGCTAAGGTAGCTTCAGAAAAGCTTCCGGCAAGTATAACAAATGATGCTTTGCAGACACCCTCCCTAGCCCTTAGTTGGTTAGGGACTTCTATTTCAAATAAGAAACAAAATGTTTTACCAATTACTCTTCCTGTGGAAGACATGGTGAGAAAATGTTTTGGGGCTTCTGTGAAACCCAAAAGAATCAAGATGGAGTCCATGATTGAAGTAGATGAAAAGATTGGGAGATGGATAGCGGAAAGGGCTTTGCCCAAAACTGACAAGAATGTTTCAAAGGCTACAGTTGATGACTATATCATAGAGAAAATAGATCTTGGGATTGCCAATAGGGCTACAGATGCTAAACACTTAGAAACTTCCACAAGAAAGATTTTGCATAGGACTTTTAAAGATGAGAAGGATAAAAAAGATTTGAAGGAAATGATACAAAGACTGTCAGAATTCATTCAAGCTATTCAAGAACCTAGCCCACTTCCCCTTACTCAATTTCCTCATACTTTTGACCCCCACTCACCTAAAGTTCATAAAACATTGGATCAGATTCAGTGGAATAAAATGATTGCTGAAGTCTTCAACAAATGGATTATGAGCATGATATAGCGAGGGGGAAATTATGTCACTCAGCTAATTGAAACTCACGGGGATGTCACACAGGTTATTTTAGAACTGCTAGGTAAATGATTAGAGTGGAGGAAAGAGAGGAAGAAATGGGGTGGCATTGCTAATCAACTTATAGAGATTAGCTATTATGGCATGATGACATTTCTTGCAGAAAAACCGGTTCCAGGTTTAAATGAAGAGGTCCTGTACATTGCTGTGAAAAGTATAGAATGGAGAAATTCAATCATCAAGGACAGTTGTGATTGAGTGACCCATCTCCTAACTAATTTAAAAGGCCTTATTGATATCATGCAAAAAGACCTAAAATGTTTAAACATTGTATTGATTGATGAGGAAACTCAGAACGTGAAGAAGGTAGACAAAATAACTCAGGAATGGGAAGCGGGGATAGCTATGATCAGAGATAGTAAAGAACTAACAATAGAAGATCTGACTTCCATGGAAAATACTGAAGCTATGCTCATTTCTTGTGTGGATCACCTGGAGTCTCACAAGGTAAGCCTAGGACAAATTTGCAAAGACATGAAGGTACTTGCTCAGCGGATCACCCTCATCGGTTTGCCATATCATGCCATGATCATTGGTGCATCCATGGCACAAGAGGAGTGGAAGCAAGAACGGACATCTAGGGCCTCATCGAACTAAACCCTGATCATCCAGCTTAGCCAAAGATAAAGGATTTCCTTGGAAATCATTTTCTTAGGGTGTTAGTTTTCAATTCCTTTCTAGTTTTCATGCAAAGTAGTTATGTTTTATCCGAAACTCTGGGAGTTTCATTGACATTCTTAATTTTTGATAAGTTGTACTAGATGGCCATATAAGGCCAGGAAAAACTTTTGAAAGAGAGTTAGTTTTTTGAAGAAAGTAATAGAATAATATAGCTTAGAGTTAAAGTTTCCTGCAAAAACTTGATTTGAAAAGACCTTTCTACCAGTGAATGAAAAAACTTATTTGATATAAATCTGTTGGTTTATGTTTATGAGTGGGCTTTTGTTGGAGTTTTATTCACTGGATGAAATCTTTTCTTGAATTAAGTTGTGTTATTTTATTTTGTTAATCAGAGTTAGATAAAAGTTTAAAGCTATGGTTTTTATTAGTTCAAACCTGTGAGCTTTATAGTGATATCTTGTTATTGATCATAAGTGATCGAATCATATTGATAAAAGATTGCTCATAGCCTTAGTAACTTTGTGGTTAAAAGTTAAATATTTGCAGTAATGCATGGTTTGGTAAAATATATTCATTGAAGATATTATTGGGAGTTGTACCACAATTCAGAGAATAAAACATTTGAAGTTTAATTCATTTGTTAGTAAAGATTTGAAATTTTGTAAAGGGTGATAGAGAAATTAAGATCAAGAATAGAAAAGACAAATTTATTTACTAACACACAAGAAGGGTACATAATAACACAATTTAAACATGTTTTAATGCTTGAGTAGATGGTGTACCCGAACCTTATAGTAACACTTAATAACAATTTTATTATATTTTATTAACAGCTCTCATGTTTTCAGAAATTCCTACAAACTCATTCAAAAATTTCCACAAAAACCTCTACCATACAATGATGTATAACAATAATAGAAAGATTAATCACATAGACATTCTTGTAGACACTAGCATTCTCACAATTGTGCCCTTTTCCGAAGGAAAATTTTAATATTACAAAAATTCTCCTTTCCAACATTCATTAGCACAAATGTCATCATAATCACCACACATGGTATTGTAAATGCAAATATTCATGCCACTTTCTTTAATTTTATATGACATCTCTCTAACATGAGAAGATACAAATCCAGACAATCACACAATAATCCACATCACTGGGGTACACATCACTACAGAAGGCTCAGGAGCAGGCCATGCCATCACACTCCAGGGTATAATGTACTAGTCTCATATGCTTCCATGATCCAAAATCCATAATCCAAAGATACATAATCCAATGATACATATATCATCAAGTGGCTTGATGGTATTGGAGTCACTCACATACATGGCATTCACTCATATATGGTGAGGCCCACCATACAAGACCACGTGACCTACCCCTTGTTGAGGTGTTTAGCCTCCAAGGAATAGTCACCACTCTAAGGTAGGTAGTGGATATTAGCTGCATAATAGCCTCACATACCCCCATACTCAAGGGTTCCTTGTGTCTTCTTCCTTGCATACACTCACCAAGTCTACCTCCTGCATCCTTGGTGATGAATCACATTACTACACAGGACGAACATTCAAATAACACCAAGGAAAATATTTTAGCCACCGAAATCACAAATGAAGGTAAAAGAGTTACCAAAATCCAACAATAAATAACATAAAGATGTTGCAACAGTAAATCATTATAACATAAATTTCCCAAAAGTTATGGCTAAACTTTCACAAACAAAAATGAACAATTGTTGGTCCACACAAGCATCAAAAATCATCATGAAAAGGCCCAACACATCACTGTGTGACCATACATAGTCACCAATGAGGAAGGAGGGAACATCGCCTGGCTATCACAATAGCCCTTCATGTGGTGACCCAACAGTCTCTAACCACATGGCATAAACAATAATAAAAATGCATATGCTGGTAATATATCATATGGTAGTGTTCCTTGCGGATATGGCACGCATAGGACACACTCCAAATAGTGATACCCCCAGGGTCATCACTATAGCCAGAGGTATACATGGCTAGGGACCCTCCCATATGCCTACCACATCCAATGATTGAGCATCCATGGGCACCCCTCTACAAGCATGCAAGCGTCTCCCAATCACTCTGCATCAAGTAGGAATACATAACATACATATATTGCACCTTCACATACCTATGCACATGGCATCGTGTCCTCGAGCTCAGCTTGCTACCATTAGCAACATGACATCATCACCCAACACTGTGTCAAAACATCAGTGAGGTGTGGCATCATACCTCATGCAACATGTCAGAACACGTGCAGTACGGAATAATCATAGCAGGGCATACACTTCCTGCCTCATGCTGGACCACAATGAATATATGTGAAGCTATGAATCATCAACAATGTCCAATCTATCCAAAAGAGTCTCACATTGAATATTGGTACAATGCTCAAACTGTGGGGATAAGGGATATGCACATATGGACCATGTACTTGGGTCCATAGAAGGGAAGTAGTGAGTACATTCCTTGGTTAGTGGAAGCTGGCATCACTTCACGCTGCTATAATGTGTATGCAATACCCTAATAACCAAGAAACTTTATGTCTGCTACCACCCCTACACATACTGAGTCCTTGTGGGGGAACTGGAGGATAGTGTCTCTTGCTCCATCCCTCGAATAGTTGAAGCTCATGTCACCTCATGTTGCCAAACATACACCATACGTGCTACCCAAAAAACTCAAGTAGTGGAAGCTAAGGTCACTTCATGTTGCCCAACATCCACCTCACGTGCTACCCAAGGGACTGGTAGTAACACTACCCTAGCACAAATTACCCCGCAAGCTATAACTTAGTAAGGTAACACACATACGCACAAGTGCCAACATATAGTGGATATGGTGCCCCCATACCCATAACAAGCAGATATCTCATAGGTGATGCTCCTACACATCACTCCAGGCAACACAAAGAATGCACTAGCTTTATCACAACACTCATTATATGCACTGGTACAGGTTCAATCACATTTACAAGGGATTACATAACACGTTTACATTACTAACTTTTCACCATATTCATATCTTTATCATCTTAAAAATTTTCAAAAATCTTCTAACACCAGTGCCATGTTTGATATCATTTTCATCTTTCATCAAACTAAATATAGCATCCCAAACATTTACATCTCTAATTCACTTTTTTTGAATATACATAATTCCATCTTTTATGGTAAAAGAAATTCACAATTAATACTTATTACATAAACACAAGATTCACTTTGCATAAGTGTCATAGTCAATTAACATATTCACAATTCTAATTATCAGTATACGAGAAATAAGGACATAATTCAAAATTCCAATTAGGAAAGATAACATGTCTACACTAGTATGCATGAACTCATTCAATTCTTAATAAATTAGGTACATGCAAATCATCACTCTTTTCAAGACATATAGCATTATTTTCGACTAAATTGGTGTACTAAAATTATCAAACCTTGAGCGTAAAAAGAAAGACACAACACAATAATATTTTTGCAAGGTTTCCATCTAGTGTTTTATTAATAAGTTAATTTATAAGTTCTCTCTAGTCCCCAATTAAATGAAGGATAAATACCTATATAAGATTCCCTCTGATTTTCCTATAAGGTTTACCTTAGAATTGTTATAATTAATGACAATTCTTAATATTCAAGGGTTTAATTAATACCTTCTACTATACCCTATGTGATCGATACTTTATGTTGGTTGATAATCTTTTAACATTAATGAAGGAAGGTACTTAATAGTTTTAGACATTGATTTGTCTTTCATTTCCATTACAAATGTAATAGGTTTAATTGTATACTTAGTTTTTAATTATATAACAACACTCATTTATTATCCCCAAACTTAATTAATTCAACAACCTTAAAAATAACCCATAGATTTCCAATAAGAATTATGCCACCCGAACCATAACAAATTATAGATCGTTACATATTTGATTATAAAGTTCATTTAATTAAGATTAATAATTTACACAAAAAATGATACTCTATTTGAGTTTATCGATTAAATCAACATCCAGGAACATCTATTTATGTATTATTTAGTTAGAGTATGGTGTCGACTCTCTAAAGTTGAGATGATCCTAATAAGTCCACCTTGTTCAAGGGTTAATCATTCATTTTAAATTTTTGCACAATTCTAATCTACATTACAACACATTAATAAATTAAATAATAGTGAAAATTGATTAATATTGGATGATAATAAACTTTATATTTGACACTTTACAATTTCATTAACCACATAATCTGTAATTTTAACATATAATTTTAATTTTATTTATTTATTTGATCAAATAATCATTTATCGCCACAAAATTAATCATGTTAATAGAAATTAATAATTACGAGGTTAAATTCTTTCCCACTTTTATCGGTATTTAGAAGGCACTGATCTAATCATTATTTGAAAATTGTCATTTGGCTCATACTTTGTAGTTTATAGATCATTAAATCATTATTTTAAAAGCATTACTTTTAATTCTTTAGTATAATCCATTTAGTCAAGTATTATAGAATAGAGATTTTTGGGAGATTAGTTTCTTTCCTCAAAGGATCATTCACCACCTTTAGAGGAACTTTGTTTGTTTATGTACGCAGTTGTGCGACATAGAGAATTAAATAGTTCAAAGTAAAATTAGGCCTACCAACCTTGGCTTGATTAAGCCAAAATTGCAGAGGTATCAATTTATACCTGTTAGTTGGCCAAATCCAAACTATCATTTTTGGGCACCAACAAATTGGTGACCCTACTGGGGAGAGTTTCTCATAATATATATTATGAAGTTACCTAGAATTTTAGATTTCCCAGATGAGAATTAGAAAGTAGTTATATTAGTTTATTTGGAAGCACACTCTACTAGAAGAAAGAACCCAGAAGTAATACTTTCCTTGAATGAGGTGGTGACTCTATTCAATAAAGCATTTCAATCAGTGACTCTATTGAGGAAGAAGACCCAGAAAGAGATAAGTAAAGCTTTCCTCTTTGAAAGAGGTGGCGACTCTATTGTCAAGAACCTAATGTATAAAGAAACAACTTACTATCAATTCAGATATTCAGAATGTATCAGAATAAACAATCATTTCAGAGAAAACCATTTTTTCTAGTGGACATCAGAGCTTTGGATCTTAGAAGTTTTCAATGTAGTAATAATGAAGTATTTACAAATATTTCACATAGGGTGCCTAAATTTTATAGAGATTATGATGAATCAGCTCTTGATCATTTGGATATTTTTCATATGTTCCTTGATGATTATGAGGTTGATATAGAAGATGATACCATGAATTTGTTTGCATGGTCATTAAAAAATAATGCAAGAGAAGCATATGAATCATTTCCTACACAAAGTATTTCATCTTGGAAAGAATTTGAACAATGGTTTCTATATGAATTCTATTATGCAAGTGAAGGAAATAACATGTGTTATGAACAGGAAGAGGATCAACAATACATCTAGGAAGTAGAGCCTTGTATGTCTCCCTTGGATGAATTTTTAAATATTGAAAGACAAGAAGGTGATAGATGCAGTGTGAAATCTATATGAGTACAAAGCTCTAATGAAGTTCCAGATCTAGATGAAGAAAATAATAAATCCAACCATGGACTTGTATCTTGAATAATCAAACATGTATTTCATAATTATATAATAAAGGATAACATCAGAGAAAAGAACACAATAAATCTATTTATTGATTTATGTGTGGCTGACTCTTGTGACAATAGGACTATGACATAGAAGTAGATAATATAAATAAAATGAATGAGGAAGAAGATTTTCTCGGTACAGAACAAATTTCAGATTTGTTGGATAAGGAATATCAAAGGCATATACACAAAAATAACTCAAAATTTTTCCAATTCACAAGGATAAAAAAATTGATGAAACACCAGAAGATAAACTTGATGAGAGAGACACCTATCTTGTTGATGAAGTATATGATTCTAAAAAGGATGAATTTAGTAGAGAGGAAGAAGAAGAAGAAGATGTGTCTAAATTCTCTATGTTCCTGAATCCATTGTTTGAAGAGGAAGAAGATGAATATATGTCTAAGTTCTCTGTGTTCTTGAATCCATTATTTGAAGAGAATTTTCTATCCAATCAAATCCATTGACATCATGATGAAGATATCAGGCCTAATGATAATTTTGAGGATGATGAAACTCAAAATATGTGTGGAGAAGTGTATTCAAGAGGTGAGACATCTTTTAGTTCATCCTATGAATATAAGTTGTATCAAAGATGTGAAGATAAGATGGTATCAACTAGGCATAATGAGGAGAATGTGTTGAGGAATAGTGCTAAAAGTTTTCCAAATATCCTATCTAATCAGATTCTTGATAAAAGTACAGTAGTGTCTCCTAAATATGAGTTATCTTCAAAACTATTTTATGATGAGAAACAACATATGGAGTATAAAGACAAAGAAAATTATGAGCAAGAAGTTGTCCAAGTAAAGAAATTTTATTTTGATATAACTAGTCTAATGCATAGAGATCCTCCATTTAGAAAAAATCATGATGCACTTAATGATTCCTCAAAGATGAAACAAAGGTCAAATACCAAGGACCGCATCGATGAAACAATGTGAATTGTCCATAAGGAAGATGCACCCAATGCAGCAAGGAGGGAGTTATTGCATGATCAAAATCAAGTGTTTGATAGAGGAAAAGATCAATATTCAATTTTGGGGGCCCTGGGGCCACCCAATTTTACTTTGCATCAGATTAAGTACGGATAATTGGTCTTCTTCTCTAGAGATAGCTAGAATCTCACTATGCTCACAAAGAGCATACGTCCTGAGAAAGAGCCTATTGGAGCTCTAAATTTTGGGTAAAATTTAGAGTCCTATATAGTGATAAAACCCTAAAAGATGGCCTCTTAAACTCCATGCCCAATAATTACTAATGGAGTACATGAAATGGGATGAAAAAATTATATTAATTTTCAATTAAAAAGTTGAGAGATTAAGGAAAGAATCTCTGTGACAAAAATAAACAAAATTCTATGATCAAGTCCTTTAGAAAATGCTGGAATTTCGACTTGCTGCAAAGATGATGCTGACAGAGGCTGAAGATGGTCGAATTTTAAAAATCTAAAAAAGACCCAGTTCAGGAAATCAAATTTCCTATTTCCACTATAAATCTTAGCTTTCCACAAGGTGTTTTGGTTTTTTGACTTGACCCAAATCCGAAAGTTAGGTAGTTATTTTTTAGTTAGTTTATTATTTTTTTCAAAATGACTTGTAATAAGGGTTGTGTCTTTTCACCCTAAAGAGGTGTGAAAGCCACTCAAACACATATATACATAATGTAAAATGTAAAGAGAGAAGACAATACAAGATATATTTTCATAGAATAGAATTTCATAAACAACTACAACTATGAACTCTTATGTACCATTTTTTCAACATCAATAAAGATAAGTGCTCTTCTTTTTATTCGTGGTTATAAGTTATATGTTTTCAATTAGTCTTTCGGATGTTCTATTAAATAGAGTGTTTCACTGTGTTGAATTCCTTGAGTATCATAATTCAAAATTAATATATACAACTCGAATATCAATTGTATGGTCTGTGAACCTACCATTGTTCTTATCAGTCTCTTAATTTGAGTTAAACTCGATAGGATTAGTTGTGTAAATTGATTTGAATTGTGAATCAAGTGGAAGCCTCTGAAATGATGGTCTTTTCTTATTAAAGCAACTTTTTAAAACCGTCTCTGATCGTATGTAGGATTGAAAGTTTTTTGACTCTATAGCCCAAGTATTTAGAAGGCATTGATCTAATCATTATTTGGAAATTTTTATTTGGCTCATACTTTGTAGTTTATAGATCATTAAATCATTATTTCAAAAGCATTACTTTTAATTCTTTATTATAATCCATTTAGTCAAGTATTATAGAATAGAGATTTTCAGGAGATTAGTTTCTTTCCTCAAAGGATCATTCACCACATTTGGAGGAACTTTGTTTGTTTATGTATGTAGTTGTGCGACATAGAGAATTAAATAGTTCAAAGTGAAATTAGGCCTACCAGCCTTGGCTTGATTTAGCCAAAATTGTAGAGGTATCATTTTGGACCTGTTAGTTGGCCAAATCCAAACCATCATTTTTGGGCACCAACAATACCAAAGGTTGATTACATAACCATGATCCCTAAGGAACTCTCTAAGTTTGAAGATTTGTTAAAGAGGAAGGCTTCTCAAGATAATCTCCTAGAAAAGAAGCAAAAAATACATGTATTTGAGAAAGTTAAGATTAATTTGAATGAGATTGGCCCTAAGACAATAATAAATGAAAAAGGAAACATATACAGTTAGCTGAGAGAACTTGTCCATTAGATTAACCAGCTAGGAACTGACACTGCCAAATTTATGTTGAAAGTTCATAAGAAGGATATGGAGACAAAGGTGATTGAAGAAGTTCTTCAATTGGTTGTATTAGACAAGGTAACTCTTTCAAAGTTAATCAATGAATTGGAACAAGAACTGCAATCCATTCTCTCATTATTTCAAAAGATTTGTTTGATATCAAATTTTACTAAGGGGATAAAATAAAAATATGATAATGTGGAAAAAGAGTTCATCGAGCTATTATGTAAGATTTCCACTGAGCCTAAGTCAATAATAGAATATTATGAGAGGCTAAAGCACTTGATGGGAGTACAATTAGAGTTGATAAAGGAGGAGAATCAGATAAGGATGGATCTATTAGAACACCAAATGGTTTTGATACTGAAGATAGAATCACTGCAGAAACAAATTCAAAAGGCTAACGACTTAGCACACCTGATGTGAGTGCTATGGATAGTATGGTAAGTCTTACAATAGATATAAGCAAGCAGATAATAGTGTTGTAGACACTAAAGGACACATGGAAGGCATCACTGAAGGATGCAGAGGATAAGTACAAAATCATTTTTTATAAGATCCCCACATTGGATATGGAGTAAGTATTTTGGCATTTTTGTTAAAAAGGGGGGAATATACATTATGATTTTTCCAAAAAGGGGGCAATAGATATATAAGGGGGAATATATATAGATATGTCTAAGTATAGAGAAGAGGATATTTATATATTATGGATATGTACCAGATTATTACTTCAAGGGGAGTAATAAGTTTTACTGAGGAAAAAAATGGATAAGGATAAATTTTAAACTTTGATTGATGACTTTGAAGTTTTTAACAAACATACCAAACTAATGCCAAAGGGGAAGATTAATACTCCTAAGAGTTGATTTTGTTGACATTAGTTATGAGGAAGTAATAATTTTTGTCAAAGTCATTTGATAATGAAGAAAAGACAAGTTGGTAAAGTAGAGAAAGTCATTCAATAAAGGAATAAGAGGACAAGAAATTTTAGTTAAGAGAAAGAAAGAATGGGCACCGAGCAAGGTAAAACCAAGCATTGAGAACCAAGTTATACGGAGCACCAAACCAAGAATAGAAGATAGTTACCAAGTTTAGGAAACATGTTATTGAACAATATAAGCCAACATCAGAAGAATCTTTAAGTACATTGAACCTACACACCAGACATAAAATGGTTTATTAATCTCAAGGAGATCATATAATAGAACATTTAATATTACAACATAATGATTACAAGGTGAGATTAGCCAATGATAATTAAGGATGAAATATGCGTTGGAAGGATAACCAATGCTAGTACTGCTTGAGGAGAAGATTCTACAACTTCTAGCGCCACTTCAATAAGTGTATAAATAGACAAGATAAGTAAATATCAGTGTGTGTATGATGATGGTGATATGAATGCAAGAGGATATTGCATGTATAAAATAGATTAGTTGAGAAGGTGATGAGTAGTGAAGAAAAGAGAAATTGAGATCTACCAAGTATTGAATTGATAGTGTGAAAGGCATACAGTATGAGGTAATGAGATATTGATCACATGGAGTTTGAATAGGATATGTTAGATGAAAGTTTGATAGAAAAATCTAGTGTTTCTGATTAAAATTTAATCAAAGTTGTAAAGTCTCTTAACTAAGGAGATCCTAGCAAATCTTATTTGTAAATCCTTTAACCAGGTACAGTTCTTAGATTAAAATTGTAAAATCCTTTTACAAGGTAGACTTAATAGTCTGAAAACTTTTAACCAAGTTAATACTCTTAATAGGGTAAGCTATCAAAAATAGCTAAAAATTGTAGCTCTAACTGAGAAAACTTTATTTTGTAGTAGTAAAGTCTCGTGGGTGTCATTCCCACTACAATTTTTATCCTCTAATAAGGATTTCTACAATACCAAAATATTTGTGTTGTGTTGATTATTACCATTAGGAATGGGAACATTGAGAGGGGGGGTGAATCAGTGTTCACTGTATTTTATCTTTTTACTTAATCTTAAACTAAACTTAAATACTTAAGTACTAAAATGAACATCCACATAAACATGAAACATGAAATCTATTAGGAATGGGAACACTGAGAGGGGGGGGTGAATCAATGTTGACTGTATTTTAACTTTTTACTTTAATATTTATGTTGGACATAAATTCTTAAGTACTAAAATAAACATTCACATAAATATGAAATCAACACATGACACCAATATGATTATAGGGAAACCCAAATAGGTAAAAACCCCGGTGGGAATTGATACCCACTAATATTCTGCACTAGTGTTTTGTGATCCTTGTTAGAATATCATTTACCCTTTTAGGAGTAGATTTACAATGCTTTAAGTACATTAGACCTTGTTAAGGGTCAGACCCTGTTTGCAGTCTTTTATAATTGTCCCTATTAGGGGAGAGGATGCACTATCCAATAGCTCACTGCTCAAGTGGTGAAGACTACAACCTTCTGATCTTGGATACACACTATATCTGATAGGTAAACTGTTATTGTGACACTGCTTGTCAAATTAGTTCCTTTGATGCGCTGATGCTTTGACCTCTAGCAAAGCTCTAATACATCTTCTAGTGTCTTTGCACACTTATGTTCTACTTATTATATCTCTATCTTGACTTCCATACCAAATACAATGGGTGCACCTTATATTTATGCGCTCATATAAAATACACAATTAGGTTGGCCCTATAACTAATTACAAACAACACTTCCAAATGAATTGGCTTAAGCATGCTTACAATTATACATATAAACATGTCAGCAACTTAAATACAATGTGCGCATAGCCTTTACAACTTTACATTATAATCGCAAACCAAAATGCTAACTGTCGGCTCTATGCTCTGTTCTCTGCTGGAACACATTGGCTTTGCAACTTCAACTGATTGTAACTTTCTCATACTTTCTCATCTGATCATGCACTCATAGACTAAGCATGAGTATAGTCTAACAAACTTAAATTCTAGGGTGCATACCATAATTCATCTGTACACATGTGCGCTGATGCTTTGAGCTGCAGGAACTCTGTACACTATCCAGTCTTCAACACTTAACCAAATTCTAATCTTTACATCAAGTGCGCTGACTCCAAACTACTATATGACTTTGTTTCCATAATGACAACACTATATCTAGTCATGTACTTTAGTATAGACAACTTGCCAACAATCTCCCCCTTTTTCATTGATGGCAACAAAGGAATATGGCCAAGTTGCTAATTGTCCCTTAACACAAAAAACTTTTGTCTTCTATACATAATCTTATATCTCCCTATACATATTATACTCCATATTCTATATACAAGGCCCTCTTTGACATTAATGACAAAGGTGTACCAAAAAACTATATCCACACATACTTACTTAGGGAAAACATCCATATATGCTATCTTGAGGTTCTTTATCTCCTTCTTCCAAAAATTTATCAAGGAGTTAACCATCTGGAGATGGGTGCATAAAGCATATTGAAGCTTTTCCATCTTCTTTAGATCTATGCTTGGACCTTGATCATAGGTTACCATTGTGGCATCAATCTCCTTTATGTTCTGATTTAGAATGTCTAGTAAGGGTGCAAGAGCATTCCTCAATTGAGTTTGTCTAGATCTTATCTTTGCCATCTCTTTCTCTGCCTTCTCAATTTTGTCCAATTGACCCTGGTAAACATTATTACACATGTTCACATCAGTGGATGAGTCTTTCATTGAGCTCTTCACCTGCTCAATCATAGCTTCTGCCTCTTGTATTGTCTTAAGATGGGCATTAGTAAGCTTATCCTGATCCATGTAGTCTGCAATGAATTTCCTTCCTTGGTCAGAAAATTCTTTTAGGGATGCTTGTCTTGTCTTGAGTGAGTTCAGATCTAGTGTAAAGTTGTTCATCAACTCATTCAATCTTTTCTTCAAGTACTTCTCTTCTACAACTTTGGATGCAGATTCTTCAAGGCTAGAAAAATTACTTTTAAACTGTGAGATAACTATACTCACATCATCAACCGAATGTACCTTATTCACTTTCATGTCCGTAGGCAACAAATTGTTCAGTATGTTCACTGATTCCACAAGGAGAGGATTTCTCATGACTTGTTTCTCCTTTTCCTTCTCCATAGCTAAGACATTGAACTTAATCAGGTCTTCTTCTTTCCATGAGTCCAAACTAGATGTGTCAGGTGTCAAAATTGACAACAATGTTGAGGAGGGAGTGATGGGAGTGTTATCCATCACTTCTAGTTTTACCTTGGCTAATTCAATAGAAGTCTCATCTTTCTTTTGTTCTTTTTTTTCTTCTTCTCCTTTCTTATCTTCCTCTTCCATTTTCTCATCTGATATATTTTCAATCAGTACCTCTTCTTGATGAGTGGGAGGTGTCCTACTACATAAGATCTTAGCTTCTTGTGTGCTCACAAAAGCTTCCTCAAACTTATCTAAGTTTGTGTCATTGGTCACCATGTCTATCTCCACTTTATTAATGATAATGATGTCATCCTTGAGTGATTCTGATATTGACACAGAATTATCTTCCTTTGTTTGTACTTCCACTATAGGTGCTGAATCTTGAGGACCTGTAGATTGTACCTTGATAGTCTATGTTGCCTTTTCTTGCTTACTAGGTACTTGAGAGATGGGCACAGACATAGGTTTCATGTGTTGTTCCAAGAATAACTTCTCAAAGGCCTTCTCTATTTCCTTAGAGATCAGCTCATAGTCTTTGTTCATGAGGTGTAGTGTTCTGATCTTTGATCTTAAGTGCGGCTTCACAAAATTCAACAATAGAGACTTTTCTTCAACATAACATACTGGAAGAGTGGAATCTAGAGTTTTTTCCCTTATTCTGAAGTCTTCTTCAGTGGCTTGTCTCTTCAAGGTATCCATTATCTCCCATACTTTATCAGGAATTGTTGTTTTCAATTCAAGAACTATCTTCTTGAACTTTATCATATATTTTACAATCATATCATGTATTTCTAATTTGTCAATCTCACTGTATGATTCATAAAACTTCCCTACTTGATCAATTATGCCCTCATCAACAATTCATGTGCTCAATACTTTAAGGCTAGGTTTGAATCCTACCTCAGGAGGTGCTTGAATGTTTTTCTTGCTCCTTGTAGCCTGTGAGGATGGATGACTAGTGTTGGTTTCTTTCTTTCTTTTGACTATTGGCTTATACTCCAGAGGAGCATTAGAATCACTCGTTTCTTTGGGTGCATAAGGAGTGTCATCAGTTATATCCTTCTGACTATCATCTTTTTCAATTTTTATCTTCTTCATCTTAGGATCTTGTTCTTCTTCTGCTACTATGCTTTTCAATTCCAAAGCAATCTTTTCTTCCCTTGCCTTGTCAAGGTCTGCTTGAGATACACCATGAATATTTAATATCTCTGATGTTACTTTGGAAACCTTTCTTTTTGTTGCTGTGCTATTTAGCTTTGCATCTACTTCTCTAGTTTTCTCTACATATGTTCCCCATCTAGGTTCATTAGGATATTTGGGGGTTGATAGTAATACCTGTGCATATGCTTCAAGGACCTATTCCTCTACCTCATAGCCAAGTGGATGAATCGACTTAGTTCTTGGTTCAACCACTTCCATACAAGTTGTATTCGTCTCCACCATAAAACAAATTGTATGCTTGTATTTTTCCACAATGCTCTCTAGAATTCTGTACCTCATTTGCATCTTGACCTTGAAGGTCTTCAATTCCAAATTTATATAATCCCTTAGTGTACTTTCAATGGATGCTTTGTTGGATGTCTGAGGCATGGTTAGAATGGACTTGTCCAAATACAAATATGATATCTTCCCAACTATATGAAGGTACATGTAGATGATTAGTGACCGAAACTTGAATATCTTTGTCTTGTCATGCTTGATGGCCTTGATATTATCAATCAACTGTGCGCACAAGATCTCACACAAGTTGAATTCCCCATCTTCCTTCACTAGTCAGATGGCAGCTAGAATAGTGCCCGCAAACACACTATTCACCCTGCTAGTCTGATGAAACATGTATCCTAGTATCATTGACATCAATTTGATGTCTGCTTGCTCAATAGGCTCTATTGTCATGTTGTGCCTATCGATCCTTAACTTACATGTTTGCTCAACCATCTTTCTAAAATCCTTGCCCATAGGAAGGATGACACCTATTTCAAGAGTACACATGTATTGTTACAAGTAGTGGTTGTCATTGCACCAAAAGATCAACTTGTCAATACCTAATACAACCACTAGACTTATAGAATCCATAAGAGGTAGTTAATCCATGTCATGAATCCCATGAGGGACATTGTTGTACATCCAACAATCCCCCTCCCAGCATCACCTGTTGTGGCCTACATAGATTTAAACCTATGACCAAGCCCTGATACCACTTGTTATAAGTAATTTTTTTATTACACCAAAAGATTGACTTGCTAATGGGTGGTAGCAAGAAGTTGAGTCTCACTTTTGGGCAAAAAGTGAAAGTGTTTTGGACTTATTTTAAATTTTTTTTGTCAATTGATGTCAAAATTTGAGGCACTTGAAGATTGAATATTGAAAAACTTGAGTAATATAAAATGTAGTGTTTGGAATCTACTTTTCAAATAAGTAATTTATTTCAATACCCACATGGTATAAATTTAATTTTAGTAGGCATGTCTAAAAACCACTTTTTAAAAATGTTTGTTTTAGGACCACACCACACACATATACGACCACCCTTTTTTGAAGTAAATAAATGAATTTTTATGAATCCTTCTGGGGAAAGGTACCTGAAATACTAAAGATTGATGAGAATATGTTTCTTTTTTTTATTGAATATTTTTTTTTATTAATTTTAAATTGATTGTAAAGTACATTTTTGAAACCTCGGGTGTACGGCCACCATAATTTGATGATTTCATTATTTTTCAATTTATTTTTTATCTTGAAGGAAATTCTATGTAGATTGATGTCATATAATTCATTTTTCAATAGACATCAAAACAAAAAAGTTATAAAAATTTTAGTTAACCTTAGTATTTCAAGTTTAGGTACCACATTGGCTTGATAAATATTGTAAAAATATTAACATTTCTCATATCACTATGAAAATTATATTTTTAGAATCTTTATAATAAGAACTAAAATGAGTTTTCATTTTGTTGAAAATTTTATTCGAGAAGGTGTCCAAAAAAATATAGCAAGGCAAAAATTTTATATTACAATGCCTTAGCCATATTTTTGTAGGCCCAAGCATAGGCTTGGTCTCACCAAGCCTATCCTAAACCAAAAACCAAGGCAGAAGTATGGTTCCCACTCATAGTTTTTAAAAATGGGTGATGTTTCTATTCGAACCATTGAAACCAAAGCGGGAACCAATTTAGAAACGGGCACCTGTTTCATTTAAATAATAGGTGCCCATTTCTTAAAGAGTCATTGCAACCAAAACATAGGACTTTGGGATTGATCTCGATGAATGTTGAGTTCATTCAATAATTTTTTTGACTAATCCATACTGCAGACAGAATACTTTTACTCAACATTCTATTTTTTTGTCTTGTTTTGGATCTGACATGAAGAGAATCCTTTTGAATTCAAATTTTGGTGTAAACATGGGATCAAAGAAATGAAGAAAGATGCTAAGGAAGGTTCTGACAAATGAGGAGGTTACAACAAATAGAGAGGAGGCAAAATGACAATGAGAATGAAGAGAAAGAATTTGAAAAGTGAATAATGTTGGAGCATCAAGTTCAATAATTGTTTCAAAAGAGGAGATCAATGAAGACACCATGATGGATGAAAAGGTTGAAGAAAATACAATAGAAGAAAATGCAGGTGCATCTTCTAATCCAATATTGGGTACAAGTATGTCTTCACAACCAAATGTAACTTATTTTGATAAATAACTTGATCATTTGGTAGAAGCGGGTTACAATATAAATGATCTAGATTTTATTCTTGAAAATAGAGTAACAAATTTTATTGGACATCAAACTCCACAAATTAGTAATTTTAATCATAACAATAAAGGAACTGAATGGAAAACCCTGATTGAAAGTGAAATTCAAACCCCAATTCAATTTGAAATCAACAATGTGGATGTAGACATAGAAACACAAATTCAGAAAGAAACCCATTTGAATGATAATGAAATGAATGAACAATTTCAAATTAAAAGTGATTTGCTAGACTATCTATATGGTTTGGTTTCATGGAGAAAGATTAGGACACACGCGACTAGATTGTTTAGACAATTTTTTTATAATAATAAATTTGGGTTCAATGTCAACTAGTGTTACAATTAATTTAAATGACTAAAATGCAAATAGTAATGAAGAGGTTAGGCCTTTATGTGAAATCCAAGAAGAAAGATGAGTCTCTCAAACAAGTTGTATCAACTATTGCTAGTGCCTTTGACACAATTGGAAAGAAAAGTCATTCTAAAGATAGTAATGCAACATGACAAGCAATAACAATAGCTTTAATAAATACAACTACTACTGATAAAATAATGATTACAAACATAAGTGGATATCTTAATATTCATCGTAAAACTTTAGCAAGAGCTGTAAAGAGAAGAGTTAACCTTGAAAGTGATCTGACAAACCATTTATGGACCTTTAGAGGTGTAGGAGCACCTATGAAAACACCTAGGGTCACCATGGAACCTAATGAAGCCAAAGGAACAAAGACTTCCTTGAATGTAAATTGGGAGATCTTGAAGCCAATAATGGCAATATGTAATGAACAATTTGATATAAATGTAATAAGTCCTAGAAGTCCTAATAAAGGAATTAGGACCAAAATTGATTTAAGGGTGGCTAGTAGTTCAAAATGGGGATCTAAGTTGATTAGTGGGGTCAATTAGGTCATAGAAGAAATGATGAATAGATTTAGATATATTTTAATATGTCTTTAATAATAAAATGTTTTGAATTTGAATGGCTAGTTGAGATTAGGTGGGAAAGTGAGTTTACAGGCTTAAAACTCTTTGTAACCACTTGGGTTTGATTGTGGAAGTTTCCAACCATCTTATGAACACCCTTGAATGCTTGGGAGATGGCATGGTATGGACTGGTGAAGGATTGTACGAACTGATACTCAAAAATGCAATAAAAATTTAGAATTTCATAACCTTTATTGCATGTTTTGATCTCTAAATATTCCATTGGCTTTTCTAATGCTTGGAGGACATTTTTTTTATTTTTTTAAGACATAATTTAATGCCTTGAAGTCTTTTTGTTTCAATTTCAACCCATTTACATTGACTGTCCTTGCTAAGTCATTGTTTTCTCCATAACAGTTTGATAAAGTCTTAATGTAGAAGCATCATTCCATGAATGTGATTACTATTTCTCATGGAATGATGTATATTTGACATATAAAATATTTTTCTATCATAATATGTTGCAGAAAAATTGATATGACAAGGTGATCACCAAATTTATGGAGTAAAACTTGAAGAAATTGCTTGGTTGGGAGCAGCAGCCATTAATCTAATTGAATAAGGGGTATATATGTTGTTTTGGGTTGTCTTATAATGGGGTATTAATGGTGAATCCACCATTGGCTAAGCCTAGAAGTTCTTGGAAGTCATACATTGAGAAAGCCCAAGCTTTGAGGGCTTGAGAGAGACCTATTTGGGGGTTTCATACTTACAGGGGTCTAAGGACCAAATTGATTGGATAATCTTTGTTTTGGAGTCATTTATAGAGATTTTTGAGAGTCTTGGGGTTTTGGAGAAAAGTTATCATACACTTTCTTTGTTATTTGGTCACTTTTAATGCTTGGAATAGGGGTATAGTCTGAGTATTCATATGTTGGTCCAAAACAACCAATGCCAAGCTTTAGGTATGTTATTATATGGTGAAAAGGGTGTCTGAAAACATTAATATTTTGTTGAGTTATTAGGGAATTTTGTGAGTAATTTTCATTTTTACATCGTTGGAGACCTACTAGGAAAGCAATTAGGTCTAGTAGACAGTTTGGAGGATTTGGGTGTTGGGTGTTGCTTCAAAACCAAAAACTTGTTGAAAACTTTTGAATCCACCTTGTATAGATCTAAGACACCCACCTTGGTTATTGGGAAGGTTCTTGAATAGTTTGTGAAGCATTTGTTATTTGGAAATTTGGGGAACCTTGTATTTCCCTTATAAGTCTAACCTTGATTTGAAACCACCACACTTACCATGTTGCATCATTTAGTGGTAGACTCCCCACATCTGACATGAAACCTACTGGTGAAGTCAAAACTTTGACTAAATTTTTTTGGCATGATAATATAAGAGTATCACCTAATGCAGAGATGTTCTTAAATTAAGAGTCGGCTCAAAAATTCATGATCCACATCCAAAACACCTTATGGATATGACTCAAACTAAATTGTATAAAATATTTTTGAATGATAAGGTGTTAACTATTAATATTATTCAAAGATCTTTTGAAAAATGTAAACCATGGTATGTAAGGATTAACAAGGAAAGAGTTACTTATTGTTGCAAAACTCATGTTCAATTTCATTATCATTATGATATTTTTAGATCTATACATTCTACCATGCATACTAATGCAATGTTGCAGGAATGTGGTATAAATATACCACCTCAAACTGTAAAGGATTTTATATCAAGTTTGTTTTTTAACCCATCTAATGAGCAATTTTATCTTTTGAATGGATGTGTTTTTGGTGTATGTGATGTATGTGGAAATCTTACATTATTAGATGAATGTTTGCACAAAATATTTTAATTGATTTTGGACAATGTAATTAGTTAATGTACAAATATTTAAAACTATTGAGTATCCATTAAAGGATGAAAAGGTTGGAAAATGGTGCGATCTAATAATTGAAAAAGTTAGTGTTCATTCTTTTATGAATGAATTCAAGAGTAAGGTCATACCTAAATATGTGAAACACTCTCAAAATGTTAGATGGATTGATGGACAATTTCGCATATGAAAGAATACATTTTTAATTGGTTGTATACTTCCAGTCATTGACTTTGTGGAGAACTGCACTTTTGCACCACAAGATGAGATCCAACCGCAGTATTATAATTCAATGCAAGTAACAAGTTTTGTTCATATTGTCTATAGGCATGCACCTAATAGTACAGAAGAGGGTCAACAAATATTGAGAGTACCATTTCTATATGAGTGATAATAAATTACACTCATCAAAGTCTTTCCAATATTGATTTAATACCTTTTATGAGAATTCAAAGGAGAGATAAATTCATATAACACATCTAATATGGTCAGATAATTGCATGGGGCAATTCAAGAATGCTAGAATGTTTTATTCGTTGAGTAGGACACATAAGAAAACAAATATCCAACATATCTGGAGTTTTTTTTAGGTTGGAAATAGGAAGGGAGAACATGATGGTTTCATTGGATGTGTTAAGAGAGCCTTTGCAGAGAGAAACTCAAATTTGAGGAAAATCAAAATTTAAAGATGTGCATGCAATTGTTGAATGGTGTAAAATAAATTTATCTACAGGATCAAGTCAGAACTCTACAATTAGATATTTTTTCTGGCTAGTTCAAGAGAAGAATATCCTTTCAAGATATGATTGTGATACAATTAGTGGATTGGCTAAATGACATTCATTTAGGAGTTCTAATTCGAACACTTGGACTATATGGACTATGGAGATTACATGTTTTTGTCAATTTTGTGTTGTAGGTGTGAGCAAGGCTTTCGAGGGTACCTGTTATCTATTTTGAAAGGCTCAAATCAATCAAACATTAAGAGTTTAATCTAGCATACAATCAAAACAAAAACAAGGAAACTCTAAGCTAGCCACCTCAGATTGAGCCAGAAACAGGTGCACCCAAGCACTGTTTGATTTGCTTTGATAAGGGGGATGTGGGTGTGCTCTCTAAGCACTTGGAGCATACTATAATGCATTCTAAGATGGATTGAAATCCATGAAAACCCCAAAATGGCACAAAAATAGGTATAGAACACCTGATTTGCCCCTAAGGCCTCAAGGATCCAAAAATGCTTTAATGAAGATTAAGCTACATGATGAGGAATCTAAGATTGATTTTAGACCAAATTAGAGATGTGATATGATGCTATGCTATGAAAAACAATAAGAAAAGCTATGTTAATCCATTATTACTAAGCTATGATGAGCTAAAAATGCTTGAAAGTAAACTAAATTAGAATGATTTGCTAAGATCTAACATGAAAATGGCATCATAACAGTGCATGAGAATGAAAGTAAGCTAATTGATTTTGCTCTTGAGAGGAGGGGTATTTATAGAATTTGGAAGGAAGAATGAGTGGCCAGGATTGAAATCCTTAAGAGAGGCCAAGATTCATTCAAAGGGGAGCACATGGATTGTGCTAGTTTAGGGATCACCTCCTTGTGACAAGTGTCACAAGGGCATTGGATTGAAAGATGGAAGGAATGTGCACAATTTGGGAAATGTGCCTAAGGTCAAAGGGTGTAAGAAAGGGGTGAGGGGCTTCTTAAATGCACCATAAATGCATGTAAGAGGGATAAGGAGGCTTTAAATGCCTTCAATGCATTTAAAAAAGGGAAGCCCTCTTTGTTGACTTTGGGGTAAGCTTAAGAGTTGGCTAACCTTGTTTAGGGAATGTGACAAGGTTAGGGGGAAGATTAGGATTAGGATTAGGGGATTTTTAGGATTAGGATGGGTGAAGAGGTTGGATTTGAGAAGATTCTAGAAGAGTCTAGAATTCTCCTTGGTTTAGGGAGAATGAATAAATGTTTATTCATTCCAAAGGCTTTTGGTTTTGGGAATATTTATTAAAATATATTTAATAAATATGAAAATTAAATATTTAATCTTAATTAAATATTTTGAGTTGAGATTAGGGTTAGAAAGGATGGGATTAGCCTTTAATCAAAATTAAAGAAGGATTAGAAGATTTTGGAAGAGGTTAGTGGTCTAAAGGAAATTGGCCAAGTTTTGGGCAAAAAATAAATAAATTATTTATTTTGGGATTTTTGGTCAATTTATTAATTAAAATAATTAATAAATAAGGAGATAATGTTTAAATAAGATTTAAACATTTTTGGGAGGGATTCCTTAATTAAATGCTTTTAATTAAGATAAAGGGATTTAATGACATTAAAATAAATAAATAAATTAAATAAATAATTAATTAATAAATGATGATGTCATCGGAGATTTTTCAGAAAATAAAAATACTTTATTTTCTAAAGGATTTTTAGGTGTCTACAGTAGGTGAATGGGAAGAATGCAAGAATACAAAATGGGTTGAAGAATGGAAAGAAAAATTCTTAACACCTAGTGAGACACAAGATCAAGATGATATAATAAATGAAGACCTAGATCATGTATTTGCATCAGAAGATTATGATCATGTTTCATACCTCATACAATGTGGTAATTTAATTCAATTTATTGTAAAAATTTAAATTATTTTAGTTATGTATGTCATATAATTTATGATTACATTTGAATTATAAATCTAACAAGTTTTATTTGTGCATGTACTTAATTTTATTTTGCAGGACATGTGTATGTTGTTGTTGCAGCTGAGGATAATGAAGACCAAAATGAGTATTGGCTAGCTCGATGTGTAGAACCTAAGAAAAAGTTGATATGTCGTCAAGTAGATGATGATGGTTTTCAATATCCAATTGGGTCTATTGTGGTAGTTGGTACATGGCTATGCAAATACCTAACAAGAAGGAATGGTTTACCATCTTTTGAAGACTACCAATCAGAAAAAAAGATTATACACTATTCCCATTTGGTAGTAGCAACAAATATTAAATTGGAAAGATACAAAGGGAAGCCTGCTAATAAAATATTGTGGATACTTTCAATAGAAGAGCCTGAGGCAATCGTAACGCATTGTAGAAAAGAAAGGATGTTGATGGTACATTAGGTTGAATCAAATTTATACATGTAAGTTTTTGTTAAATTTGTCTTATTTTTATATGTTGTTCTATATGTAGATGTCTTCTTTCAAGTGTCATACGTAGAGATAATTTAGAGATAAATTTGAAATAAATTAAAATTTACTTTAAATAAACTTTACATTTAAATACATATTTTCTAACATTTCAACATTCATTTTAATGATGTAGGACCTCTAGAAGAACATAGACATGAACTATTTATGCAGTTCAATGCACACTTGTATTCATCCATTTTAGGTTTTATAAACAAAATGAGTTCACTTTTATTCATCCAATTTTGTTTTAAATATAAGTTAAATTCATAGTTGTATTCATCTAATTTTGTTCTAAATATTAAATTATGTACATTGGTCCTATGTTCACTAATAGATTATGATAGAGTTATTTGTACATCCATATTCATAGTTCAATTTAATAGATCTCATTGTTAGATAGATTTTTTTTTATAGTTAATCAAAAGTCAATATTACTTGTAACATCTATATTGTTCTTATCAATTACATGAATAAATAGTCACTATTAAAGATCAATTATGTAATTGATATTTAATTACAATTGATATTAAATGATCATATTACATAAGCTCATATATCTACATTCAAACCACTATTTGAAAAAACCATGAAATGGGATTAAAATTCCATGAATAAGATAAATAATATAAAAAGTCCTGGAATAATATGTATCACAATGTCCATCATATCAACTCATGATATATATAATCACACAACAACGTCCTGCTCTAACAACAAGTCCTAGTAATACAAGTCTTACTCTAACAAAAAGTCAAAATAATATGACAAGAAGTCCTGATAACACAAGTCCAAATAACATGATAACAAGTTCTGATAACATATATAACACGTGTCGTCATAAAATGTCCATCATATAAAAAGTGAAAATAATGTATGTGATAGGTAAAATCTAACTCTTGTCATCAAGTTAATCTGTAGTCCTCTTCACTCCACATGAAGGTGACTGTAATGCACCATCATGTTGTGTCTACTCCTAAGTGCCCTCATCCTCCTATACATTTTTAAAAGATCTCATTAGAAGACTATATGTATGTGTGAACTTAATTCAAATGACTTGCATAATTCACTTAAAAACTAATTAATATCAATTTGAAAATTTAAAATTTTCCATGCATCCATGCTTAGTAATGCCCTCAGTGGGACATGGAGGTCCTCTCTCAACTACATCAAAATTGGATACATTCAAGTCCTGTAAAAACAAACATTACAAAATTTTGATATTTTAGGTATAAAAGATCTAGATACACAATAGACATTGAAAATTTTCATTTAATCATGACCTCAAAGGACAATGTCGATGGTTGTATTTGACTTAATTATGTATCCATTCCAAGATTGATAGTGGTGTCGACCTGAACAACATATATAAAGTACATGAATCAAACTTATAGTATATACATAAATTATAAAGTATATATTACTTGACCATAAATTTATGGAACAAAAGCATTTACATTAAGTGTTTGACATGTATCTAATGTCATTGACGAGTCAAGATGTAAATGTGATGTAGCATGAGACAATCCAAAAGCCTACAATTGCAAAAAAATAAGTATGAATCAAAGTTTTACATAAATTAGTAACCATATAAACACTTAAAATTAATGAATGAAAAACATACTATGGGTATATGCGGTTGAGTCTCAGTGATCAATGGGGTAGAGCATGAAGAACTGCCACTCTCAGTGTTACATGAAGCACCCTACAAAATCACAAAAAATATGTCAAACACATTATCAATTAAATATTCTTATTGTTTAAAGTTTAAATATACTTAAATGTATCTAGATCAAAATGCATACCGTGAACGGGACATCAAGCTCTCAAGGTATGGATGTCATATGATGACAGCCAATGAATGACGTAATGTTTGTAATGCCCCTCCAAACCTAACAAGTCTTGGTTATGCTCACTAGAAATTAGGAAGAGCTATATGTGAGAATGATCCTTCTTGAGATGGTTGCTTAAACCAAACCTCTTCCAACTCACCATAACTTCGTATTTTAATTTGGGAAATAATAACATTGCATAGGTATGTTATTTTTTATATCTTCTTATGAGTCAGTGATATTTTATGGATCACATGATAGACCTATATGCTTCTTTGTGAGATGATTATTATTAATATTTATGTGTACCTTAGGTTAATTGATTATAATCACTTAAGGGTTAGATGTGTTACCTTCTCTAGTAATGTTACTTGAGATTATACATGATTAATGCATTTAGGGTTTTATGATTTGTTTATCTTGATTTGATAATGGGACATTTTGAGTACATGCATGATGGTTAAATGGTTTTGTGAAAGTTAATAGATGATTTACATTCACATGATTATGTTATGATGCATTCTTGTTATACAATATGGAAAGGAGATTATTCTGGTACTAACCACACTAATCCATTTATGCTTTATTGATTTTAGTGTCTGATGTGAGTGTAGGATGAGGGGAGGCAGTCGTAGTACTCCTACAGAAATGGGAACACTGAGAGGGGGGGTGAATCAGTGTTCACTGTATTTTAACTTTTCACTTTAATCTTTATATGAACTTAAATGCTTAAATACTGAATTAAACATACACATAAACATGGAAAATTAAATCAACACATGACACCAATATGGTTACGGGAAAACCCAAATAAGTAAAAACCTTGGTGGGAATTGACACCCACTAATATTCTGCACTAGTGTTTTGTGATCCTTGTTAGAAGATCCTTAACCCTGTTAGGAGTTTCTTTACAATATAGTTAGTATAGTAGACCTAGTCAAGGGTTGGACCTTGTTAGGATTCTTTTACAATAGTCCTTGTTAGGGGAGTGGATGCACTATCCTAGAGCTCACTGCTCAAGTGGTGAAGGCTACAACCTTCAGATGTTAGATACACACTATATCTATTGGATGAACTGTCATTGTGACACTGCTTGTCAGATCAGTTCCTTTGATGCGTTGATGCTCTAACCTCTAGAAAATATCTAATACATATTCTAGTGTCTTTGCATAGTTCTTCTCTACTTACTACAACTCTCTATCCACATCATATCGAATACAATGGGTGCACCTTATATTTATATGCACATACAAAATAAACAACTAGGTCAGCCCTTAGACCTATTACATACAATGCTTCCAAATGAATTGGCTTAAGCGTGCTTACAAAAAAACAAGTATACATTTTAGTAACCTAAATACAATAGGCACATAGCCTTTACAACATTACATTATATCCACAAACCAAAATACTAACTGTCGGCTTCATGCTCTGTTCTTCTCTGGCAAACACTGGCTATGCAACTTCAACTGACTGTAACTTCCTCATCCTTGCACATATGATCATGCTCTCATAGAATAAGCATGAATATAGTTTAACCAACTTAACTTCTAGTGCACATTCCATAATTCTTCTATACGCACGTGCACTGATGCTCTGAGCTACAGGAACTCTGTACATTGTCCAGTCTTCAGTACTTAACTAATTTTTGATCTTCTCTTTAAGTGCATTGGCTCCAAACTGCTATATGACTTTGTTGCCATAATAAAAACACTATATCAAGTCATATACATCAGTATAGACAACTTTCCAATAATCTCCCCCTTTGTCATTGATGGAAACAAAGGAATATGGCCAAGTTGCTAACTATCCTTAATACACAAACTTTTGTCATCTATACATATACTTATATCTCCCTATACATATTGTGATCCATATTCATATAAACAACTCCCCCTTTGACATTAATGAAAAAGGTGCTACAAAAACTATATCTATACATACTTACTAAGGGAAAACATTTGAATATGCAACCTTTAGGTTTTGGATCTCCTTCTTCTAGAATGTGATCAAAGAGTTTACTATCTGGAAATGGGCGGATAATGCATACTGAAGCTTCTCCATCTTCTTCAAATCTGTGGAAGGACCTTGATCATATGTCACCATAGTGGCAACAATCTCCTTGATATTTTGATTTAGAATGTCTAGAGAGGGCGCAAGAGCATTCCTCAACTGAGTCTGTCTAGCCCTTAACTTTGTCATCTCCTTTTCTGCTTTCTCAATTTTGTCTATCTAACTTTGGTAGAAATTATTGCACATGTTCACATCTATGGATGTTTCTTTCACTAAACTCTTTACTTTCTCAATCATAGCTTCTGCCTCTTTTATTTTCTTGAAATGAGCATTAGTAAGCTTATCTTGATCCATGCATTCTACAATGGTTTTTCTTCCTTGATCTACAAATTCTTTCAAGGATACTTGACCAGTCTTAAGGGAACTGAGGTCAAGTGCAAAGTTGTTCCCCAATTCAGTCAATCTTTTCTTTAGATACTTTTCTTCTGCAATTAGGGATGCAAATTCTTCAAGGCTTGAGAAATTTCTTTTGAATTGTGAGATGATTGTACTCACATCATCAACCGAGTGTATCTTTGACACTTTCTTATCTTCTGGCAATAGATTGTTCAACATGTTTACTAATTCTACTAGGAGGGGATTCCTCATTACTTTCTTTTCTTTGGCTTTCTCCATAGCTAAGATGCTGAACTTAATCAGGTCTTCTTCTCTCCATGAGTCCAAATTGGATGTGTTAGGTGTCAAACTTGACAACAATGTAGTTGAAGGAGTGATGGGAGTGTTGTCCAACACTCTCTGCTCTATTGACATTTCATCATTTTTCTCACTTTCCTTTACCTTTTCTTCTTCTTTCTTTTATTCCTCTTTTTCTATTTCTTTTTCTTCCATCTTTTCTTCTTCTTTTTCATCATCAATCAATTCTTATTCTTGATGAGTGGGCGGTGTGTTGCTGCATAACATTTCAGCTTCTTGTGTGCTCACAAAAGCTTCTTCAAACTTATCCAAGTTAGTGTTAGTGGCTGCCATGGCTATCTCAACATTATCAATGATAATGGTGTTGTCCTTGAGTGACTCTGTCATGGGTGCAGACTTATCAAACTCTGCTTGTGCTTCCACTGTAGGTGTTGAATCCTGAGGACATGTAGATTGTATCTTGATGGTCTCTGTTGTTTTGTCTTGCTCACTAGGTGCTTGAGTGATGGGCATAGACTTAGGTTTCATGTGCTATTCTAAGAATACCTTCTCAAGGGCCTTCTCTGTTTCCTTAGAAATCAGCTCATAGTCTTTGTTCATGAGGTGTAGTGTTCTCATCTTTGTCCTTAAGTGTGGCTCCACCAAATTCAATAGCATTGACTTTTCTTCAACAGAACATACTGGAAGAGTATAATCAAGTGTTTGTTCCCTTATTCTAAAGTCTTCTTCAGTGGCTTGTCTCCTCAAGGTATCCATAATCTCTCATACCTTATCTGTGATAGCTGTCTTCAATTCAAGAACTGTCTTCTTGAACTTTATCATGTGTATGATCAGCATCTCATGAATTTATGACTTATCAATTTCATGATATTTGTCATAAAACTTGGCTATCTGATCTAGCCTTCCTTCTTCTACAACTCTAGTCCTTAACACTTAAAGACTAGGTATGAATCCTACTTTTGGAGGTGACTGCACATTTTTCAATTTTCTTCTTGTAGCTGCACTTATAGCTAAAGGGTGATTTGTGGCAATTTTTTTTCTCCTCTTGGGCATCTTAGGAGATGCATCTATGGACTCAATATCAACTATAGTAGTGGGTATAGGACTGATATCATCAACTTTACCCTATTTATCCTTTGGATCATCAGTCTTCTCAATCTTTACCTTTTTCATCTTAGGATCATCAGACCTAGCTTCTACTGTGGATGCGCTCTCAATTTCCAAAGCAATCTTTTCTTCCCTTGCTTTGTCTAGGTCTGCTTGTGTTACTCCATGAATTCTGAGTATCTCAGATGTAATCTTAGAGGCTTTCCTCTTAGTTTCTATGCTGTTTAGTTTTGCATCTATTTCTCTTGTCTTCTCTGCATAAGTTCCCCACCTAGGTTCATTATGATCTTTGGGGGCTGATAGTAGAACCTGTGCATATGCTTCAAGGACCTATTCCTCTACCTCATAACTAAGTGGATGAATCCATTTAGTTCTTGGCTCAACAGCTTCCATACAAGTTGTGTCTATCTCTACCATAAAGCAAATAGTATCCTTATACTTTTCAATAATGTTTTCTAGAATTCTATACCTCATTTGCATCTTGACCCTGAAGGTCTTCAACTCCAATCTTATATAATCTCTTAATGTGCTCTCAATGCATGCTTTGTTAGATATGTGTGGCATGGTTGGAATGGACTTGTCCAAATACAAATCTGATATCTTCCCAATTATATGAAGGTACATGTAAATGATCAATGACCCAAACCTGAATATCTTCATTTTGTCATGCTTGATTGCCTTGATGTTATCAATCAACTATGCACACAAGATCTCACACAAGTTGAACTCTACATCTTCCTTCACAAGTCTAATGGCTACTATAATTGTGCCCACATACACACTATTCACCTTGCTGGTGTGATGAAATCTATATCCAAGTATCATAGACATCAATTTGATGTCTTCTTGCTCAATAGGCTCAATTGTCATCCCGCGCCTATCACTCCTTGACTTACAAGTTTTCTCAACCATTTTCCTAACATCCTTGCCCATAGGAAGGATGGCACCTATCTTAGAAAGGCATGTCATCTCATGTATTAGGTCACTAGTGATTCTGATTGGCACATCACCTATCCAAAATAGGTCATCATGAATTCTTCTCAATAGTATCTTAATCCATTCAGTCTCATAAAATTCATATATTGTAGCATACTCAACTATGGTGTTATCATTCCACTTAACATATTCATCCACGAATGTGTTATCTAGTTTCAACATGGTATCCATGTGTGCCCTTAACCTATCTAACCCTACTTTTTCTTTCTTGCAGTAGATGTAAGCCCTAATGTCTTCCACACGCATAATGCCCATAGGTATGCGGGAGAATGCTCCCTCTAAATCATCTAGGGTTGACTTAAAAGGATGCTTCTTAAATACATATCTCTTCTTCTCTATAACATCAAAGACTATGGGAGTGGCCATGACTTACTTGTTTAATCACTTTCCAACTATACTCTAAGATGATATGAAGACTTTTGAATCAGCGTGTTGAACTAGGGTTTCTGCAATCAACCAAATTCATTGTTAATTGCTACAAATCACTAATAGATCAATCTCCAAGTGTTCACAAAAAAATCTACAACTCTTTTTACTCTCCTATCACTCTGAGTTTGAATTCAATGAGCAATCAAACAACTTTTTGTGTACTTAAAGTGAAAATTCTACCATTAATGCTTACTGCGTAAACTAGGTTGTCACTTCAACATTTCCAACTTGAGTTCTGCTAACAATCAGTGTGTGCGATCTTGCACAAAGGTTCCTTTACACTTGAAAAGATTAAGTCTAAAGGTGCATACTTTGAGAATGAGTATACTAGCCACACAGGGGTCTAGAGCTAAATTAGCTCCCCCTATGACCCTGAGGGACATTCATCTAGATGTAGAGGGTGCATCCACTGTGGATGCATCCAATACATTCTCATCAGTCTCATCCTTCTTTTTCTCTAACCAAATCAAGCTCGCATCATCTGAGGCTTTGACAAAATTAAATTCTCCTTCGGGATCCAAAATTGGTTCTTCAGCCTTTTTAGGGCTTCCCTGACCTTGTGTCCTTGATCTACATAACATTGAGATATGTCCAGCCTTGTTACAAGAGTGAAAAATGAATGGAGGTCTTATATTCCTCAGCGCATTGACATGAGTCACCATTTTACACTGTCTTGCTAAGTGACCATTATAGTTACATATCTAGCATGTAACATTCTAAGAACTTCTTACATTTGTCTGATTCTGATTTCTCTTATCATGTTGAATCCTGTTCTTCTTACTAGTCTTGCAATTCATAGCTCCTATGACCAAATTTATTGCATGAATATTAGTAACCATTAAAAGGTCTTACCTCTGTACAGTTCCTCGCAATATGTCCATGCTTGTTACAAGAAAAACAAGTGTGGTCTACAGGCTTGTGCTCATTCTTAGGTGGTTCACCATTATCTTTGGTTTGATCTTTAGTCTCCTTAGCATCAGTAGATTCCTTTTGTGAATCATTTCTTTCTTGCAAGTTTTCAATCTAATTTTGTGCCTCATTGTATCCAATACAGCTAATGTCTCCTTTGGGTCTCCTTTCATACAACTAAGATTCTATCAAATTAGAACTGGTGTGCAATTTGTCAATATGATTCTTTGCTTCTTTCAATTCAGACTCCAAGCTTTCTTTTCTATTCCTTAGCTCCAAGATTTCCATGTTTGCTTGCCTTAGTTCTTCATTGAGTTGAAGGTTCTCTTTGATCTATTCTTCATAGACTTCTTGATTGTTAGTTAGTTTTTCATCAAACTCTTCAAGTTGTTCCTTTAAGGATTTATTTTCTTCATTCAGCTTCTTGACCATTGTCCCTAGATCACTGGTAGAGAATTCTTTTAAATCTTTTCTTTGACTAATTGAGCATCACTGAGTTTATCCCTTAGTTCTTTAGTTTCTCTTTCAGACTTGTCCAGGTCTTCAAGAGAAGCTTCAAGATTTCTTTTCAGATGTTTCATTTCTACTTTGTCCATGATCTCCTCAAGTGGTTAAACTTCTTTGCTGAGGACTAGAGCTCTGATACCAATTGTTAGGAATGGGAACACTGAGAGGGGGGGTGAATCAGTGTTCACTGTATTTTAAATTTTCACTTTAATCTTTATACTGAACTTAAATGCTTAAGTACTAAATTAAACATTCACATAAACATGAAAAATTAAATCAACACATGAAACCAATATGGTTACAAGGAAATCCAAATAGGTAAAAACCCTGGTGGGAATTGACAGCCACTAATATTTTGCACTAGTGTTTTGTGATCCTTGTTAGAAGATCCTTAACCCTATTAGGAGTTGCTTTACAATATATTTAGTATAGTAGACCTAGTCAAGGGTCAGACCCTATTAGGATTCTTTTACAATAGTCCTTGTTAGGGGAGTGGACACACTATCCTAGAGCTCACTACTCAAGTGGTGAAGGCTACAACCTTCGGATGTTAGATACACACTATATCTATTGGATGAACTATCACTATGACACTACTTGTCAAATCAATTCCTTTGATGCCCTAATGCTTTGACCTCTAGAAAAGCTCTAATACATCTTCTAGTGTCTTTGCACACTTCTTCTCTACTTATTACAACTCTCTATCCACATCCATATCGAATACAATGGGTGCACCTTATATTTATATGCACATACAAAATAAACAACTAGGTCGGCCCTTAGACCTATTACATACAATGCTTCCAAATGAATTGGCTTAAGTATGCTTACAAAGAAAAAAGTATACATGTTGGAAACCTAAATACAAGAGGTGCATAGACTTTACAACATTACTTTATATCTACAAACCAAAATACTAACTATCCGCTTCATGCTCTGTTCTTCTCTGGCACACACTGGCTATGCAACTTCAACTAACTATAACTTCCTCATCCTTGTACATATGATCATGTGCTCATAGAATAAGCATGAATATAGTCTAACAAACTTAGCTTCTAGGGTGCATACCATAATTCTTCCATATGCACGTGCGTTGATGCTTTGAGCCATAGGAACTCTGTACACTGTCCAGTCTTCAATACTTAACTGATTTCTGATCTTCTCTTTAAGTTTGCTGACTCCAAACTGCTATATGACTTTGTTTCCATAATGACAACACTATATCAAGTCATAGACATTAGTATAGACAACTTGCCAATAGTCTACATGATGTCGCACTCTCCCTCCTTGTTTTCCATTGTTTGTATATATGTATGTGTGTGTGTGTGTGTGTGTGTGTGTGTTGGTGTACTCGGTTGGTATTTCAAGATGCCGGTACTAGGCATTGACTCCACCTGGCTACACAGGTCTCAACGAGCCTTAAAAATCCTTGAACTATTGTTGTATGGAGATATTACCAAGATTACTCTTAATTTTACCCGTGGACTTAGAATTCTTTTTAGGAAGTTACCCTAGTTGGGAAATTAGAATGTAGTTTATGTTGTGGTCTTGTGATTCGATGTTGTTCTAAGATTATGTTAGGAGTTAGAATTAACCTTGTTTATATGTATAATATTTATTATATATTTATGTTATAATTGTTTGTATGTTATATAGGTATGTGTATATGTGGGTGCACACACATATACCCATGCTTATATAAATAATAATATTTGTATGCTTTTATTGATTATGTAAATGGTATGTTCTTTATAATAATTAAATAAAGTGAATTAAATAAATTGTATTTAATGGAATGTATTAAATAAAAGTAAAAATAATAGTAATACAAGGAAAATGCTCTTTGTAGTAAAACTAGCTATCTAGGAGGGAGTTGAACTTGAGACCTCCTAGAAGTTAGGCTATTTGGTTTATGTGTGTGCTATGTGTTTTCCTTGAAAGTTATTTGTTTGAATTTCTTGTTATGGTTTTCTCTTAAAGCTATTTTTATTAAATTAATTAAAACTTTATTAAGTCTTTTACATGAATTATTTGTTTGGTCCTCCAACCAACTATGGGAGTTGGAGAAGTTGTTTCCTGTAAAGCAACTCCTCTAACCACATAGTTGGAGGATACATAATTGAATTTTTTGTGTGGTTGGGGAATGAGAATTTTTGGAAGATATTTGGGAGTTGTCTACAATTGTTTTTCCAAAAATATATCTAAATGTTTTGTGATTTTGAGAGTCTTTGATTTTGTGAAGATAAGAGTGTGTGGATTTCTTGGAGTTTGATTACCAGAGGAAGCTTTCCAGGATGTTGTCTACTCAAGGCTTGAAGTTTTGCAGAGAATCCAGCCAAGAGAAGAGAATTTCTCCGCAGGACCCCAGGTAGGGTCTATACTGGGATGAATTCTCTGATTCTCCTATGTGTGTGTGTGTGTGTAAATTATATATTATTGGATCGATATGTGATGGTTTATTGTGTATTAAAAAGGAAATATAAATGTTTTATCTTCTGTGTATTTCTATTATGTTTTCAGGAAGTAAATTATGCATATTTTATGGTTTTTTGGTATTATGAAATCTTCCTGGGAAGTTAGGAAACCTTGTAAGAATATGGGAGGGTGTATTTCATTATTTTTTTATCGAATAGAGAAGTTTAGGAAGAAATAGGAAGGGTTGGGATGGTTTAGGAATGAGATGTAGTCCTTTTTCCTTCTCTATTTCTCTTGCAGGCTTCTCTATGAATTATTGTTTTACATTTGATTTATTTTTTATGAGGCTTAGGTAGTGTTGAGGATGTTTCATGGATGTGGTACTGAGTTCCCTACATCAAGTTGACCTCACAGAACCTTTCCCAAGCACTCTCCATGCCTAAAAAGTTAGTTTTTTGGACTTTTCAGGTAATTTTAGAATCAGTTTTGAAAAAGTGTCATGCAATGTCATATGACATTATGCACTTACCCATACGATACTTGGTCAAGTGTCATATGACCATTACTATAATTTCATATGGGTAGTTATGTTTTGTCATATGGGGTTTTTTAGGGTTTTGGGGGCTCAAAATTTATAGAATTTGGGCTTAGAACCTTTGTATCACTTATGAATGTATATACATGGTTTAGTTGGCATTATAGGATGTTACTATTAGGAATGAGAACACTGAGAGGGGGGGTGAATCAATGTTGACTGTATTTTATCTTTTCACTTAATCTTTAAACTGAACTTAAATGCTTAAGTACTAAAATGAACATCCACATAAACATGAAACATGAAATCAACACATAACACCAATATGGTTACGGGGAAACCCAAATAGGTAAAAACCCTGGTGGGAATTAACACCCAATAATATTTGGCACTAATGTATTATGATCCTTGTTAGAAGATCCTTAACCCTATTAGGAGTTTCTTTACAATATATTTAGTATAGTAGACTTGGTCAAGATTCAAACCTTGTTAGGAACCTTTTACAATAGTCCCTATTAGGGGAGTGGATGCACTGTCCTAGAGATCACTTCTCAAGTGGTGAAGGCTACAACCTTTTGATCTCAGATACACACTATATCTGATGGATGAACTATCACTGTGACACTACTTGTTAGATCAGTTCCTTTGATGCGATGAAGCTTTCACCTCTTGCAAATCTCTAATACATCTTATAGTCTCTTTGCACACTTTTTCTCTTCTTATCACAACTCTACCTTCATTTAAATGTCGATTACAATGGGTGCATCTCATAATTATATGCGCATACAAAACAAACAACTAGGTCGGCCCTTAAACCTATTACATACAACACTTCCAATTAAATTTGTTGGTGTAATTAAGTATATACTAATTACACTTTACTTAAGTTTACTTAGGATAATGCATTTGCATAGTTAGTTATCTTTGAGACACCTAGGAGTTTGCATTTCATTTTAGCACATGGTTAGGAGAATCTCCACTTTAGGTGTGATAGTTGTCATCACATACCTCTTTGTGTGTGAGATCCACCTTTAGTGCTCTTATCACATTATCATCCTCTCATTGTTGCACATGCTTCACATACTTTCATGTACAATGGAGGATGATCCACCTTTGGTGGACATGTGATTCCACCTTGTGTGGGTGAGATCTTATCATCTCCTTATCATGTAGTCTTATTGCATTGCCTATATATTCAGGCACTCCTACATTGTATGTAATTTAATCAATCATTCAATCTATCTATTCATTATTTGATCAGTTGATCATATCATATTTTGTCTCTCTTGTGCTATCTCTTGAGCTTCTAGATCTTGGTTTCTATTCTTTGCCTTAGGAAAATTCTTACATGGTATCAGAGAAAAAGAAGTCCTCATTGCATAGCCATTGGAGAGTGATTCATTGCTTCAACCTTTGGAGGGCCACGAACCAAATTCAGGATTAGCATTTTGTGGGAGTGTTTTGAGCAAGATCAGACCTCACCATTGCATCTAGGTGGCTGTTTCCATAAATTTTGACTATAAATTTGCCTACCTTGGGCAAAAGTCAAATTTGAGGCAAATTTTTTTTGCAAATCAGACCTTTAAGGCTCGATCTGCAAAATTGGGTAATTATTTTCCAATTTTATTTCAGATCTAATATTTATTTCCATTTCCATCATTTACAGATTTGCATTTATTATAAATATTTGGATCTGGGAAATTTTTCCATTTTTGGTCAATTTTCGGATCTAAAATTTTTGTCTATTTCAGATCTGTGGCAAAAATTTTGGCCTATCAGGCCTATGTATTGTATTTTACACTAGGTCAAGTGTATGATCAATCCTGGTTAACCACACAAGAAGTGAGTAGAACCCATGGAAGGAAGGAAGCTCACAGTCTTTTTATTTTATGTGTGGGTGTTACAGATTTAAAAGATCTGTATACCACCAAATGCAGTGAATGTGGGACTATTGCTCCACATTCCTGCTCACACATCTTCCACCACTAGCAGTTGTTGTCTCCACTTGAGTGCCCTTCCTCTACATGGGCTCGTTAAACCTCACCTCACTTGGTGACGCCTCCCTCTCCTCTATGGGTTTTCCACCCAGCCACTCACCTTTGGCAGCCTCTACTGGGCCCAGCTCCACAGGCTCGGGCACCACAATAGTGCCTATTCTGCCACAACCACTGTGCTTCACTGCTCCCCGTGGTTCAAACCCCTTTGCCGATTCACCACCTAGATCCACACGGTAGACAGTGGCCTCCTCTTCTACCTGAGTGGTGAGATTCCAACCACCACCACTCCTTTATGAAAGACACGACCTACCAGTAGGTGCCTCCACTATGACTGCGACTCCTCCACTCTGAGGTCAAACCCCAATACATGCCAGACATGTGGCAGACTGAGGAAAAAGGGTATTTTTAATTTTTTTTTTTGCATTTTTCATAGGTTTTCACTGGCTTAAAATTGACACCTATCTGGACGTCACTGGGGGTGATTTTTCTTTTGTGGTGACGGTTAGTAAGACGTCAAATTTAAGCTTGTGATTACGTCACTTTTCCATTCGGTTAATTTTGACGGCCATTTGACCATCAAATCTACATGTTTCTGCACTTCTACGATAATCATTTAACTATCAAATTTAAGATAGTGTATTTGGTGATGTCAGCAGCTTTCAAAATTTTCCATCTCTCACCATTTGTAGTTTGGATTTGGCAGTCCGACTTTGGGAGGTCATAACTTGGTCATCCAGACTCCAAATTGAGTGAATTTTTTTTTGATTTTAGCTAAAATTTCATGAAATTTTTAGTGGTGGCATTATTTTCTAGTTTTGGATCATGGATTTTGCAAAAAATTGTAGTTTTTGGTGACTATACCTGTCTAATCCCTATTTTTGCAACTTCAGAGGCTTCGTACAGGCTCATACAAACATATTTTCAAGTGCAATTTTTTTTGAAAGTGCATGATTTTTCATCTACTTTCTAGATCTGGTATTATTTTGAAGAAATTTTGTGTATACATAGTACTTTCAAAATATGGTCTTTTTTTGGCCTATTGTGGCACTTGTAAGTGATTAAATCCTTGAGGGATCTTATGTCCTATCTTCTTGAGTTTGTTGTAGCTTCATACTTTCAGTTGCAAACATCAAAATTAGAAGTCCACTTTGATCAATTTTGTCAAGTGGCAATTGTACACGCACTAGTTATAAAGTGCCAAAATCATCATTTGGGGGGGGGGGGTTTCTTTGATTGAGTAAATTGGGGGGTGTCTTGTGTGTTGGTGTCTCTCTTTATTGTGCTTTTTTCATTCTACATCATGGGTTCTATTACAAAATTAACTCCACATAACTATGCTACATGGAAAGATAATGTATGGAGCAAGTTAATGGTTAAAGGTTTAAATCCTTATGTGGATGGTACAATTAGAAAACCCACTAATGATGATACTACTGCAATAAATAAATGGTCATCAAAAAATTATAAAGCTTTAGGAGTCTTGAGAGAGAATATTTCTGCAGTTGTCATGTATCACATCAAAACCATAAAAGATGCTAAAGATGCTTCAGATAAACTTGAAGAATTTTTTGGTAAAGTGGATGAGGAAATGGGATTCACAATTGAGATTGATCTCCTCAAATTAGAGCCCAGGAACTTTGACATAGTCCAAGATTATCTCTACAAAGTCAATGACTGTAGAGCACAACTTGATGATTGTGGTAATCCCATAAAGGATGCAAAGTTGGTTAGTCACTTGTTGAAACATCTTCCTCCTGACTATGGAGCTTTTGTTTGAAGTTACAATACTCACAAGTTGACCATGGGTAGTGCCTTCATTAAGCCTTCATTTGAGTCTGTAGACACCTAAAAATCCTTTAGAAAATAAAGTATTTTTATTTTTTGAAAAATCCCTGATGACATCATCATTTATTAATTAATTAATTAATTAATTTTTATGTCATTAAATCCCTTTATCTTAATTAAAAATATTTAATTAAGAAATCCCTCCCAAAAATGTTTAAATCTTATTTAAACATCATTCCCCTATTTATTAATTATTTAATTAATAAATTGACCAAAAATCCTAAAATAAATAATTTATTTATTTTTTGCCCAAAACTTGGCCAATTTCCTTAAGACCACTAACCTCTTCCAGAATCTTCTAAATCCTTCTTTAATTTCGATTAAAGGCCAATCCCATCATTTCCTAACCCTAATCCCAACTCAAAATATTTAATTAAGATTAAACATTTTATCCTCATATTTATTAAATTCATTTTTAATAAATATTTTCAAAACTAAACCATGGAAATAAATAAATCTTTATCTATTTCCTAAAATCCATATTTATCCTAAGGAAGTTCTAGACTCTTCTAGAAAGTCTTTAATCCGTGTCCCCCTAATCCTAATCCTAATCCCCCCCTAATCCTGTCACATTCCCTAACCAAGGTTAGCAAACTCCTAAGCTTAACCCAAAGTCAACAAACTTCTAGAAACTTCTCTTACATGCATTAAATGCATTTAAAGCCTCCTTATCCCTCTTACATGCATTTATGATGCATTTAAGAAGCCCCTCACCCCTTTCTTACACCCTTTGGCCTTAGGCACATTTCCCAAATTATGCACATCCCTCCCATCTTTCAACCCAATGCCCTTGTGACACTTGTCACAAGGAGGTGGCCCTGAACTAGCACAATCCATGTGCTCCCATTTGAATGAATCTTGGCCTCTCTTAAGGATTTTGATCCTGGCCACTCATTCCCCCTTAGGAAATCTTATAAATACTCCTCATTTCCAAGAGCAAATCACCCATTCACCTTTTATTTCAAGCAATGTTATAATGCTAGAATAACTCTAAATCATTTAGTTGTCATACTAATTGTTAGTTTTAATCATTTTCAAGCATTTTTAGCTCACATCTTAGCATAGAACTAATCGATTAACTTAGTTTAATTCTTGTTTATGCATCATTCTCACATCTATTTTGGGTTCTAAAATCTACTTAATCATATTAGTTGCATAAATCTTGAGTTTTTGAAGCCTTAGGGGCAATTTTGGGTGTTCTACCCAATATTGTGCCATTTTTGGGGTGTTCATGAATCTCAATCCATCTTAGCATGCACTAGAATATGCTCCAAGTGCTTAGAGAGAACACCCACATCCCCTAAGCAAGAGCAAATCAAATAGTGCTTGGGTGCATCTGTTTTAGCTCAATCTGAGGTGGCTTAGCTTATATGTTCTTGTTTTGGATTGATTTCATGTTAGATTAGAACTTAACATTTGACTAATTTGAGCCTTTCAAAATAGATACAAATAGCCTTGCTCACATTCTGGTACGCCCGATGGGACCCACTTCACGGGTTCTTTGCAAACATTCTGATGGGTTTTGGAGTGTTTTCAGATTTTTCAAGCTTATAGGTGGACGGAGCACTTCGAATTCTTCTTCCTCTTCTTGTCTTTATTCTTATTCTATTCCATCTACTTCTTCTTCTTCTTGCAGGATCTTGGCCATTTTTTCTCAAAAAAATCCATAAGGAAGCAAAATCATACACACCTTGTTTTAGTGCTTAAAATGAACCGCCAAATCATTCTTGAATGTGTTAAGGACTAAAATTTGCAAAATTTGTTCTAACAAACACGAAAAAAAAATCAATCAAAACATTTGCATCCTTGCAACATCAAGGTTTCAGATGCATTCATGCAAAAATTAGGAATACTTCAAGTTTTGGGTATTTGAAGAAAAAAAGAAAAAAAAGGAGAACCTCAAATTTGCATCTCATTTCTAAAAACATTCAAAATCAATCCTAAAAGTGCATACAAAAGTTCCTAAAATCAATCCTAAAAAACTTTGTTTTTATTAAAAACTAACTTCATTTTGCAAAAATATTGAATGCCTTCTTTCTCAAAATTTCACGCATCAAACTAAATCTAGGAAACTTTGTTTTGAAATCTAAAATGGAGCCAACAAATCTTGAATGAAACTAAGGGAAAGAACTTAAGTCCTTAAGCATCATTGTCCATTTGAAAATCAAACCCAATCTTGAATGCATTAAAAGAACAAACATCTCTATTCCCTCCTTTTCAATTCAAGCAAAGCACAAATTCAATCTTGAATGATCTAAGGTTAAAAGAAAGCTCTTTTCAAAATTCTAAATCAACACATCAATCTCAATCTTGAATGATCAAAGAAAGAACTTGCAATCGCTCAAATCGCTTACTTTTTGGAGAAGGAACAAGTCAAATCTTAAACACTTGTGTCTTCAATTTTAAAGTTCAAAAAACACTTAATCAATTTGGAAAAAAGAACAACTTGCTTGATGTGCATCTAGGAGCTTTAAAATTTTGTAAATCCTTGTTAAAGTAAGCAACGTAGAACATTTGGACTCAGACAAGTTCACTTGTTCTACTTTTAGCGAGGCCTATCCAGGGAGAAAAGCACTTCCTCCTTGGAGAATGACCTCAAACTGGTATCCCCCTCGACCGATATATAAATAAAGTGAAGGCAAAAAGTACTCACTTATATCTCCTAATCCACGGGCATTTTGTGCCAAATGCAAATGTCTAGGGATGGTAAATACTCCTCCCCCAGTGTTGTTGGCTAGGCTCTTAAGTGAGTCATAGGCAGTCAGCATAACTGGGTATGGAGACTCCACAGAACTATTAAAAACCTGATAAAATAGAGGCTACCCTATCTACATCCAAAAGTATCAAAATCCTTGTGCAAGGACCGATTCCAAGGGGTTTACTAGGTCACCTCAAGATTACTCACCATTTGTATCCCCTTTTAGGGGGTACCGAGCTGTGGGCAAATGATTTTGATACTCACCTTCCTTAGGTAGATCTACTTGAAGTGATTGATAGTCAGAAGCTCTGTGAAAACATTGTTGGAACATACACTTTTCAAAGCTTTATCAGAGTCAGTTATCTTGTTTGTATCCCACAAGGTTGCTTTGTCCCTTACGGAGATTTCTTATCTAAAAATCTTTGTTGAAATCTATCCTTTGCCATTGGAAAAACATGAAACTGATCTACAACCTGGTTCAAGATACTCAGAATAGCCATGTTAGTCCAAATTCTCCCAAAATCCAAAAAATGTCCAAAACGTTCAGAATCTCAAATCATGGTCTTCCAATCATATTCAAATCCAATCTTGTCATCCTTTCCTCCTATCCTAGGTTAGCAAAGTCATCTTAGTCATCCCCCATCCCCTTGTCTGTCTTCCTCTAGAGTCAATTTTCTTCCAATCTTGAGCCAAATCCAATCCTAGTCTGATCCTGTTAGTCATTCCAATCTGAGTCTTAGTCTTCCAATCCATCTTCATCCTTCATTCCTATCCAACTCATCCACAAGTCAAGATGTCTCAAAACTATTATGATGAGTTTGGTTATTATGTCTCTCCCCTCAATCCATCCTATCCCAAAGATGATGAAAGCCTTGTAGATCATGATGTGTATTTTGAAAATCTTAGCAAGTTTGTTCCAAACATCCCCCAACATCCAATCATTCCTCCAAAATATCCTATCATGCCTTCACGCTTATCCACTAGCACTCCCTTTCATGTCCTTGGCAAGGGAAATCCACTATCCTATTCATCCACACCATCTTCATATCTTAAGCCTACATATCCTCTATATGCATCCTTCATACCACCACCTCCATCTATGGCTATATTCCAACCACCATCTTCCCATAGAAACACTTCACGCTACTGCCCTTATCTAAAACCTCCATCCACCCATCCTCCAAATCATTCTCAATTCCAGAATCCTAGTCCTCCCATCCTTTATCCAAATCTTCCATCCACTTATCCTCTAGTCCCAATTCAAAATCAAAATCCTAGCCTTCCAAACCTTTTCCCTGATCCTCCATCCTATCTCAATCCACCATGTTCTATTCCAAACCACATTTCCAAAAATCCCCTCCCACAAGCAGAGTGCATCCTTCAAACCACTTCATATCCCGTACCTTGATCCATCACCTCTACTTCTTCAGCACCATCATCCCCTCAAATAGGTTCACCATCTTCCACCCCATCATCATGTGAGGACTATCCTAGCTATCCATCTCCTCCATCTTCTAATCCTTTGTCACCATGAAAGTCTCCAAGGAGTTTCACAAGGAAGCCAACAAAAAATCCCACTCCTAGAGTTGAAAAGCCAAGCCATCTCAAAACTTCATGTGAAGCCATCATTGATGAGGCCCATTCATCACTCCCATCTATCATCTATCTTCCATACATTGATCCTCTTCCATCTCCTAGCATCATTGAGTCCCTTCCATCTAAAGTTTTCATCCAATCCCCACCAACATCACCTCCTCCTAGCATTATCCAAAGCATATCTGATGAGCCCCATGAGTTCACCCTTCTTCCTACCATCACAGTTGTAGAATCTTCCATCCTTTCATCCATATGATCTGAAAAGTTCACCCCTCTTCTTTCCATCACAGCCACAAAATCTCCCATCCTTTCATCCATACCATCTGAAGAGTTCTTCCTTCTTCTAGACATCACAGCTACAGAATCTCCCAGCCTTCCATCCACCCCATCTGAAGAGTCCATCCATTCATCCCCCAACACTCTATTCACATAAATCCTATCATGTCAAGATCTTTCCCAAAAGCATGTTGAAATACTCACAGAAGAAAATCAAGATCCAATCCCTTCACTTCCCCCATCACATGTTCTATTGCTTCCATCACCCCTAATCCAAAATCCTACAATCACAATTCTTCCAATCCAAGATCCTACAATCCCTATTCCTCCATCTCAAGATCTGTTACTATCTCCCAATCCTAGTCAAGATCCCATCATCCCATCCTCTCCTCTTGAGGATCCTCCAATCCAAACTATCCAGCTGCCAGAACTCTATCCTCTTGGACCACTTACATTTGTCAGAGGTAACCCACTTGAAGCAGATGCAATAAGTTCCATATCTTCCATCAGGGAACTAGAAACTAGATGTTTATCATATTCCCCAAGTCAGAAATATCCTTGTTTGGATAAAATGCTCAAGAAATGGAATTATCAAGGCAAAGGCCTAGGCACTCATGAACAAGGAAATCTAGAGCCCATTCAGGATAAGAAACATCCAAAAACATGTGGAATTGGTCACACATCCAATGAAGGCACTTTCTCCAAAAAAGTTGGTACATCTAAAGCTAGATTCAAGCCTCCTTCCAAACCCACAATCACATCACCCAAAACATACAATGCTATTCCTCCTCCTCCATCATTATAGCCTAGGACAACCTATCACATTCCTCCTTCATCCTCTAAATCCATTTTGGGTCCTTATGTCCCAAAATCTACCATCACATATCCTCCACATACCAAATCCATTTTGGGACCTTACATCCCAAAATATTATCCCCCATCTTATCCTACTTAGTCCTTCATCCAAAATCCAAGCATCCCTATTCAAGATCAACAAAGGCACATTCCCACATATCCTATCTACCAATCTCCTTCCATCTCTCCATCTGTATTCCCTCCATCCCACACAGTTCCTCATATTCCTTCCAATGCTCCTCGCAATTTGGATGCCATATCCAAGATGCATAAAGGGAAATATCCACAAAAAGCCAAAGATTGTCATGTCTAGCCTAAACGACATGGTCAACCAAAGCAAAATCCAATAAAGTGATCCAATGCATCCCAATGGCTGCAAAGGCCCAGCAAAGCACAAGCAAAATCTACTACATGGCCACAAAGGCCCAACAAAGAAAAACCAAAATTTGATGCATACCAATGGCCACAAAGGCCCACCAAAGCTAAAACTAAAATGATGTGGATCCCAAAGCAAACTGATGTAATGCATCTAAAAGAAACATCTATGATGGCATCCAAAGTTGCTAATACCCCAACTACTCAGTCTTCTCCTCCAACTCCTCAATCTATTTTGGGTCCCAAAGATCCAAAATCTCCTAGCATAAATCCTCCATCCTATCTACCTCTATCTTCTGAAACCCATCCACTTCATCCATTTTCCTCACAACATGCACCAATGTTGGTCCTGACAACATCCCCCTATCATGATCACTTTCCATCTTTCCATCCAAACACTTTCTACCACCATATATCCCATCTACCCCATCCAATCTATGCTTTTGCATAAATCCATCCATCCTAGTGAAATTGTACCAACATCCGAGCACATCAGAAAGATCAGTGAAGAAAGTCAGTGACAAATTAGGGAAATCAACAAGTCAGCAAAATCAGAAAGTCAGCAACACATCAGAATATCAAAAGGTCAGCATCTAGTCAGCAGAAAATTAGAAAAATCCATAAAAAATTGGAAAAAATCAAGAGAAAAGTATCAAAAAAAGAAAAGAGAAAAACATTCATCTTATGGTGAAAACTTGGCAATTCAAGCACCTTAGACAAGTACCTTGATGAAAACCTAGCAAACAGGCGTCATGCATAGGCCTCCCCCCAATTCCTTTCTGCAGTTGGGGGCCATTCCCTTCTATCACCTCTTATCCAACATCTCCTCCATCCCATTTGTCTCTCACCTCCTTTATCCTCCTTTGGATCTTGATGACAAAACAAAGACTACCAGGTATACATGCTTTTGGGCACTTTCTTGGCATCCATCACACCTTTTAGCTACATATCCTCTATCCAATCCATTCATCCTATCTTCCATCTACCTTCCTCATCCTCTTGTCAGCTTATCTTTTTTTGAATCGTACCCCATCCTAATGCCTCTAAAATGAATGAACTATCCTAAGTAGGGGGCATCTTATTCCTTGGTAACATATTCCTTGGAGACTATCTTTCATCCAAAATCTTCCATCTCCCCAAATCCTTAAGCAAATCCACCATCCAATCTCCCCAAGCATTCCTCTATCCAGATCCCTCAATAGTTTCTCCAGCATTCCATCTTCCAATCCTCAAGAAAATTTTCCATCCAATCTCCCCAAATCTTCCTCTATCCAATCCTCAAGCATTCTTCCTTCCAAATCCAAATCTTCCTCCATCCAAATCTCCTAGCAGTTCCATCATCCTCATCCTAAGCATTTCCTCCATCTTGCTATCACTTGGTTTCTTCCCTTGTCATTGGTATCTAGCTATAGGCTACCTTTCATGCAATCTAATGCCATCCATCCATATCCAACTATTGCTAGCAATCTTCCAACATCTTCCAATCCTATCCACATCTTCTAGCTATCCAAAATCCAAAATCAAGCCAATCCATCCCATCACATCCTTATTCTTGTTCCTATTCTTGTAGCAAGCCTTGATCTCAATCCAATCATCATTGTTGGGATATGTCCTTCCCATATCCATGTCATTTCAGGACACACCATCCACCATCAGTCCATCTTGGCTTTCTAGCCCAACTGGAGCATCATCTTGCATATCTTTGAAGCTTCAGCTTCATCCCCAGGTTCTTTGTACATCCTATCCTGAGTCTTGTACCATAGCGCCAGTCGTGTCTCCACCTCAACTCATTTGTACATATGTGTCTTTAGGTCCCATCCTTTTGTGTCAGTCATCCCTTGTCATTGTCTTGTTGTACATAGTCCTTGTCAGTCCTGCCACAACATTTGATCAGAACACTTTGCCCTACCCAGCCTTGCCCTTCAGTAACATCAATTGTTGAATATCCTTGATCACAATGATTATTTTTTGACTTCATCATTTTCCAGCAACAACACTCATTCCCTCATCAATCAGTGGGTCCTTGAGGATGTATCCTTCCTCTTGTCAGACCTAATCTTCCACCAATCCCACTAGGTCCATGTTGATGTATCCTTCCACACGTTCAGACCAATCTTCCCACCATCAATCAAATCCATCATATCAAATCTCTCTCCTTGGCAAAGGATTTCTTTTTGGAGTTATCATTTTGGCTTTGGATTTTGTCCTTTGGGTCTTGTTAATCTTTTATAGGTTCTCATTGTTTCTCTACTCAAAGTCACCATGATCCTTTATATCATGGTGCGCTGCGAATGCGAACAATTTGGGGCAAGGTCTTTTGCTCTTTTGATTCTGCCTGTGAGTTAGTCAGATGTGACCCTTGCATGGTTCACATGTGATCTTCTGGGTTACATGGTGCACTTGGGAAATGTTGTTTGATTGTGGTTTCTCCCGCATCGTTTCCACCATGCCTCCTCTAGGTTTCATGTGTGATATTGGGGCAACCCTACATGTATTTTTAGCAATAGTCCTATGCAACACTGGTGACAAGGCCTCATGATCCTAGTATCCTTGGTAGGTCTCTATTTTTGCTATATTAAACTAGGTTGTGCTCTCAAAAAGATCCAAAGAATGGAGCTCCCTAAATCCCCCATCTTGCATCATATAGATTAATCTTGCATCTTGCATCTTTTCATGTAGCTGCATCCTGCATTTTGCATTCCATCTCATCTCGCACTCATGCATCTTTGCTCTTGGAAGTCTGGTTATTTATCCTCCCTTCTTCCTTTAGTCCTTCCTTCTCTGTTTCCTTTCGAGAAAATTCCACAACGTTTACTCCTTGCGTTACTTTCTCGAGGAGGCACAACCCATCATTCCTCTAAATTCTAGCTTGGGGCATCTTATTTTCTTGTCTTTGACGCCATGCCACTTGTGGCATCACATCAAAGAGGGGAAAAATGTAGACACCTAAAAATCCTTTAGAAAATAAAGTATTTTTATTTTTTGAAAAATCCCTAATGACATCATCATTTATTAATTAATTAATTAATTTTTATGTCATTAAATCCCTTTATCTTAATTAAAAATATTTAATTAAGAAATCCCTCCCAAAAATGTTTAAATCTTATTTAAACATCATTCCCCTATTTATTAATTATTTAATTAATAAATTGACCAAAAATTCCAAAATAAATAATTAATTTATTTTTTGCCCAAAACTTGGCCAATTTACTTAAGACCACTAACCTCTTCCAGAATCTTCTAAATCCTTCTTTAATTTCGATTAAAGGCCAATCCCATCATTTCCTAACCCTAATCCCAACTCAAAATATTTAATTAAGATTAAATATTTAATCCTCATATTTATTGAATTCATTTTTGATTAATATTCTCAAAACTAAACCATGGAAATAAATAAATCTTTATCTATTTCCTAAAATCCATATTTATCCTAAGGAAGTTCTAGACTCTTCTAGAAAGTCTTTAATCCTTGTCCCCCTAATCCTAATCCTAATCCCCCCCCTAATCCTGTCACATTCCCTAACCAAGGTTAGCAAACTCCTAAGCTTAACCCAAAGTCAACAAACTTCTAGAAACTTCTCTTACATGCATTAAATGCATTTAAAGCCTCCTTATCCCTCTTACATGCATTTATGATGCATTTAAGAAGCCCCTCACCCCTTTCTTACACCCTTTGACCTTAGGCACATTTCTCAAATTGTGCACATCCCTCCCATCTTTCAACCCAATGCCCTTGTGACACTTGTCACAAGGAGGTGGCCCTGAACTAGCACAATCCATGTGCTCCCATTTGAATGAATCTTGGCCTCTCTTAAGGATTTTGATCCTGGCCACTCATTCCCCCTTAGGAAATCTTATAAATACTCCTCATTTCCAAGAGCAAAACACCCATTCACGTTTTATTTCAAGCAATGTTATAATGCTAGAATAACTCTAAATCATTTAGCTGTCATACTAATTGTTTGTTTTAATCATTTTCAAGCATTTTTAGCTCACATCTTAGCATAGAACTAATGGATTAACTTAGTTTAATTCTTGTTTATGCATCATTCTCACATCTATTTTGGGTTCTAAAATCTACTTAATCATACTAGTTGCATAAATCTTGAGTTCTTGAAGCCTTAGGGGCAATTTTGGGTGTTCTACCCAATATTGTGCCATTTTTAGGGTCTTCATGAATCTCAATCCATCTTAACATGCATTAGAATATGCTCCAAGTGCTTAGAGAGCACACCCACATCCCCTAAGCAAGAGCAAATCAAACAGTGCTTGGGTGCATCTATTTTAGCTCAATCTGAGGTGGCTTAGCTTATATGTTCTTATTTTGGATTGATTTCATGTTAGATTAGAACTTAACATTTGACTGACTTGAGCCTTTCAAAACAGATACAGATAGCCTTGCTCACAGAGTCATTTTTAGAAATGTTGGTCTTATAACAAGAAAAGTTGATAAGTATGGGGATTCTCAAGTCTTTAACTTCCAAGGCATTGGTGGCTAATCATGAGAGTCAACACAATCAAAGTCAAAAGAAGAAGAATAATTGGAAGTCTAAGTCTCAACAAGAAGGCAAAACATCAACTTCCACACAACATGACACTTCTACATCACCTCCAAAGGGTGACTCTTCAAAGAAGGAGAAGCGGTTTTGTGCATATTGCGAAAAGGATGGACATGAAGAACACTTTTGTTATAAGGACATTGATGAATTGAAGAATCTTCTTGCTAAGAACAACATTAAATTGCATTCCAGGATGTCTACCTCAACCTCTTCTTGACCAAATTCAAAAAAAGATAAAGGAAAGGGTCACGCATTTGTCACTCAAAAAGGACAAGATTTATATGCTTCTTCTAGTCCTGATTTAGGTATATGGCTTCTAGATTCAGGGGCTTCTCATCATATGGCTTCTTCATAGTCCATGTTTTCATCATTTGAGCCTTGCAAAGGTCCACCTATTTTGATGGGAAATCACACTTACATGAATGTGATTGGGAAAGGAAGTATTGATGTTAGGGATGGACACTTCAATGATGTGTTGTGTGTTCCACACTTGACCAATAACCTTCTTTCTATCTATCAAATCACAAATGGTGCTACAAAGAAGACTGTGGAATTTACACTTGATTTAGTTTTCATCAAGGACTTGGAGAGTGGAGCAGTTATTGCTATTGGGATAGTGGATCACTCTTCTCAGTTATACTCCTTTGCAGATTTTGTTCCTCTTGATGACAGTGATTCTTCAGACAGTGAGTCTTCAACATATGATGATTATAGTGATGATTCAGATTTTGAGGAGAGTTTTGGCTACTTGAACTTGGGTATTCTCACTCATGATCAAGCTCTTGAGCCTTCCATTTCATCTCCTCCTATTGAGACTATTTCTACTATTGCTCCTAATGATGCTTTCATTCACACAGCCATGGGTTTAGGTACTTCAGTGCAGTAGGATATTCATTTTCTTCCAGACTGGGTTCCATGGGATGACTACTTGACAGACATTACAGGTTTTTTTGTGGAGTCCTATACTTCAGATTTGGGAGACATCATTGATGATATTCATCTTCTCTTTGGTGAAGATGATCCTTCTTCAGTTGTTGCGAGGGAACATGCTGACCCTCATATTCATTCTCTACTTGATAATTCTTTCAAGGGTGACATGATTGTGGATACTTTGATACAGTAGTTGGAGGAGGTCTCTTTCTCTTCAGAGGAGATACTTGGGTCTTTGGTACATGTTCTACATTCATCCTCAGTTGATCTTGATTCATCCTTTCTAGCAGAGTTGCTTAGTACACATGATTTGGAGGAGGCATCTTTCAGCTTTGGCATGGGGACACTTGAGCAGGTTTTAGAGACTCCATAATTTTTGAGGTTTCTTCCTATAGATTGGGGAGGAGGCTTCACCTATACACCTTTGGTCTTGATTCTTCCTAAGGGGAGGAATGCTGTTCTACACTCATGGAGCAGTTTCTACACCGAGCGTGGAGCATCTACCATTGGTGTTCATTCTACATTGAGGGGGGGCTACTTGATCTCTCTTCCACTACTTCTCTCTTATGGGGGGGATATTTTCATGAGGTCTTCTCTCTCATATTTTATTATTGTATTCATCTCTCTTTTTGGGGGAGGGTTTTTCCCATGAGGTTTTCCCTCTTTCTCCACTTTATGAGAGATTGCATTGTTCTTGCATTTTGTACATGGGTACCTAACATGGCCTAGTAGTTGGGACCCATCTTACATTGTGAGCTTAAGTGCATTCCCCTAAGTTTCACTTAAGGAGGGGTGTTGGTGTAATTAAGTATTTACTAATTACACTTTACTTAAGTTTACTTAGGATAATGCATTTGCATAGTTAGTTGTCTTTGAGACACCTAGGAGTTTGCATTTCATTTTAGCACATGGTTAGGAGAATCTCCACTTTAGGTGTGATGGTTGTCATCACATACCTCTTTGTGTGTGAGATTCATCTTTAGTGCTCTTATCACATTATCATCCTCTCATTGTTGCACATGCTTCACATACTTTCATGTACAATAGAGGATGATCCACCTTTGGTGGACATGTGATTCCACCTTGTGTGGGTGAGATCTTATCATCTCCTTATCATGTAGTCTTATTGCATTGCCTAAATATTTAGGCACTCCTACATTTTATGTAATTGAATCAATCATTCAATCTATCTATTCATTATTTGATCAGTTGATCATATCATATTTTGTCTCTCTTGTGCTATCTCTTGAGCTTCTAGATCTTGGTTTCTATTCTTTGCCTTAGGCAAATTCTTGTAGAATTGGCTCAAGAGTGTTTACAAAAAAACATATATACATATTAGAAACCTAATTACAATAGGTGCATAGCCTTTACATCATTAGAATATAACCACAACTCAAAATGCTAATAGTCGGCTGCATCCTCTATTCTTCTTTGGAACACACTGGCTTTGTAACTTCAACTGTCTGTGCCATTCTCATACTTGCATATCTGATCATGTGCTCATAGAATAAGCATGAATATAGTCTAACCAACTTATCTTCTAGGGTGCACACCATAACTTGGTCTTAGGCACATGTGTTGATGCTCTGTTCTTAAGAACTCTGTACACTATCCAGTCTTCAACACTTAGCCGATTTCTGATCTTCCCGTCAAGTGTATTGACTCCAAGCTACTATATGACTTTTTTTCCATAATGAAAACACTATAATAAGTCATATACATTAGTAAATCCAACTTGCCAACAATCTCCCCCTTTGTCATTGATGGCAACAAAGGAATATGGCCAAGTTGCTAACTATTCCTTAATATAAAAACTTTTGTCTTATATCTCCCTTATACATAGTTTTCTATCTTATATCTCCCTATACATATCTATACCATATTCTACACATACTCCCCCTTTGACATTAATTACAAAGTTGTTTCAAAACTGTATCTACAAAACTTACTCTGATAAAACATCTGGATATGCTATTTGCAAGTTTTGGATCTCCTTCATCCAAAATGCGATCAGTGAATTCACAATCTGGAGATGGGCGCATAATGCATAATATATCTTCTCCATCTTCTCCAAATCTATGCTAGGACTTTGATCATATGTCACCATGGTGGCATTGATCTCCTTGATATTATGATTAAGTATGTCTAATGAGGGTGCAATAGCATTCCTTAGTTGCGTCTTCCTAGCCCTTATCTTGGTCATCTCTTTTTTTTCCTTCTCAATCTTCTCTATTTGTCCTTGGTAGACATTATTACACATGTTTACATCAATAGATGGATTTTCCACTAATTTCCTTATGTTGTCTATCATGGCTTCTGCCTCTTGAATTTTCTTATATAGATCACCAGTCAATTTGTCCTGGTTCATACAGTCAGCAATGATCTTTCTACCCTTTGCTGCAAATTCCTTCAAGGATGCTTGACCAACTTTTAGTGAGCTCAGGTCAAGTGCATTGTTGCTAACCAATTCATTCAATCTCTTCTTCAAGTACTTCTCCTCTGCAACTAAGGATGCAGATTTTTCCAAGCTAGAGAAACTATTCTTGAACTGTGAAATTGTTGAGCTGACATCATCAACGGAGTGTACCTTGGATACTTTTTGTCTACTGGTAACAAGTTGTTTAGGATGTTCACTAACTCTACAAGGAGGGGATTCCTCATCACTTTTTTTTCCTTGGCCTTCTCCATAGCTAAGATGTTGAACTTAATTAGGTCTTCTTCTCCCCATGAATCCAAACTAGTTGTGTCAGGTGTCAAACTTGACAACAATGCTGCTGAGGGAGGTGGAGTGATAGGAGTATTGTCCATAACTTCCTCTTTTACCTTGATCACTTCAACTGATGGTTCATTTCTCTTTACTTCTTTTTCTGTTTCTTTTTCTTTTCCTTCTTCTTTTTCTTCCATTTTTTCTTTTTCTTTCTTTTCTTCTTCTTTTTCTATTTCCACTTTTGTCATATCTTCAATCATCACTTCTTGTGGATTGGGATAATTATTACCACATAAATTTTTAGCTTCTTGTGTGCTCACAAAAGCTTCTTCAAACTTGTCCAACTCAGTGTCAGTGGCCGCTATGGCTATCTCTACATTATCAATGATAATGGTCCTATCCTTTAGTGGCTTTGTCATGGGCACAGTCTTCTCTACCTATGTGGATGTAACAACTATATGCACTAAATCATGTGGACTTGTAGATGGTACATTGATGGTCTCTGACTCTTTAGCAACCATAGTGGGTACTTGTCATGTAGGTGCAATGGCTGGATACATGTGCCTATTCATAAATACATTCTCAAAGGCTTTCTTTGTTTCCTTAGCAACAAGATCATAATTCTTGTCCATAATGTGCAAATTCCTTGACTTAGTTCTGAGATGAGGCTTTACTAAGTCGAAAAATAAGGATTTCTCTTCTAAGGAACATACTGGAAGGGTATCATCTAGAATATTTTCCCTTATCCTTAGATCTTCTTCAATGGCTTGTCTCTTTTGGAATTCTAAGATATTCCATACATTATCAGGAATCATGGTCTTTAGTTCCAAGACTGTCTTCTTGAACTTCAACATGTGTTTGACTATCATTCCATGTATCTCTGATTTGTCTATCTCACTATATTTTTCATAAAACTTTTCTACTTGATCAATTCTTCCCTCATCAATTATTCTTGCACTTAGCACACTGAGACTAGGTTTGAAACTTACTTCAGGAGGTGCTTGTGACTTCTTTATGTTCCTTGTTACTCTTGAGGATGGATGACCAATGTTGATCTCTTTCTTCCTCTTCGACATTGCCTTATACTTAGGGGGAGTAGTAAGGTCAATGGTTTCTTTGGGCGTAGAAGGAGTAACATCAGTTTTACCCTTCTGTTCATCAGATTTTTTTATCTTCACCTTCTTCAACTTAGGATCATTTGATTCAGTCTTTGTTGTTGCTATGCTCTCAATTTCCAAAGCAATCTTCTCTTCCCTTGCTTTGTCTAGGTCTTCTTGAGACACTCCATGAATTCTCAAGATCTCAGAGGTAACCTTGGAAATCTTCAGGTCTTTGTTGCTGCGTTGTTTAACACTACATCAACTTCTCTTGTTTGCTCCTCATAGGTTTCCCATCTTGGCTCATTAGGGTCTTTGGTTTCTGCTAACAAAACTTAAGCATAAGCCTCTAGAATAGGCTCTTCCACTTCATATCCTAGTGTATGAATTGACTTTGTTCTTGGTTCAACTGCCTCCATGCATGTTGTGTCTGTCTCAACCATGAAGCAAATAGTATCCTTGTATTTTTCAACTATCTTCTCTAGTATTTTGAATCTCATCTGCATCTTAGCCCTAAATGTCTTTAACTCCAATGTCATGTAGTCCTTCAAGGTTCTCTTAGTACATGCCTTGAGAGATATCTGTGGCATTTTGGGAATGGATTTTTCTAGATACAAATCAGACACTTTTCCAACAATATGGAAGTACATATAAATGATCAAAGACCCAAATCTAAATATCTTGGTCTTATCATGCTTGATTGCCTTGATGTTGTTAATTAGCTATGTGTGCAAGATTTGACACAAGTTGAACTCTCCATTCTCATTTACAATTCTTATGGCTACAAGAATTATGGCCGCAGACACACTATTTACCTTGCTAGTGTGTTGAAACCTATATTCAAGTATCATAGACATCAATTTGATGTCATCTTGCTCAATAGGCTTGATCGTCATACCATGACTATCACTTCTAGATTTGCAAGTCTATTCAACAATCTTCCTCACATCTTTTCCCACTAGAAGGATGGTGCCTATCCTTGAGAGACCTGTCATCTCATGAATTAGGTCACTAGTAATTCTGACAGGCACTTCACCTATCCAAAACAGGTCATTGTGAATTCTACTCAGTAGAATCTTGATCCATTCTGATTCATAGAACTCATATGTCATAGCATACTCCACTATAGGGTGATTATTCCACTGCACATACTCATCCATGAAGGTTTTGTCTAGTTTTAACATAGTTTCCATGTGCGCCCTTAATCTATCCAATCCAACTAGTTCTTTCTTATAGTAGATGTATGCCCTAATGTCCTTGACATGCATAATGCCCATAGGTGTGTGGGAGAATTCCCCTTCTAGGTCATTTGTATAATTCTTCTTCAAAGGTTTCCAAGAGATTATGAATCAACATGATGAACTAGGGTTTCCGCAATCGATCAATTGCACAGCAAGTCACTTGGTGAATCAAACTACAATGCTTCCCAATCAATTGCTAAGGCTCTTCTACTCTCCAATCACTCTCAATATGAATGTAATGAGATATCTTCTATCTTCTATGTACTTTAAAGTATAAATTCTACCATTAATGCTTGTCACATAAACCAGGATGTCATTAGGAAATTCCTAACTTTCATTCTGCAAACAATCAACTGGTGTGCTCTTGCATGAAGGTTCCTCTAGTCTCCAAAAGTTTAATTCCAAAGGTGCATACTCTAAGAGTGAGTATACTAGCCACATAGGGGATTAGAGCTAAATTATCTCCCCCTATGACCTCGAGGGCCATTCATCTAGATGTAGAGGGTGAGTCCATAGTGGATGCATCCAATATATACTCATCAACCTTGTCCTTCTTTGCTTCTGACCAGATCAAGCTCACATCCTTTGAAGCTTTCACAAATTAACTTCTCCTTCGAGATCAAAAACTGGTTCTTCAAGATTTTTAGGGCTTTCGTGACCTTGCATCTTTGATCTGCAAAACTTTGAGATGTGTCTAGCCTTGTTACAAGAGTGACAAATGACTAGAGGCCTTATATTCCTTGGTGCATTGACATGAGTCACAATTTTAGCTGAGTGACCATTATAGTTACATATCTAACATGTAACATTCTGAGAGATTCTTACATTTGACTAATTTTGATTTCTTTGATTATACTGAGTCCTGTTCTTTTGACTTGTCTTGTAATTCATAGCTCTATGACCAAATTTATTACATGAATAACAGTAACCATTGAAAGGTCTTACCTCTGTGCAGTTCCTTGCTATATGTCCATGCTTGTTACATGCATAACAAGTATGGTCTACTAATTTTCACTCATTCTTAGGTGGTTCAATATGATCCTTAGTCTGACTTCCAATCTCCTTAGCATCTAAGGTGCCTTCTATTGCTTTCATTCTTTCTTGCATGTTGTCAATCTGATTTTGTGCTTCATTGTATCCAATGCAGCTAGTATCTCCTTTAGTTCTCCTTGCATACAACTAAGATTCTATCAAATTAGAACTGGTGTGTAATTTATCAATGTGATTCTTAGCATCTTTTAATTCAGATTCCAAGCTTTCCTTTTTGTTCCTTAGCTCCAAGATTTCCATGTTTGCTTGCCTTAATTCATCATTCAATTAAAGGTTCTCTTTGACCTGTTCATCATAGAATTCCTGATTGTTAGTCAACTTATCATCAAATTCTTCAAGTTGTTCTTTCAAGGATGTATTTTCTTCATTCATCTTTTTGAACATAGTCCCTAGATCACTGTTAGAGCATTCTTTCAAATCCTTTCTTAGCCTTTCGATGACTAATTGAGAATCACTGAGTTTTTCTTTTAGATCTTCAAATTCTCTTTCAGATTTGTCCAAGTCTTCAAGAACACATTCAAGATTTCTTTTCAGATGTTTCATTTCTTCTTTGTCCATCAAGTGGTTAAACTTCTTTGCTAAGGACTAGAGCTCTGATACCAATTGTTAGGAATGGGAACATTGAGAGGGGGGGGGGGGTGAATCAATGTTCACTATATTTTATCTTTCCAACTAATCTTTAAATTGGACTTAAATGCTTAAGTACTAAAATGAACATCCACATAAACATGAAACCTAAAATCAACACATAACAACAATATGGTTATGGGGAAACCCAAACAGGTAAAAAACTTGGTGGGAATTGACACCCACTAATATTTTGCACTAGTGTATTAAGATCCTTGTTAGAAGATCCTTAACCCTGTTAGGAGTTGCTTTACAATATATTTAGTACAGTAGACCTATTCAAGGGTCAGACCCTATTAGGATCCTTTTACAATAGTCCTTATAAGGGGAGTGGATGCACTGTCCTAGAGCTCACTGCTCAAGTGGTGAAGGCTATAACCTTCTGATCTCAGATACACACTATATCTGTTGGATGAACTATCATTGTGACGCTACTTGTCAGATCAGTTCCTTTGATGTGCTGAAGCTTTGACCTCTTGAAAAGCTCTAAGACATCTTATAGTCTCTTCACACACTCCTACTCTTCTTATCACAACTCTGTCTTCTTTTTCATGCCGATTACAATGGGCACATCCCATAATTATATGCACATACAAAATAAACAACTAGGTCAGCCCTTAAACCTATTACATACAATGCTTCCAAATTGAATTTTCTCAAGCATGTTTACAAACAAACAAATATACATGTCAGAAACCTAATTACAATAGGTGCATAGCCTTTACATCATTAGAATATAACCGCAACTCAAAATGCTAATAGTCAATTGCATACTCCATTCTTCTCTGGCAGACACTGGCTGTGTAACTTCAAATGTCTGTATCTTTCTCATACTTGAATATTTGATCATGCACTCATAGACTAAGGATGAATATAGTCTAACCAAATTATCTTCCAGGGTGTACACCATAACTCATTCGTATGCAAGTCTGCTGATGCTCTGAGCTTTAGGAACTCTGTACATTGTCCAATCTTCAACACTTAGCTGATTTCTGATATTCCCATCAAGTGCACTAACTCCAAGCTACTATATAACTTTGTTTCCATAATGACAACACTATACTAATTCATATACATTAGTATAGCCAACTTTCTAATAGTTACTTATGTGATTTCAATACTTCTTGTACTTGTGACCGTCTTATGAGGCTAGGACTCATTCTAGTGCGAGGATTTAAACAAATATAACATTTAAGTATAAGTCTGATATATTCTCTAAGATGGTCTTGTGGGTTTGATTTATCAATGCATTTATCATATTTAGGGAAGACCACATTAAACGAGAAAGGTTCCATAACCAAGATCTTACCAAAGGGAAATGGGCATAAAGCCTCGATGGAAAATAGCTTAGGTTTGGTCACTTTCTTCATTATGTCAATTTGTGCTTGAAACATTTTCAATTGTTTATTCATAGCACCTATAGGATTATCCTCTTCCTCATCTTTCTTAAGTGTTGTGACATAAAAGGTGTTGGCTTGCCTTTGGCACCCAACTTTTTCAAATTTAAAGCCGACCTCAAAGGAAAAATATTCTCAATTGTCCCATATCTTATATTTTTTGTTAACAATGCCTTTGTAAAGTTGACATTTTGTACAAGGGCAGCATTGCAAGAGAATTTGTTGAACTTGAATCTTGAACTACAAGTTCAAAGTTCAAAGTTCAAGATTCAAAATGCAACGGTCTGAAGGTACAAATTCAAATGCAATTTCAAAAGGTGCAATATGCATTGTCAAACTTGAACCTTGAACCACAAGTTCAAAGTTCAAGGTTCAAAGTGCAAGTTCACATTCGCAAGTGCAATATGCATTGCCGATCTTGACCTTTGAACCACAAAGTTCAAATTCCAAGGTTCAAGATTCAAAATGTGTTTGGTCTCAAATAGTAAGTTGCTAGTCTTTGTATTTGTTCAGTGTAATGTGCACTCCGTGGATTGAATTTTGAATCTTGAACCTAAAGTTCAAAGTTCAAGGTTCAATATTCAAAAGGCACAATTCAAAGTTTGAGTTACAATTCAAAAATGGCATCGAGGTTGAATAGTGACAATGGTGGATACTCTTTTTGAAGACTATTTCAGAAGTGCCATCACCAGAAAGGAAGTGTCCAGTGGATATAATGCATTGATGGAGAAATTGATAATATAAAGAAAAATATCGGTAGGATTTTTCAGAAAATATGGTTCTGCATGAGAATATAGTTATCTAGTAAAAAAATAAGAGCATTGACTTTTATCCAAATACTTTTAGCTATGTGATATTGGGACAAAGGTATTTCTCATGGTTTCCAAATTTCTTTAAAAGAATTGATTGTGTTTCAAAGGCTTCCAAGATAGTCACATATATTGGCATATACAAAAAAAATGGGAACATCCATGTTGTTTTTATATGTTGATCATGTTTGCAGTTTAATTCATCAATAAAACAAATGAATTGACAGAGGCACAGATGCAAATAAATTTAAGTTATGCCCTCGTAAAACAATTCCCAACCCAGAGCATTCCATTGGATAATTTTTTCTTGTAAAATTAAAATGCATTCAAACATTGGCAACAATGGGTAGCACTTTGGAGAAATTAATATAGTTACAAGCAGAGTGCAAGCAATGCATGTAAACTATTTGACATAATATTGACCCAACCCTGGAAGCTAGTCATCCTTTGGAGGGGTTTGCTGTGAAAATACCTTAAGGACAAAAAAATTTAGGATATATCAAATCATTTGCAACCCCATAATACATTATAGAGGCACTCATGCAGGATAATAGATAATAACCTTTTAAAAATATTTCGTCAGCAACTGGTAATCACGAATTCACAGATGATAGAAAAATAGTCATGTTGTAGGGGTCATAACTTTCAAATGTACTATTGGATCTGACCAATTTTTGGATATGTTTTAAAAAACCTATTTTTCTAAATTTTGACTAGAGGGATTTCAAAAATGTTATCTGGTTTGAGAGATATGAATAACAGAATACAGGTAAAAAAAACTAAACATTTCTAGAATTTGTTGATGACATAAAAATAGTCATGTTGCGGGACACATAACTTTCAATTCAACCATTGTATCTTCATAAGTTTCGGATATGTTGTGAAAAGGAAAGTTTTCTAAATTTTCACTAGAGCGATTGCCAAAATTTTTTTTGGTTTGAGAGATACGGGTGATTGTGTGTATCACTATCAAACTGCCAATAAGATTTTAGTCCACCCAGCATCAGATATTTGTTTTAGATTTTGATTTAAAACATATTAAAGTGCCACCTCTCTATATTAAAGGGTATTTGATTTCTTAAATATTCAAGGATATGAGAAAGTGAAAAGGATAAGAAATCAGTTTGTCTATCCAAGAATCAGTTCTAAAAATTGAAAAGGTTACGAGAAGTAAAAGGTAAAAAAGTCAGTTTCCAAGAATTGGTTACAATAACTGTGCAAGACATTATATATTTTAAAAGACTTGGCATAATTAGGGTTCTTTAGCTTCTTTTTCAGCAGTTAGTTGGCTATAGGAAGGGAGATCATTTTTTGAGTAGTATTGTAACAGGGAGATATGAAATATATTTATTATTTTTGTAGCTTGTTTAATGACAGGGGATAAAGTGATTTGTTGGTTATTTTTCTATGCATTTGAAAATAAAGAAAAGTGTGTCTTCAGATCTGTTGGTCTTGAAATATAACTTTATGAATGAAGTTAATCTATTGGTTTCTTCATTTATGTTTTTAGATGCAATCCTGTCTCATTATGTCAAGTGTGTAGATGTTATGAAATCTATTGGTTTTATGCATTCATATATGCAATACAGAGTAGTAAGTCTTCTCTTCATTTCTCTGCTATTGGGAAGATTGAATGAGTGGTCTGTCGGCTATTAATTTGTTTCTTTCCTAAGTTATAAATCCGATAATCACATTCAATCCATATTAATGGGTGAATGTAAGTATGCCTTTGTGTCTTCTGGTTAAAGACATACCTAGTTGTTTTATTCATTGCAAATCAGAAGAAGGAAGTTGAGCCTTCACATCAAAACTCAGAGAGCACTTGCACATAGCCATTGCAAGTGACTCAACTGTTAGTTCTAGATTTTGTCTTGTTAGTTGGGAATTTGTGAGTCATTTTATGAATATTTGAAAAGGATACAAATCTATTTACTAACATATTTTTGGCAACTCTACTGGGGAATGAAATCAAAGATCAGTTCTTTTTATTCTCCAGATTCTGGAATTATCTCTGTGTATGCAGGGTTGGCGACTCTGATAAATAACATCCAAATCCAAAGGGTTGCAAGAAAGGGGAAAAATCTAGACCCCACTATCCTAGACATTCTTAGAATGGATGACAAAGTGTTGCATGACTTCTGGGATCGATGCAAAAAAAGAATTTATCATGCTATCCAAATAAAGCTAAGTGTAGAATATGATCATACATCTACACTTCTGTGGAGAAGTCTATGTGTTAGATATCATAAATTAAAAGATCTGCAAGAGTATGAAAAAAGGGTATCAAAGATGAAAGAAGAACTCATAATAGATGATGATGAAGCTCCAGTCATTCAGATTTCATATCACTCATATAATTACCTTGTTATGAATGAGAAAGAAGCTCAGCAAGAAGTCATTCAGCCTCCTAAAAATCAAGCATTGGTAAGCATAAATGACCAAAATTAAACTAAAAAATGTGTGAGTTTTAATAAGATGGATTCATTGAATGATGTTTTCTTTCCAGAAGTAGAGAGTTTCAGTTTTGAAAATGAAGGGAATCATGTTGCTTTAGAAAGAATGGAAGGAAATAATTTTCAGATTTACCAACAACTAGAATATGAGGTTTTTGGTTTTAATGTAAGAATGAGTAAAGATGATTCTTTATACTTAAAAGAATGCAATCAGCCTACTCTAGAATCTTTTCATTTTAAAAATGAAGCTTGTATTGATGACAAAGTAAAATTAGATTTAGATAAAGATTATTCTCATTCTACAAATATGATTAAAGAAAGAAGTTATGAAGTAAAATTTCAGCAAGATGTTAACTTAGTTGAAATATTATAGTCTCAAGAGACAATTAATGGACCGAATAACATTTATCTTTTCCAAGAAGAAATAATAAATCAATTTTTGTTAGATGGTGGAAAAGAAAATTCTTATAGAAGTGATCTAGGAATCAATTTATATTAAGATCTTGTCTCAAATACATAATTTTCAGATTTAATTGCAGCCAAGAATGATGAAGTAATTTTAGTCAAGTTGGATCCAATGAGTGAAGAATTTTCTTGTTTTTTCAGTCCTAGTTTAAGTGCTGAAAATTCTTTTGTCAAAGATGGTTTTGATAGTAATGACTATGAGATAGTTTTAACATCTTCTTCATAAATCCTCTTGCCTTATATTTTTCAGCTGGAAGTGGTGAGTTGTCTAGGAAGCACACTGCATAAGGTTCAAGAAAAATCAAAATTATATGATGAGTTATGGTTGTTTGGTTCTGGATATTTGTTCACTAAATTCTTGTATACAATCAATTCAATTTTCAGCAATGAAGGGATTTCTAGATGGAAATTATGTTGGGTTATCTCATTCGCATGTAGCTCATTGTTCTAGAAAGGCTCATTCTTCTCACAACCAGTCAATGGCTTTGTGTAGGTTTTCCTTATCCCCATTTTTTGTGGTGGTGGTCTTCCGCTGATGTACACACTTGTATATAATTTAGTTTTCCTGGTTTTGGCTTGTTGGTAGTTTAGTTGTTTTGGTGTGTTTCCCTGCTTCCCTCTCCCACTCTTTGCTAGAAACTCCCTATTTTATGTGCTTTGACTCTGTTGCCCAATGGCTTAGCATTGGCCTCCTACCAGAGATGGTTGGATTCTCTATGTCCCTCTTGGCCCATATTCCCCAGTTAGAGCCAACTATTGGCTTGCCTTTGGAACCCAACTTTTTCAAATTTAAAGCTAACCTCAAAGGAAAAATATTCTCAATTTTCCCATATCTTATAATTTTTTTTAACAATGACTTTGTAAAGTTGACATTTTGTAAAAGGGAAGCATTGCAAGAGGATTTGTTGAACTTGAATCTTGAACCACAAGTTCAAAGTTCAAAGTTCAAGATTCAAAATGCAAGGGTCCAAAGGTACAGATTCAAATGCAATTTCAAAAGGTGCAATATGCATTGTCAAACTTGAACCTTGAACTGCAAGTTCAAATTTCAAGGTTCAAAGTGCAAGTTCAAATTCACAAGTGCAATATGCATTGCCGATCTTGAACTTTGAACCACAAAGTTCAAAGTTTAAGGTTCAAGATTCAAAATGCATTTGCTCTTAAACAGTAAGCTGCTAGTCTTTGTATTTGTTCAGTGTAATGTGCACTCCATGGATTAAATTTTGAATCTTGAACCTAAAGTTCAAAGTTCAAGATTCATTATTCAAAAGGCACAATTCAAAGTTTGAAGTTACAATTCAAAAATGGCATCGAGGTTGAATAGTGACAATGGTGGATACTCTTTTTGAAGACTATTACAGAAGTTCCATCACCGGCAAGGAAGTGTCCAGTGGATATAATGCATTGATGGAGAAATTGATAATATAAAGAAAAATATTCAGAGGATTTTTCATCAATATGCTTCTACATGAGAATACAATTATCTGGTAAAAAAATAAGAGCATTGACTTTTATCCAAATACTTTCAGCTATGTGATATTGGGACAAATGTATTTTCTCATGGTTTCCAAATTTATTTAAAGGAATTGATTATGTTTCAAAGACTTCCAAGATAGTCACATGCATTGGCATATGCAGACCGAATGGGAACATCCATGTTGTTTTTATGTGTTGATCATGTTTGCAAGTTAATTCATCAATAAACTAAATGAATTGACAGAGGCACAAATGCAAAGAAATTTAAGGTATGGCCTCGTAAAATAATTCCCAACCTAGAGCATTCCAGTGGATAATTTTTTCTTGTAAAATTAAAATGCATTCAAACATTGGCAACAATGGGTAGCACTTTGGAGAAATTAATATAGTTACGAGAAGAGTGCAGGCAATCCATGTAAACTGTTTGACATAGTGTTGACCCAAGCATGGAAGCTAGTCATCCTTTGGAGGGGTTTATTGTGCAAATACCTTATGGACAAAAACAAATCAGCATATATCAAATCATTTGCAACCCCATAGTACATTATAAAGGCACTCATGCAGGATAACAGATAATAACCTTATAAAAAGATTTCTTTAGCAACTGGTAATCACGAATTCACAGATGATAGAAAACTAGTCATATTGTTGGGGTCATAACTTTCAACTCCACCATTGCATCTGACCAATTTTTGGATATGTTTTAGAAAACCTATTTTTCTAAATTATGACAAGAGGGATTTCAAAAATGTTATCTGGTTTGAGAGATATGAATAATAGAATACAGGTCTATACAACTAGACATTTCCAAAATTTGCTAATGACAAAAAAATAGTGATGTTGCAGGACCCATAAATTTCAATTTAGTCATTGGATCTTCCTAATTTTAAGATATGTTGTGAAAAGGAAAGTTTTCTAAATTTTTACTAGAGTGATTGTCAAAATGTTGTCTAGTTTGAGAGATACGGGTGACTGTGTGTAGCACTATCAAACTGCCAATAATATTTTGTTCCACCTAGCATCATATATTTGTTTTAGATTTTGATTTAAAACATATTAAAATGCCACCTCTCTATATTAAAGGGTATTTGTTTTCTTAAATATTCAAGGATATGAGAAAGTAAAAAGGATAAGAAATCAGTTTGTCTATCCAAGAATCAGTTCTAAAAACTGAAAAGGTTGCGAGAAGTAAAAGGTAAAAAAATTAGTTTCCAAGAATCAGTTACAATAACTATGCAAGACATTATATATTTTAAAAGACTCAGCATAATCAGGGTTCTTCAACTTCTTTTTCAGTAGTCAATTGGCTACAGGAAGGGAGATCATTTTCTAAGTAGTATTGTAACAGGGAGAGATGAGATATATTTATTATTTTTGTAGCTTGTTTAATGATGGGGGATAAAGTGATATGTTGGTTTTTTTTCTATGCATTTGAAAATAAAGAGAAGTGTGTCTTCAAATCTATTGGTCTGGAAATATAATTTTTTAAATGAAGTTAATCTATTGGTTTCTTCATTTATGTTTTTAGATTCAGTCTTGTCTCATTATGTCAAGAGTGTGCATGTTATGAAATTTGTTGGCTTTATGCATTCATATATGCAATACAGAGTAGTAAGTCTTCTCTTCATTTCTTTGCTATGTGGAAGATTGAATGAGTGGTCTGTTGGCTATTAATTTATTTCTTTCCTAAGTTATAAATCCGATAATCACATTCATTCCATATTAATGGTTGAATGTAAGTATGCCTTTGTGTCTTCTGGTTAAAGACATACTTAGTTGTTTTATTCATTGCAAATCAGAAGAAGGGAGTTGAGCCTTCACATAAAAACTTAGAGAGCACTTGCACTAAGCCATTGCAAGTGACTCAACTGTTACTTCCAGATTTTTTCTTGTTATTTGGGCATTTGTGAGTCATTTTAAAAATATTTGCAAATGGGACAAATCTGTTTACTAACATATTTTTGGTGACTCTACTGGGGACTGAAATCAAAGATCAATTCTTTTTATTCTTCAAATTCTGGAATTATCTTTGTTTATGCATGGTTGGCAACTCTAATAAATAACATGCAAATCCAAAGGGTTGCAAGAAAGGGAAAAAGACTAGACCCCACTATTCCAGACATTCTTAAAATGGATGACAAAGTGGTGCATGACTTCTAGGATCAATGCAAAGAAAGCATTTCTCATGCTATCCAAATCAAGCTAAGTGTAGAATATGATCATACATCTACACTTTTGTGGAGAAGTCTCTATGTTAGATATCATAAATTAAAAGATCTGCAAGAGTATGAAAAAAGGGTATCAATGCTTAAAGAAGAACTCATAGTAGATGATGATGAAGCTCCAGTCAGTCAGATTTCATCTCACTCATATAATTACCTCATTATGAATGAGCAAGAAGTTCAGCAAGAAGTCATTCAGCCTCTTGAAAATCAAGCATTGGTAAGCATAAATGACCAAAATGAAGCTGAAAAATGTGTGAGTTTTAATAAGATGGCTTCATTGAATGATGTTTTCTTTCTAGAAGTAGAGAGTTTCAATTTTGAAAATGAAGAAAATCATCTTATTTTAGAAAGTATGGAAGGAAATAATTTTCAAATTTACCAGCAACTAGAATATGAGGTTTTTGGTTTTAATCTAAGAATGAGTAAAGATGATTCTTTATACTTAAAATAATGTAATCAGCCTACTCTAGAATCTTTTCATTTTAAAAATGAAGCTTGTATTGATGACAAAGTGAAATCAGATTTAGATAAAGATTCTTCTCATTCTACAAATTTGATTAAAGGAAGAAGTTATGAAGTAAACTTTCAGCAAGATGTTAACTTAGTTGAAATATTACAGTCTCAAGAGACAATTAATGGACTAGATAACATTTATCTTTGCCAAGAAGAAATAATAAATCAATATTTGTTAGATGGTGGAAAAGGAAATTCTTTAAAAGTGATCCAGGAGTCAATTTATATCAAGATCGTGTCTCAGATAAAGAATTTTCAGATTTAATTGCAGCAAAGAATGATGAAGTAATTTCAGTCAAGTTGGATGCAATGAGTGAAGAATTTTCTCATTTTTTCAATCCTAGTTTAAGTGCTGAAAATTATTTTGTCAAAGATGGTTTTGATAGTAATGACTATTGTATGCACCCTAAAATGGTCGCCTAGACTTTGTGCCCCCATTTATTAATTTATCAATTTCCTGAATCAATGCCTTGCAACATTTTCAAATTCAAATCAAATTCTTTGATCAAATCCTAACTAGTTCCAATATTTCAATTTTTCCTAAGGTTTGATCATTTCATCAATAATTTTATTTAATTAAAAAAAAAATTCCCTCTTAAATAAATAAAATAACCTTATTTAATTGAAAAGAAATATCTCTTAAATGAAATAATTTTATTTAATTAAAATCCCTTTTAATTAAATGATTTTATCTTATTTAGAATAATATCTCTCTTTTAATTAAATAATGTTATCTTGTTTAATTAAAAGAGAATCATTCTTTTAAATAAATAAATAAACCCACTTAAAGCTCTTTGTGATAAAAAAAAAGGGAAACAAATAATTAAAAGTAAAGAAAATCCCTTTTCTCTCCACACTTTCTAAAAAATGAGCTTTATTTCCTCTTTTTGGATTTATCCCACATTGCTCTTGAGGATGCATTCTCCTCCACATTTTCCTATATAAGGAGCCCTCTCCTTCTCATTTCAGATCCCAGATTTTTCACACTATTGTTATGCTACAGGTTTTCGTAGAGACTTTGGAGCTTTGAAGATCATTTTCATTTTAGCTTTCATAGTCACATATAGCTTAATCTTCATAGTATCTTAGCTTAGTTTCTTTCATTGTTTTAGCTTAATCTTCACATAGCTTAATTAACAAAGGAGAGTAAAACTTTCATTTCAATGGCATAGTTTATTTCTTTGCATTACTATCATCTAGATTAGTTTCATTTGCATGCAATAAATTGAGGATCAATGGAGATTAGCATTCTTGCTTCTCATCCTTGAATCTCTCATTTCTTGGTGTACTTGCATGGGTTTAACTAGGTCGGTCTGAGGGCCTCATAATACAACCTTTTGCACTCCACAAATAGAGAGCTGTGAATCGCTATTTGAGACCTCATTCTTGAGTGATCTTGAATGTAATGATTCACAGAAGTGTGACACTTTTATAGCACACATTTTTGGTGCCCATCGTGGTGCTCGGAAAGAGATTTCCAACAATATATCACACTTCAATTTTTGATATCGTATGCCAAAATTTCTCAAAAATGGATGCTAGTTTTGTGGAGTGGCATGGATTTTGAAAACTCCTAAATTTTCATTTTCTTGCATTTTTATTTCATTTTCATCAATTTTCAATTGTTTTCATTTGTTTCTCTAGTAAAATATCGTACAAAACTTTACCAGTATCGTACGACAGTTCTTTCTGTATTGGTGTGATACTTTTCCAGTAAAAGTATCGTATCACTTACAGGATTCTGTCACACTGGTAGTTTACACTCTGTCGCCTGTGGTAGTGCGAAATATCATCCAGCCAGAAAGTATCATACTTGTATATTGGAAAGTATCGTACGAAACTTCTGCTGACTGAAATATCACCCAGGCCTGGCAGTGACTTGTTTTAGGTTCTCTTTGCAAAAATTTGGATTTGTACTTGTTGTTTCTTGTTTTCTGATCTTTCTAGATTGTTGTGATTATTCCTGATTCTGGTTTTCTAAGACATCACATCAGTGACCTCGTGTTGCTTGGAATCCAAGGTAATTTGTTGATCTCTATAACACTTGGTTTTGGGCAAAAAATTAATCTCCTGTGTGTTGGGCTTGAGTGATTTATTACTTTCGTAAACCACATTTCAATTTTGGGACTTTAAAAAGAATATAGATTCATTTCTTGCATAAGTGTTTCACATAGATAAGTAGGCCCTATTAACACTATTCATGGTTCTTGAGAGAGTGGGTTTCCAACAAAACTCTTCTTAATGAGAGAACCCTTGTAGGTAGGGAGGTTACTAAAATTATCTTTACGTTCTACTAGATTTGTAGTCTCTGACTTTTCGATTGACACATTCTTTCTTTGGAGAGGTTGATAGATCATGAGCTATTGACATTATGAATCTTGGCAAGATAGTTTTAGTCTTAGCATGTCAGATGAATCTATCTTCTATGTTTGGGTGAAGAGAAAATGATAGAGGATTATGCTCTACTCCCTTTTTGGGTAGTAATAGAAACTTAGACCCTTGGATCTAAGCCAAGTCCCCATGTGGTCCTTGTTGTGAGTCACCTTTTAGAGAGGGTTACTGTAGTTGACATTCCCTTCACTGGGTAAACCACATTGACGAAACCTCAAGTGGTAATAGCCAATTTTGCCGTGGTAGTGAAAACCACTATACAAATGTCCTTGTGGAAGAAATCTCCATGAGTACAGTTTCTTGATGGGCTGTCAGATCTCCTTAGCATCTCTGATTGATTAAGTTCTCAGAATGTGTCAAAACCCTTGTGCACCTAGATTGGAGTTCACCTTCTTGAAATTGTAAAAGTTGTAGAGTCAAGCCATTATTAAGAACCATAGTGCAACCAATTTTTTCTTTTTAGGATTATGTGTGTGATTGGAAAAACATTTTGGAGAACATACACAAGTAGTATCTTTAAGGAATAGCATACTAAGTCAATATCCATGTTCATGAGCAAGGTTGCTTTGTCCCTTGCCCATTGTTTGAAGATGTTTGCTTTCTTGAACACCATGGTTATTGTTTTGTGTGCTTGATAAATGCTAGAAATTTGTTAATATGCTCGGTTAAAACTTGTAAAATGAACAAAAGATTGAATTTTTGAGTTTTACACACTTGCTGGCCAAAGAATCATACGATACTAAAATCCCATCGCACATTGGTCTGAGTTTTATCGTGTGATACATCGTTACTAGAACTTTATCGCATTCTTGTTATAGACTCTGTCACACTACCTACCTAGATTCCGTTGCACTTCTTTTTGTGAAATATCATTCTGTCGGATTCTGTCACACTGCTTGCCTGGAAACTATCGCACATAACCTTTTTGTTGTCTCACAGTTATCTACAATTTGAAGTTGCTTAGTGTCATTTTTAGCCCTCCTTAGTTGATCTAGGCCAGATTAGGCTACTCACCCTGCTGTTGGAAACCTATTTTCACTTGGAATTTTTGTGTTTTTGACTTCTTGAATTAGTGACCTTTGATTTTACAAGTAACCTTGCTTGGAATTGGTAAATCAGGAATTGTCCTTGTTGAGTAGATACACCTTTAGATTCTTTGATAAAATACTTGGAGAGTGTTAGTAGTCTCTTGTCCAATTCACTTCCACCCAAAATCAATTTCAAGTAGATATAACTTGGTTAAAATCATCCTCCTAATCCATATGTGCTAGGATACTTATCCGTTGATTGGGCACCTCTATGGCAGTGTTGATTTACACCTTTTACAATTTTCTATCTCACCATCTCTTTTTTTTGGACAATTTAACACTTTTACTATCCTACTTTGATACCAATGTATCTTAGGGTCATCTTATCACCGAGTTCTTTTCCTTTCATGTCGGTTCCGAAAAGGTATCAAGTGAGTCAAGGGAAATGACCTTAGGTTGTCTTCAACCAATTACCTCCAGTCCAAACTTGTCAAAAGCATAAGGGAAAGGAACCTATATTTGACCAATCACCTAGGAGCAAGTCTACTAAGTTGAGGACCCCTTTAGCATCTTCCCATTTAGGTATGGATATGAGTTATACCATGACTCAATGGGAGAGGGAAGCTATGGATCAAAACCTTGATGACCTCTATGAAAGACATAGAGATAACATTATGTTTGGTAATTCTTCTCATGATGCTCAACCTAGTTCACCCCCCATCAATACTAGGTACTTAGATGCACATCAAAGAGCTGAAAGGCATGAGAGATGAGCTCACCTAGAATAATGGTCACAATATGAAGACCAAGACAATGAACTTGGTGATGCTCATGTCAATGCAATATATACCAATGACTTGTTCAAATAGTCAAGACCAAACTCACCACTTCAAACAACCTCAAGGTATACAAGTGAAAGGCTTAAGAGGATTAAGTGCGAGAAGAAAGCCTTTTAGATGAGCAAGCTGTGAAGCAAGAAAAATTTAGACAACTTGAGGTGGAGAGACAGGCTTTGTTAGAATTGGAAAGGAAAGCCTCTCAAGAAGAGCAAGATAGGCTTTTAGCCCAACAACTTAATATCCAATTCAACAATAGGGGTGCCAATAGTGGAAACAACTCTCCTCCCTCCACTCCTTCTAGAACACCACGTAGTAGAAGGTGTTCCAGAACATCTTCAAGATCTCCTAGTCCTAGAGGAAGAAGGACCTCGCAATGTGCTCATTATAGGAGACAAACACCTCCTAGGCACTTGAGGTAGCCTTTGCAGCATGCTCATCATAGTTCCCAACATGGAGGCAGTAGCTCAGACTTTGGCCTTAATTCTCAAGACTTCATGAGAATGCAACAAGAGCCTCTCTTTCAATAGTATGTGGAGAAGTACTTGGAACAGAACAAAGATAACTTCCTCAAAAGTCTAATCAACAAGGATGCAAGAGTCCCTTATAATTTTGATGTGGATAACAAAATTAAGAAACAAAATCCATCACAAGAGGAAGAAATCAGAAGAAATCAGACAAATGAAGAAAATGATGGAGAAACTTTCGACACCTAAGAGTTCATTCTCACTAGACTCGATTTGTCCTAATCCTTTCGACAAGAGTGTGAGCATGAAGGATTTTCCTAGAAGGGTTGAACTCCCTCAATATGACAAATATGATGGTAGTGGTGATCCACATGATCATGTGCACCAATTTTACACTATGAGCTTTGAGTTTCACCAAGATGATTCCTATTTGATGAGGTTATTCCCAAGGAGTCTTAAGGGGCAAGCAATGGAATGGTTTACCAACATAACTCCCCCTGTCAAGACTTTCAAAGAGCTTGTTCATAGATTTGTTCAACACTTTGCATACAATCTTTCAAGATTTGTCACTATGTTGGACCTATGTAACCTAAAGCAAAACCAAGGGGAATCCTTTGTCTCATTCTTGCAAAGGTGGAGGCGATAGTGCTCTCGTTATCCTAGGACCATTCATGAAGATGAGAAAATTGACATCCTTGTCAGCAACTTAGTACCTGAAATGTGGTATGAGGTTCGAAAGATGATCTTCAATTCCTTCAACAACATGGTCGAAACCATGTGTAGAATTGAGGATGTTTTAAAAGAGCAAGGAATTTTGACCAGACATGGCAACAATAACAACAATGGTCAAAACAATAATAAATCCAAAAAGGATACAGGAAATAATGTGCAGTGGAACAAAAACAAACAAGTGATCAACGATGGAGTTGTAGACTCTCCCCAACCTAAGGATCAAGGTGTCCTTCACTTGTCCAGTGCAGTTCAAGCTATGAAGCTCAATACATCCAACCAACAAGAGCATAAACTAATGTACCAAGAAAAGCCTAAGAAAGAGAGGTGACAATTTTCAAAGCTTGGTGATTCCTATGAGGATGTTTTCAAAATGCTTATTGCCAACAATCTGGCACAAACTCAAGATCCTGCAAAGCACCATATTCCTGATGTTAAGTCACATTGGTGGGATAAGAAAGCTTTCTGCAAATTCCACAATGGAATTGGACATGACATCAAGAATTGTTGGAAGCTTAAGCATATCATACAGGATCTCATTGAGAATGGAAAGCTTAAGGTGGATGGACTGAACACCAATTCTGATCACAAGGCTTTCAAAGATCCCTTGCCCAAATACGAGAAGGGGGAACCTCTAAACCTAAGGATGGAAAGGCTGTGATCAACTACACCTACATAGCTACAAAAAATGTTGTCAACATGCTTGAAGTTGTGGATGAAAGTGTCAACATGATGAGGAACAAGGATCCCTATGGTTATGAATCCTATGTGAACTCTCCCCCTATCTTTGATCAAGAACCTATTGTGGTGCTGAGGGATCCTCACTCTAGGATTTCATCCCAGGCTCTTAATGCTGTCACAAGGAGTCAAGGCCCTGTTGTCATTAGGGGGCCTAGTTTAGATCAGCACAATAAACCAAAGCAAGTGGTATCCAAGAATCACACCACAAAACCATCTGTCAATCCTAAGCTGAATTATAATCTTATTGATCAATTACAGAGAACCCTGACTCAAATTTCAATCTTGGAGCTTTTAGAGTTGTCCCCGAGACACAAACAAGTCCTTGAGGATGCTTTGCACATAGCCAATGTTCCCAACAATTTAGATGTCGACCAATCCCAAGGCATGGTCAATCATATTACTAGCCCTCATTACCTTACATTTTTAGAAGATGATGATAAATCCTTAAGCCACCCACACAACCTTGCCCTTCATAGTGAAGTCATGATTCATAGAACCCGTGTCAGGCATGTGTTGATAGATGGGGGTGTTGGGCTCAATATTTGTTCTTTGAGCCTGTTAAAGACTTTGGCCTATTTTGAGGAAGTGATCGATACTAGAAAGAAGATCACTATAAAAGCCTATGATGAGGCAGAAAGGAGTTCCAAGGGGTTGATTGTTCTTCCTATCAGGATTGGCCCCATTGAGAAAGACATTTTGTTCCAAATTGCTGATGCTGGTCCTCTGGCATACAATATCTTGCTTGGTAGGCCATGGATCCATGAGATGCAAGTAGTGCCATCTACCTACCACCAGTGTGTTAAGTTCCCCTACAATAGAGTAGAGGTTTGTATACCTGGGGATACCACCTTATCTATCAACTCCATATTGGAAGGGAATCATGTTCCCCTCAATAGAGAAATCAAGGATTTCAATGTGACTCTAGCACAGTGCAAAGATAAGTTCAAATCAATAGACCTTGGTATGGGGGATATCAAATTGACTCCTTTGCAAAGATGCATGTTTCACCTAGGTCCTATGGAAAACCCTCACAAGAGATGAAACCTTCCTCTTTGGCCATGAGTTTGTTTGGCACATTTGTTGAGTCTTTAGTGCCTATCCAAGATGAGAAAGATGAAGTGGCTATTAAAGATTGGACCTACATGTTAGCTTGTGGTGACTGATCAAGAAAGTCCTATCCAGGAAAGTACTATACACTTTTTTGCTCGACCTCACAAATTTTTTTGAGGCTGACATATTTTTGGTTATTTTGGGCTGACATATTGTAACTCATTCTAACCCTAAAGTGGAAAAAATATTGTATAATATGGCTTAGTGTTAGGGATTTTCATTATGTATGATTTTAGTACTTGCGGTGAAATTGAGCTGTAAGGGATTACAAGATTGTAATCAGGTTGTAATCACTGGATAATAAAATATTGGACTCGTTGTTGGTGGACATAGCCCAAGGATTGGGTGAATCATGTTAAATCTTTGTGTCTTGTGTTCTCTTCTATGTGGTTTATTATTTTCTAGTATTGGTTATATTTGCATGTAATTGTTATTCCTACCTTGTTAATCCTAACACTACAAAGAGGAGAAGTATATGCACAATGAGAACTTCTCTCCCTCTCCTAAGACCTATGGAAGAGGACATACTTTTGTCAAAAATATGGGCTATCCAAGACATGGCCCTCTTAGTCACAGGCTAGATGCTCAAGTTGAACCCCTCGATCATGCTCTTTTTGGATGCAGGTCTAAGAAGACAGTTGGCCTAGGATTTGAGAATCCTAAAAAGAATACTGTTCCTATCCTTGATGAGTCAGATAGTGAAGATGAATCAGAGTACATACCAAATTTGACAAATTAGCAAGACATGTGTGACAATTGGATTCCTTCTACTAGTCTCCTTTGGGGAGATTCAAATAATCCAACCACTCATGCAACAGTTGCAAACATAGCACAAGATGGATTAGCTATATAAGTAAGAGAGGGTGTTACCCTTCATGACATTGAAGCTTCTACATCAAGGTGTCCCAAGCCTTTCTGGTGTAAACATCCCAGCTGAGATTCAAAAATAGACTCACATGAGTATGAATGGGACTCTTTCTTTGATTGTTCCATAGTTGACATGGGTGTTGATTTCATCCATACTTATAGTTCTCAACTTGAGGAAGTTGACGAGTGACATGTAGGGCTAAAGGATTTCAGCCCACGGGTTGCCTTAGTGGATGATTCTTCACTTGTTAGGCCAAATTTTGATTTGGGTAACTTAGAAGGATGCTTGATAGACTCTGACTCTTCAGTCACTAGAGATGATGCCATCCACATCCACAACATTGAACCAGCCATTGACTTACCCCTTGCTAATCCTCATCTCATTGATTGGTCCAAATGATATCAAGAGCCCGAGCTCTTAACTTTCTAGAATGACTATGAGATAACCTATTACGTAAATGCCATTGAACCTATAGTCTCTTCCACTAGTGAACTAGCTACAAGCATGATGGAGCCAAACGTCAAGTACCTCAGTCAAAAAATAAAAATAAAAGATAAAAAGAATAAGACTTTTAATGGCAAAAACCACTGTGTGGTGGTGTTAGAACCGAAAAAAGTAAAAATAAATGACATATCCAAAGGTGAAAACCTCTCTGAGGTGCCCAAGGATGAGGTACTTGATCATCTCCCAAGTTACTTTTAGGATAGATCTTTAGTACTGGTTGAGCCTACACAGTCAGTTAATTTGGGTACAGAAGAGGCTCCACAGATTGTACATTTGGCTCAATCATTATCATCTCAAGAGAAAGAAGCCTACACTAAGTTCCTACAAAGAAAGAAAGTCAATTTTGCTTGGACTTATTCAGACATGCCAGGGATGGACACTAATCTAATTATGCATCACTTGTCCATAGCTCCAGGTGTAAAACCAGTCAAACAAAAATTGAGTAAAATGCATCCTCACATTGCTCTTTTAGTCAAAGCAGAACTGGAAAAACTCCTTAGTGCAAGATTTATAAGGGCTATTGACTATGCAGAATGGATATCCAATATTGTACCAGTTTCAAAACATGATAAATCCATTCGAATCTACATAGATTTCAGAGATGTCAATAGAGCATTCCCAAAGGATGATTTTCCACTACCCAACATAGACATGATAGTGGACATGACTGTGGGTTATGAGATCTATTCCTTAATGGATGGATTTTCTGGGTATAATTAGATTAAAATAGCTCCTAAGGATCAAGAGAAGACCTCATTCACCTATGCATGGGGTACTTATTGTTGGAATGTCATGCCTTTTGGATTAAAAAATGCAGGAGCTACATATCAAAGAGCCATGACAACAATCTTCCATGACATGATGCATAAAAATATGGAAGATTATGTGGATGACACCTTGGCTAAGTCAAAGAAAAGAGACACACACTTGGATGATTTAGAAGTCATTCTAGATTGTATGGAGCAATTTTAGTTAAGATTAAATCCAAAAAAGTGTGCATTTGGAGTCACCTCTGGAAAACTTCTCAGATTTATTATTTCAACCAAAGGAATAGAAGTGGACCCAGAAAAAGTTCAAGAAATTTTGGATATGCCACCTCCCAAAAACATTAGCCAAATGAGGAGTCTTCAAGGACATCTTCAATCTATAAGGAGGTTCATTTCACAATTGGTAGATAGAGCTCAACCCTTCAATAAGAACTTACATATGTGAGTTAAATGTGAGTGGAATGAGGATTGTCAAAGGAGCATAGATCAGATTAAGGAATACTTGGCAAATCCTCCAATTTTGATGCCTCCTATACCAGGAAAACCATGCATACTGTATGTCTCAGCAACAAACTCTTCCTTGGGGGCATTATTAGCTCAACTTGATGACATTGGGAAGGAAAGAGCCATATATTACATCTGTTGTACTCTTGTTGCATATGAGGTCAATTACACTAGTATTGAGAAAGCTTGCCTTGCTATGGTGTTTTCCTCCCAAAAGTTGTGACATTACATACTTGCACACACAATACACCTCATAGAAAAGATTGACCCTCTTAAGTATTTTCTTGGTAAGGCTTCCCTCATAGGTAGACTTGCTAAATGGATGATGGTTCTTTCCAAATTTGACGTAGAGTATGTTGAGCGCAAAGCTATAAAAGGACAGGCCATTGCAGATCAATTGGCCGATTTCCCAATTCAAGATAGTATGCCTATTCAAGTTGAATTTCTAGATGAGCACCTAATGTACATGACTGAGAGAACATGGAAGATATTCTTTTATGAAAAATGGTTCAGGAGCTGGAGTGTTGTTTGTTTCTCCTCATGGGTATGCAATTCCTAAATCCTACAAACTATTGTTCCCATGCACAAACAACATTGCTGAGTATGAGGCTTTGACAAATGGACTCAAGATGGCTATTGAATGGAATATAATAGAATTGCACATCTATGGGGATTCACAATTGATAGTCAACCAATTTAATCAATAATATCAAACCAAAGATGAGAAATTGGTCCCTTATAAGAAAATGGTTGATTCATTGAGATGGTATTTCACATTCGTCACATTTCAGCAAGTCCCCAAAGTAGAAAATAAAGTAGCTAATGCTATGGCCACACTTGCTTCACTTCTTCAATTAGAATAGCATGAGTCCATATTTGAATTCCTGGTGGAAGAGCTACACTATCCTATTTATGACTCACAAGAAAGTCACATAATTTGTACCCTTATTAGTCATCAATCATCCCGCTACGGTGCCATTTACTCATACCTACGTGATGGCATCATCCCTAACACATTTAACCAATCTGAAAGAAGAAACCTCACTCAAAAAACCTCTCACCATTCCCTCATCTCTGGTGATTTGTATAGGGGGGGTTTAGATGGGACACTTCTTAGGTGCTTAGAAAAGGAGGAATCCGATCAAGCGCTAGTTGATATTCACAAGGGCATTTGTGGGGGACATTCTAATGGTCTTTCCATGGCTTGAAGGTTTCTTAGGGTGGGGCACTATTGCTCTACCATGCAGATGGATGCAGTAGCTTTTGAAAAATCATGCAAAAAATGCCAAAAACATGGCCACCTGATACATGCTCTAGGTAGGGAGCTCATTCCTTCCATATCTCATTGGTCATTTCAGCGCTGGGCCTTTGATCTTGTTGGAAAAATTCATCCCAACTCATCAGGTGGATATAAATTTATCATCACTACTACTGATTACTTTACCAAATGGGTAGAAGCTGTTCCAATTTTTGTTGCTTCAGGCAAGACAATTTCTCTATTCATTTTGAACCGTATTGTCTGTCGATATGGAGTGCCTTTATAGATAATCACTGACAATGGAGGTCAGTTTTAAAAAAAGGACCTTACACAACTCTACCAAAAATTAAAGATAAACCAACATTAGTCCTCCATTTACTTCCCACAAGGAAATGGACAAGCAGAGGCTTCAAATAAAACCATTCTTAAAATTTTACATTGAACAGTTCCTAAGAATGGTAGAGATTGGCATCTACAGATAAATCTGGCCTTATGGGCTTATAGAACAAGTATTCATACTCCAATAGTGGCTACTCCTTTTGCCCTTACCTATGGTGCTGAAGTAGTGTTACCTTTAGAGGTTGAGATTCCTTCACTTATAGACTCTCTCAAAGGTCTAGTTACCGATGAAGACTACCGCGCCATGAGACTGCAAGAGTTGGAACTTCTAGATGAGAAGTGTAAAGCATCATTTGACTATATGAGGGTCTATCAAAAGCGAATGTCCAAAGCCTTCAACAAAAAGGTTCACCCTAGAGAATTTCAAGTGGGAGATCTTGTCTCACAAGAAAATCCTAAGAACCAACAACATAGAGAACAAAAGGGCAAATTTGAACCGAATTGGCTTGGACCATACATCATTACTGCAGCTTTTGGGATAGGTGCTTATTTACTATTGACTAAAGAGGGGGAGCAGCTCCTTGAGCCTATCAATATCTTGCACCTAAAGAAGTTCTATCCATGATGTGCATTCTATTTGGGGGCATCCCTTGTATATATTTATTGATCCTCTAAAAAATACCAAAAAAATTCATATATGATGCTGAAAAAATTCTAAAAATCAGAAAATGTCTTAAAAAAATGATCATCTTAGTGAAAACCTATCAATAGGTGCTTTGATGTATCTCAAAAAAATTATATATTCCAAAAATATATATATATATATATATATAGAAACAGTGCCTTGGTAGCAAAAATATAAAAAAAATAAAATTATAAAAAGTCCTGAAAAAATTGCAATAAAATCCAAGTGGTGAAAACATGGAAATAGGCACTACTTGAGGCCTTTGCACCCCTATTTCTTAGCACACATTCTCAAAAATTAGCCTTTCTCCATCAGACCTTGTCCTTTTTGCCTTGGTTTGGAATTAGTCTTTGTCTTTGTCTAGGGGTCATAATTGTGTTAGCTTTGGTCTCTTGGATGCGTCAATCTTTAGGACACCTTGTGAACAGTGTTTTTCAACACCACCCCAACTGTGTTTTTCAACACAACCCCTGACATCGAGTGTTTTTCAACACTTATCTATTTGGTCTTATCCAGTTTTGTCATGTGATTCCACCTACTTGCAAGCATTTGATCTTTATCCTCGGAACTCAGTCTCAGTGAACACACTTAAATTTTTAAATGCAACACTTAATGCTTGAGCTATGTCATGATATTTTCTTTGTGTGCTGACTGTTATTGATTTTCATTGAGTGTCCTTGTATAATAAGTATCTCCATGATGCATAACTAGAGGACTTGGGGCATGGGGCATATTTTTGTTTGCTTTCTACTTGTGGGTATGGTCTTGAAGCTCTTGAGTGTCTCTTGTTGTTCTCTTGACACACTTAGGAGATTTGAGGCATCATCCTTGAATGTTTTTGCATAACCATTCTTATGGTCATCCTAGCATCTATGCCTTGATGCAAGAGTGGTTTTGCTATAATAAATTGGGTAAGCTAACATTGGAGTCATCTTGACCCTTATGTCTTTGATGCTCATGTTAGAATCTTTCCACATTCCAATCCGATATAAATAATATTCATATCTTCATAGTTGCGCTTGTGACTAGTGAGGATTGTGTGATTTTTCGATGTTCGTTAATAATGGCCCGATGATGAAAATAAGTTCTTTACATTCTCTAATGAATGATGACCATAAAATCTTATGTTATAGTTTCCCTATTGCAAGTACACCTTTGCATTTTCATGTAGCTTGCATTGTTAGACTTCATGTTAATTTGTATTTTTTGGCTACATTAGGAGTTTGAGAGGATTTTCCTTCATCTTTCTTTTGGACTTTTAATCAACTGTGATCATGTTTTGATCTTCATTTCCTTATCTTCTTTCGTGATCTCAATCAAAAGAAGATAAGGAAAATTCTCTATCTTAAATAGTTGATTGATTTTGGGGCATCCTCTTGCTTAAGGAAAATTCTCTTTCTTTCCATTTCTTCCAAACTTCTATCTTCCATTCGCTTTCACCCCACTTCTTTTCTTCTAATTCAACCTTGGGGCATAATCTTTCTTGTTGATCTACCTTGGTTCTATGATTCTTATATCTTTCATCTTACATCAAGAACCTTATCTTTAGTTCGATTTGATCAAATTTATCAATTTACTATTTCTCCTCTATCTCATTTCGATTTCAATCATGAGGGGGTAGTACCTATCAAACTTCAATTCTTGATTCAGCTTTATCAAACCTATCAATCAAACCTTTCTTAAGACTTGACAATTACCTATTTATAGGGGTGTTGGCCTTGTCTTTTTCAATCATCTTATCTTTGTCTTGACGTGTTCCCATTCATCGAACACACGTATGGGTTGTCTTGTGATCCCAAATTGATCTCACACTTTAATTCCATTCTTTGACTGCATGTGATCCCAATCGACCTCACATTAGTCAAAGAGGGGCAAATGTATGCACCCTAAAATGGTCGCCTAGACTTTGAGCCTCCATTTATTAATTTATCAATATCCTGAATCAATGCCTTGCAACATTTTCAAATTCAAATCAAATTCTTTGATCAAATCCTAACTAATTACAATATTTCAATTTTCTCTAAGGTTTGATCATTTCATCAATAATTTTATTTAATTAAAAGAAATATTCCCTCTTAAATAAATAACATAACCTTATTTAATTGAAAAGAAATATCTCTTAAATAACATAATTTTATTTAATTAAAATCCCTTTTAATTAAATGATTTTATCTTATTTAGAATAATATCTCTCTTTTAATTAAATAATGTTATCTTGTTTAATTAAAAGAGAATCATTCTTTTAAATAAATAAATAACCCCACTTAAAGCTCTTTGTGATAAAAAAAAAGGGAAACAAATAATTAAAAATAAAGAAAATCCCTTTTCTCTCCACACTTTCTAAAAAATGAGCTTTATTTCCTCTTTTTGGATTTATCCCACATTGCTCTTGAGGATGCATTCTCCTCCACATTTTCCTATATAAGGAGCCCTCTCCTTCTCATTTTAGATCCCATATTTTTCACGCTATTGTTATGCTGTAGGTTTTCATAGAGACTTTGGAGCTTTGAAGATCATTTGAATTTAGCTCTCATGAGATAGTTGTAACATCTTCTTCAAAAATCCTCTTAGCTTTTTTTTTTTCAGCTGGAAGTGGTGAGTTGTCTAGAAAGCACAGCGCATAAGGTTCAAGAAAAATCAGAATTATATGATGAGTTATGGTTGTTTGGTTCTAGATATTTGTTCACTAAATTCTTGTATACAATCAATTCAATTTGCAGCAATGAAGGGATTGCCAGATGGAAATTATGTTGGGTTATCTCATTTGCATGTAGCTCATTGTTCTGGAATGGCGCATTCTTCTTGCAACCAGTCAATGGCTTTGTGTAAGTTTTCCTTATCCCCATTTTTTGTGGCGGTGGTCTCCCGCTAATGTACATAGTTATATATAGTTTAGTTTGTCTAGTTTTGGCTTATTAGTAGTATAGTTTTTTTGGTGTGTTGCCCTGCTTCCCTCTCCCCCTCTCTGCTAGAAACTCCCTATTTATGTTCTTTGACTCTATTGCCCAATGCCTTAGCACAGGTCTCCTACTAGAGATGCATGGATTCTCTATGTCCCTCTTGGCCCATAATCCCCAATCTGAGCCAGCTGTTGGCTTGCCTTTGGCACCCAACTTTTTCAAATTTAAAGCCGACCTCAAAGAAAAAATATTCTTAGTTGTCCCATATCTTATATTTTTTTTTAACAATGCCTTTGTAAAGTTGACATTTTGTAAAAGGGAAGCATTGTAAGAGGATTTGTTGAGCTTGAATTTTGACCGCAAGTTCAAAGTTCAAGATTCAAAATGCAAGGGTCTGGAGGTACATATTCAAATGCAATTTCAAAAGGTGCAATATGCATTGTCAAACTTGAACCTTGAACCGCAAGTTCAAAGTTCAAGGTTCAAAGTGCATGTTCAAATTTGCAAGTGCAATATGCATTGCCAATCTTGAACTTTGAACCACAAAGTTTGAAGTTCAAGGTTCAAGATTCAAAATGTGTTTGGTCTCAAATAGTAAGTTGTTAGTATTTGTATTTTTTTAGTGTAATGTGCACTCCGCGAATTGAATTTTGAATCTTGAACCTAAAGTTCAAAGTTCAAGGTTCAATATTCAAAAGGCACAGTTCAAAGTTTGAACTTACAATTCAAAAATGGCATCAAGGTTGAATAGTGACAATGGTGGATACTCTTTTTGAAGACTATTATAGAAGTGCCATCACCGGCAAGGAAGTGTCCAGTGGATATAATGCATTGATGGAGAAATGATAATATAAAGAAAAATATTCAGAGGATTTTTCATAAATATGCTTCTGCATGAGAATACAGTTATCTGGTAAAAAAATAAGAGCATTGACTTTTATCCAAATACTTTCAGCTGTGTGATATTGGGACAAATGTATTTTCTCATGGTTTCCAAATTTCTTTAAAGGAATTGATTGTGTTTCAAAGGCTTTGAAGATAGTCACATACATTGGCATATGTAGACTGAATGGGAACATCCATGTTGTTTTTATGTGCTGATCATGTTTGTAGGTTAATTCATCAGTAAAAAAAATGAATTGACAGAGGCACTGATGCAAAGAAATTTAAGGTATGGCCTCGTAAAATAATTCCCAACCCAGAGCATTCCAGCGGATAATTTTTCTTGTAAAATTAAAATGCATTCAAACATTGGCAACAATGGGTAGCACTTTGGAGAAATTAATATAGTTACGAGAAGAGTGCAGGCAATGCATGTAAACTGTTTGACATAATGTTGACCCAAGCATGGAAGCTAGTCATCCTTTGGAGGGGTTTTCTGTGCAAATACCTTAAGAACAAATAAAAATAAAAATATATCAAATCATTTGCAACCCCATAATACATTATAGAGGCACTCATGTAGGATAACAAATAATAAAATTTTAAAAAGATTTCTTTAGCAACTGGTAATCACGAATTCACATATTGCAGAAAACCAGTCATATTGTAGGGGTCATAACTTTCAACTCCACTGTTGGATCTAACCAATTTTTGGATATGTTTTAGAAAATCTATTTTTCTAAATTTTGAAAAGAGGGATTTCAAAAATGTTATTTGGTTTGAGATATATGAATAACATAATACAGGTCTATAAAACTAGACATTTCTAGAATTTGCTGATGACATAAAATAGTCATGTTGTGGGACCCATATCTTTCAATTCAACTATTGGATCTTCCTAATTTTCGTATATGTTGTGAAAAGGAAAGTTCTCTAAATTTTCACTTGAGAGATTGTCAAAATGATTTTTGGTTTGATCGATACAGATGACTGTGTGTAGCACTATCAAACTGCCAATAATATTTTGGTCCGCCCAGCATTAGATATTTGTTTTAAATTTTCATTTAAAACATATTAAAATGCCACCTCTATATATTAAAGGGTATTTGTTTTCTTAAATATTCAAGGATACAAGAAAGTGAAAAGGATAAGAAATTAGTTTGTCTATACAAGAATCAGTTATAAAAACTAAAAAGGTTACGAGAAGTAAAAGGTATAAAAGTCAATTTCCAAGAATCAGTTACAATAATTGTGCAAGACATTATATATTTTAAAAGACTCAGCATAATCAGGGTGCTTCAGCTTCTTTTTTAGCAGTTAGTTGGCTATAGGAAGGGAGGTCATTTTCTGAGTAGTATTGTAACAAGGAGAGATGAGATATATTTATTATTTTTGCAGCTTGTTTAATGATAGGGGATAAAGTGATTTGTCAGTTGTTTTTCTATGCATTTGAAAATAAAGAGAAGTGCGTCTTCAGATTTGTTGGTCTGGAAATGTAATTTTCTAAATGAAGTTAATCTATTGGTTTCTTCATTTATGTTTTTAGATGCAATCCTCTCTCATTATGTCAAGTTTGTGCATGTTATGAAATCTGTTGGTTTTACGCATTCATATATGCAATACAGCGTAGTAAGTCTTCTCTTCATTTCTCTGCTATTGGGAAGATTGAATGAGTGGTCTATTGGCTATTAATTTGTTTCTTTCTTGAGTTATAAATCTGATAATCACATTTATTTTGTATTAATGGGTGAATGTAAGTATGCATTTGTGTCTTCTGGTTAAAGACATACCCAGTTGTTTTATTCATTGCAAATTAGAAGAAGGGAGCTGAGCCTTCACATCAAAACTCAAAGAGCACTTGCACATAGCCATTACAAGTGACTCAACTATTAGTTCCAGATTTTATCTTGTTATTTGGGTATTTATGAGTCATTTTATGAATATTTGTAAAAGGGACAAATCTGTTTACTAACAATAGGCATAAGGAATTTTTACCCCTGCTTTGGCTAAGTTAAGGAAATATCTTTCCTTATTCCTTTCTATAAGTTTATCCATATCCTCAAGGAACTTGGGGTCTTGGGCCACCCTATTGTCTTTGTCTTCGGCTGTTTCTTTAGGCCCTTGGTTTTCTTGGTTAATATTGTCATGATTTTTTGTTCCTTGTTCTTCATTGTATCTCCCATGAAGGTAATCGTGATTTGTTGTGTCTCTATCCATTTGACCAACTTTCTTCTCAAATTTTTTTGGGAAACTACCCGCTAGGCTGTGATTTAAGAAAGAGGTTTGTGATTCAAATTAGGGGATCTCTCTTTCTTTGCAAGTATCATCTTCTTGTAAAGATAGTTTGAGTCTATGAGATCATGTAGAAACTGGTATTAACAAAGGTTTGATTTGAAATTGTGCTCCCCCAAACTTTGTGATTGTTCTTTTTATGAAGATATTAAAAGTGTAAGATGATTTTTCAAAATGGATGTTTCTCACTTGTTCTATGTATCTTCAAACAAAGCAACCACAAATACACTTTTTTTTTTAAACCCTCTACACAAAAAGTATTTGAATATGTTAGAATGTTATCATGGGTTTTTCACGAAAAGTAACTCCAAGCAATCTACCTAGTTGTCAATTTGGTTCATAAGCATAGATTTACAAGGTAGGCTTTCTAAGTTAATGAGGTATTTAATCATGATTATGTTCAAAATGGACATTAAGTTTCATCCCCAAAAACTTAGGAGGCTTCCCACCACCGGCATATTGGAGTTTTGCGCAATCCTGAAGGACTACTCAAGGAAGTTCGAAGCTTAATATCCTTTTGTCATCTACCTCGTTAAGGATGAATGCATTTCTTTTTATAGTGGGTTGGATTATTGTGGAAAAGGAAATTGTATCCCACTTTGGGTTGTCCCTCTCATTGGCCTCATTAAGGCAAATCTCGAGAGGCGAGTCCAATAAAGATCTAACATGTTCATTTGTAATGTGATAAATGGAATAAAGAAATAGGTTTTAAGAGTTTGCTTCACCAAAAAGGTGAAGAGCATATCCCTATCTATTCTTGGTTCCCAAGCATAATTAACAATGTTCGATTATCCAAACCCACTAACTAATGGGAATTGAGTATTTCTACTCTCCTCCACAAACAAGGGGTTATTGATTAAATGCTTGATTTATCCTTTATGCTGGTTTAATTACTAGATTTTAGCAAATCTCACAATCCCACAATTTAAGTAAAAATTGACCAAGTTTTAGGCTTACCTCAATTCAAAGCTAGCAAAGGCTAGGGGCATTTTTAATGGATTTTTTCATGATTTTGACTCACCTAGTGACGATTGTTCCTTCTCCTTTGCCCCCTCTTCAAAAAATTAGTCAACACAAACAATAAAAATGAAGAAAACAAGTAGAAATTGAAATCTAAGCCTTATTTTTCAACTTTGACAAAAATTGATTAAGGCATGTAAATCCAATTTAAAGAAACAAATTTCAATTTGTAAGCTTCTACAACTTGCAAATATCATTCATATACCTCACCTTCTTGATGTGAATTCTCCAAAATGAGTTTGATGTTTGCTATGTTCTCACTTTTAATTCATTTAGCCAAAGCTTTATCCTCTATGTTATATCTGGTGTCTGGATTTTTAATCTTTTTATGACCTGTCATCCTGAAACCATAGAAAATTCATTTCTTGATAGTTAGATTCTGTAGAATTTAAATTCAGTCAGAAGAGTAGCAGAACTAATTGAAAGCATTGTTAAAAATATTGAAAGTGCTGGAGGAATAATTGAAAGTGCTAAAATATAATTTAAAAGTGTTGTTTTAATAAGCAAATGCGCTTAAAGAAAACATTGAAAGTGCAGTAGAATCCTTTAAAAGTGCTCCATAGTTAGGGTATATGCACTAAAAGAATTAGAGATAGGATATTAGAAGGATTAAATGTGTTGTTTGGATGTGTAAATGTGCAATACTTTGTCGTGGTTGCACCGTTTCAGACCTTAAATGCGTCGTAGAAAGGATTGTATGCGTTGCAAAAACTCTTAGATGCACTGCAGAACCTGTAAAATAGAGAACAACACAAGAATATGCAAGAAAAAAATGATTTCTCCTAATTTAAAAAGAATGAGGCCTAAGGCTCCATGGTGGGCACCATTTTGTGTGCTATGAAAATCATCTTCATAGGGTTAGTATTGCAAATAAATAAAAATAATAACTAAATTACCACAAAGAGTAAGCTATTTAAGAAAATAAATGACAATTAAACACTCTATGGACCTCTATTTAGATTTGCTAATGCAAAGCTCTCAGCAAGCCTCCATTAGTGGCAGCTCTAAAAAGAGAATGAATGATAAGAAAACTAAGAATTCAATTCCAAATGAAATTAAGCCTTAATTAGTACTATATTTTCCTTTCTATCTCAAAAATGCAAGAGGTTTGATGCTATTCTCATATTTTTGGATGATAATTGAGTGATTTATGCCTTGCTTTTATAGATTTTGGCAAGGGTAGGGGGTGGAGTTGAGTTGATCATGGTTGGATTAAGGTTAAGTCCATGGTTCCACCTTTGGAGATAATTTAAATGGATTTTCCTCAAAGCTTGGGACAAAGAGACAAAATGGATGGCCAAGATGCTCTCACCTTATGTGTGATTGAGATTCGTTTTGAGCTTGATCTATGTGAGTTCAATCCTTATTTCCCATTGGTTGATGCATTTTCCTCCCATTTGGTGTTGAGGGAAAATAGGGATTTATTAATTGAATTTATTTAATTTGTTTAGCCATGTGTACTCCTTAAATGGGTTGATTTGATTTAAATTGAGCTGTATAATTAATTAGATTAATTGCATAATTTAATGATTTAACTTTATTTATTAGATTTAAATTGATTTAATGGCTTTTGATATTTAATTAAACTTGGATTATGGCTTGATTTCAATTTTTCTTTGATTTTAGCTTGATTTGATTTTATGCTTTGATTTTGTCTTGGTTGCTCACTTAAATTAATCTTGTCCATTTTTAGGTGATTACAAATGCCCCACTTTGAATCAATGTGCAAAGCGTGTCGGTTCAAAGAATGCCTTGATCATTTTGATGCGAAGTCCAGATTAGATTGATGCTTAATTTGATATTTTATAAAAAGATGTAGATTTTGAAGACAAAGTTGATGTGCTTCTGATTGATTTGAAGTCCTTGATGGTCATTCTAATCGAAGGTAACCAATATGATGCCTGATTCGATCTAATTTGATGTTTGATACCTTGATTGATAAGAGAAAAAAAATTTGATGAAAGATTAAGCTATGATTTGATGTTATGCTCCTGATTTGATGATTATGATGTCGGTCCTAATTGTCCGAGTGTATGCCCCCTCGAAAATGAAATGAAATCTGATCCTGGTGAAAGATATTATATTTTCAATCAATTAGTGTGGAAACATAGTTCATTATAAGTAAATTTTGATTTCATTTCTGATAATGTATTTGTGATGTTGTGATAACAAATGCCCCTAATTTGGTAGAATAGGTTTTTAAATTGGGTTCCTGGTCATTTTCTATTAAACAGTGTTTCTTTTAGGTCAAAATGGGCTATATAAAGGGGTAAAAGGTCATTTATACTATTCATTTTCACCTTCCCTTTTGACTTTTTCCTCTGACCCCTTTGAGGTTTTTCACCATGGTGATCCTGATTTGAGAGCATAGGTTCAAGCAAGGCCACCGATATTAGTGTCCACCTGGCTATGGACCTCTAATATGTACCCTGATAAATTTTGTCTGATTTTTGCATTTAAATTTGAAAATTTTGGATTTTTCTCTTAAAAACCCTATTTTTTTCATTTTTTAAATTTAACAGTGCGTATAATTGTTTTTAACAACACGTATAGAATTGTTGCTGCGCATCCGCGGTTTTCTGCAACACTTTTGAACTTTTTAATAGCACTTACAAATGCTAAAACTAGGGCATGTTTCGCATTCAAACTTTTCTACAATGCTTTCACATTTTATTGTGCTTTTAAGACTTTTAGGAGTGCGTACAGGGGTTTCTTGCAGCACGTGCTAAATCCTGCAGTGCGTACACTTTGTTGTAGCGTGTGTAATAAATTTCACTATGTGTTTGATGTTTTAAGCTGCACATCTAATTTTCAATGCTTTTAAATAATGAAATAGCACGTACACCCTATTTGGTCAAATTTGTGAGCCTTTCAGTCAATTTTTTTGTTTCGTTTGATGTCATCAAGTTATCGATTGGCTTAGGTTTTTGAGTTCTATTTCTAGCAAGTCATGTGATGTCAGTTCAAGTCATTTGATATTGAATGTTTGATGGTCAATCTTGATTTTCATGATGGATGATGATAAATTTTTCATCCTCTCTAAATAGAATCAGGAAAATTATTCATGGTTTGATTGGATTTGATTGTTTGATTGACTTAAGATGATCCAATATGTGATGATTTCGATATCTGATGTGTTTAAACTTTCTTTTATAGTTTCTACTTCGGAAGCTAGGTGTCTGAGGCCTGTATCCTTTACCTTTCGATATGGTGGATGACTTGATCGGGTTGGAGCATCACGTGATAGGATGATGTGGGATATCTTTCCTTCTTTCTCTCCCTTGATTTTGTGTGAATCAAGGTCTTCTTATTGCTATGGCAGAGTGTTGGCACTCTGATCATAACACTTTCCGTTTACTGATGAGAGAGATGACAATCACTCCCAAGGATTTTTATCAGTTGTTGCATATCCCTAGTCATGAGGAGATCATTTATTACAATCAGGTATATGATGGTACGGTATGTACATGCCTCTTTGCAAACATGACTATTGGATATGAGAGCATCTAGTGGGCGTAATTTACTTCATTTCCCATACTTCCAACTATTCTTGGTGTACTCATCAGAGGTTTCTTGGTTCCTGATCGGCGGGGCCATGGATTTATAGTTGGTTGGGGTCAGATCTTGGAGGACCTAATTCCTCATCCTCATAGGTTTGATTGGGGCTCTTGTGTATTGGCTCACTTATACCATGAGCTTCATGATGTGGTATATCGTCATGGGGCTACTCTCTTTGCTAGAGTAGTCTTACTTTAGTTATGGACCTGGGAGCATATTCCTGTTACCCATCTTATTTCAGTTCATCATCGGGATGTCAATTGGCCTTTTTCTTGGATGTACGAGGGGATGGTTGTGCAAGCCTACCTGGGGAAGGTTGATTACTGGTGCCATATCATCGATGATATTGATCAGGTAGTGTGGTGACCTCACAATGGATGTGAGTCATGGCTAGAGGATATAGCCAAGCTTCCATATATGTGCATGCCTTGGTGGATGATAGGGCAGATGCCTTTTCTTCCATCTGGTTCTATGGTAGTTTGGCCAGATACAAGGGATGCCTTAGGGGTTAGCCCTATATGCTCATGTATAGGTGGAGAGGTCCCTTTGGGGCCCTTAGATTGATTATAGGACTATGCATGATGATTTATTATAGTTTCCCCATCTTGCATGGGATATGAGAGATCACATTATTGATGCCAGCATGACCGACGATTATGCTCAGTGGTTCATTCAAAACCCTTTTCCCAGCTTTATAGATTTGGCTGAGCCAGTGCTTGAGATTAAGGAACAGTCACATGGTGATGGTGGGGATGGTGTAAGGTGTGACCTTGCTAGAGGATTTAACACTAACCATTATCGTCCACCCAAAATTCACTATGGGGTTGACAGGATAACAAATGTGCATTCTTTGAATGACATTACAAGACTTTCAAGTCTACTCGGTTAAGAAATTTATCTGATTACAATGGTTAAAATGTAATAGAAGTTGATCTTATTGCAATACAACTTGATTTGTAGATGTACAGATCTATATTATGCTCATTCAAATCTTTGATCAATATATCAATTCTATTTCAATAATATTTAGTAACTTACTGTCTCTCGGTTATAGCTTTTTGATGCTCGTTAATCTCTACAGTTTGGTTCTCCTTAACCAATTTGATTAGGCATGCATGAAGCTTGTTCATGTGATATCTCTATAGTATCCTTTCCTTCGGCATAAATTTCATAATGAAACTCTAGTCTCTTAAATAGACAAGTATATCATTTTCTTTCCGTCCAACATATTTTGCCGCTTAATCTCCTTCATTGGTTTTGCCACTTAAACCTTCCTCGAATGATGTGTCAGTAACACATTTCAAATCTATCCTTTAGATCCTCCTTGAATTTTGCTAGTCATTGATCTCATAACAAACTTTATCTTTCACTCCAATCACGAGGTACTTTCTAGCTCATCAACTTCTATCGGCTAAACAAATCATTTCGTTCTTTTGTCCATACTCAGTCCACAAAGAAATGTGTCAATGAACACAAGCTCAGTTTATACTATTCTTGATATACAATACACTACTCGGTGTATACTGGAATGCTTCATTAATCGACAACACTGCTTTGTAACATTTTGCTCCCAATTTCATAACATATTAATATAACATAATCAAGTCAACAATATGAAGAATTAGACTCATCAATAAGTTACCAAAGGTATTCCTTATCCTCATTTGTCATATCCATCTTCCTATATGTAGATATCTTGATTCTGCATCTTTCTCTTTTCTTCTACAGATGTGTTAGATGTTTGTAACTCCATGATAAGTATTGTCAAAACTTGATGCAGGAGCATCCTTGGTGTAAGAGCAATCTTGCATCACCAAAAAATATTTCTGGTTTTCTTTTCAATAAGGGCTATGTAGTGTAGAGCTGCTATTTATGGAAACTTTCTATTTTTAGTAAGTTGGTCATATGATCTCAGAATATTCTAGTTTCACAGTTGGAGGTTCATCTTATTCATATCAGCCTGCCTGTAAGTTTAATTGCCGGATAAAGTCTAGTCTTGAAGATATTGAAAATTTTTGATATTGGAAAAAGGGTACAGAAACTTTGAACTCAGTTTTAAAGGCTTTAGAGGCCCCGACTGGGGTTGAAACTTTGGCTGATTGCAGTTGGTGCAAGTCAAGCATTGTAGAGCTCCTCGCACCCTTTCCGAATTGGGGTCATAATAGTCAATCAGAGCATCAGGTGATGACTTATGGTCTTCAGAAGTTGGGCCACTTGAAATGGTAGAAAATAAATTTCCTTCAAAATTTTTGTTTTGGTTTCAAAAGTTATTTTGAGCCTACTTTGATGTAATAAATTGAAAAATAAAATAATTCTAAGTTTGGTCGGTCCTAAAAGCTAAATTTTTGGAACCTTCTCGGGCAGTGGAAATTGCCTATATAAAGAAAGCCCGTAGTGTTGTCTAGGTAGTTTGGTGGTAGTAGATCTGGGTATTGATTCAAAGCTTTGTCCTATAGAATATTGTAAGGGAATGCCCATGTGGCTTTGCATATTATAATTCTAAAAGTTTATAATTCCACATTTGTGGAGATAATAAGAAGCCCATTTTCTGTTCTTCCATATTGTTGTTGTTTCTATGTTTCTATTATGTGTTTGTAGTATTAAGGGGAGCACCCTTCATCAAGTGGTATCAGAGTGGGAGTTCTTAAGTGTGTAAACAGATCACTGATTGTGAGGCAGTTTGCACCAGGACCATGGGTTAGGGTTTTTGTGTAAACAGATCACCGACTATGAGGTAGTTTGCACCAGGACCATGCTTAGGGTTTCAGTGAGAAGCGTGAAAATGCCTCCATGAAGGGAATTTGGTGCAAGAGCTGGTGTTGTAACACCTGAGATTAGGGAACTACAAAGACAAGTGCGAGCATTACAAGAGGATATTTGTAGAGGAATGAATCTTAATGTCAAAGATGAAAGCAAGGATGAAGCTGAGGGAGAAGGAAATTCTGATCAGGAAGGAGAAGTTGAAGTTTTGAATCAAGGAGAAGAAAGAATTTTTTGAGCCATCTCAAAGATTGGGAAAAGACCTAAGATTGAGGTTTTGAAATTTTCTAGAAATCTTAACCTAGATGAATTGATCGACTAAATCAATGAATGTGAAAAATATTTTGAGTACAAAGATATCGAGGATCCTGATCAGGTCAAGTTTGCGAAGGCCAAACTGAAGGGTCATGTGAAGATCTGGTGGCAAGAGATTCAATTGGAGTGAAAGTGAAGAGGAAAGGATAAAATCACAAGATGGGAGCGGATGGTGGATAAATTGAAGTGACAATTCATCCCTGTTGATTATGAGCCTGACCTACTGAAGAAAATGCAAAGTTTGAAGCAAGCGGGATGATCTGTTCAGGAGTATACAGAGGAGTTATATCAAATCCTCATCAGAATAGGCCATGCAAAAGCTGAAAAGGAGAAATTTGTCCATTACCTTAATGGGTTAAGGCCGAGCATTCAGGAAGAATTGACTCTGGTTTGAATGAATAGTATTGAAGAGGCATACCAATTTTCCCTAAAAGTAGAGGAAAATCTAAACAACAAGTTTGAGAGCAAACAAAGTGGAAGAGGTGGTGAAGGAAGATCTGGTAGATGGTCATATGGAGATCAAAATGAAGATCTGAAAAAGAAGGATGAGGCCAATAATAGTCAGAATCAAAGAGGAGATAATTTCAATCATTTCCATGATCAGAATAATAGAGATCAGATAGGAAGAGGAAGAGGACAAGGATCCAGAAGAGGAGGCTTCTATGGAACATGTTTTCACTGTGGAGAAGAAGGTCATAGGGTATTTGAATGTCCTCAACACCAAGGAATGATGGATAGGAGGAATGAAGGCCAGGCTAGAGTTGCACGTGTAGATGATGATGCTAGATCATCAAATTCTAAAAATGCTAAAAGAGGAGAAACATTGATCAACAGAAGAGTCCTACTGAGTGGTGAGAATGAACCTGAACAAAGGAGGAGCCTATTTCACACCAGGTGCAAGTGTGAGGGTAAGTGTTGTGATGTGATTATTGATAGTGGTAGTACTGATAATTTGGTGTCAAAAGAGATGGTGAAAAAGTTGAAGCTCAAGAGGCAGAAACATCCACATCCATATCGGGTTTCCTAGGTGTAGGATGACCACAAGGTCGTGGTCAGTGAATAGTGCCTAGTGAAGTTCAAGATTAGCGCGTACCAAGATGAGGTACTACATCATATCATATCTATGGATGTATGTCATGTGTTATTGGGTAGACCTTGGCAATTTGACAGGTGTTCTGTACATGGTGGTCATACGAATACCTATTCCCTAATAATGGATGGAGCGCAACAAAAGCTAAAACCAAAGAAGGAAACAAAAGAAAAGGTATGTGGTAATGCAAGAATAACTTTTGTTGATAGAGGAATTTCTTAGATGGTATGCGGCATGAGCATATGTGTTTTACATTAATTCCAAATGTTGAGAAAGAGGAAGTAGAAGATGTACCTATAGAAGTTGTAGAATTATCGAATGAGTTTCAGGATATTGTATCTGATAATGTGACTGATGGATTACCACCTGTAAGAAAGATCAGACATCAGATGGACTTGATTCCAGGAGCTAGTTTGCCAAATAAGGTAGCACATAGAATGACACTAGCAAAAAGTGAAGAGTTGAAGATAGATGTGAAGTTTAGTTCATCACATCATCCATAGATTGTATACGGGAGTAGTCCAAGAAATGCATCTAAGTTTAGAAAGATAGATAAAGGAGAAATAAGTAGCGCTGAAGCTGAGGATTTTGTGAAATATTTGAAGAACATCCATGAGAAGGTGAGAAAGCACATTACCAAGATGAATGCATAGTATAAGGCTAAGGTAGATGAGAAAAGGAGGCATAAAGAATTTTAGGTTGGAGATGAAGTCATGGTTCATTTGCGGAAGGAGCAATTTCTAGTTGGTACATATAACAAGCTAAAAATGAAGAAGTTTGGGCCATGTAAGATACTGAAGAAGCATGATTTATGAAATGCATATGAGGTTCAGTTGACTACTAAGCTAAACATTTCACCAGTATTTAACATTTCAGATTTGATAGAGTATCATGAAGGAGGTGTTGAAGATGAGGTTACAGTAGCACAGTGGAGTATTCCAGCAACCAATTCAGATATCAAGGAGATTGAAGACATACTAGATAGTCATGTTGGCAGAAGCACAAGGAATAGGACATATGAAGAGTATTTAGTCAAATGGAAAGGATGACCTATTGAAGATTCATCATGGCTAACGAAGGAGTAGGTTAATTGTCTTGGTTTTCCTCTACACACCTGAGTCATGATAGGGTCACTTCTCAAGTTACCCCGGGTGTTTGATGTAGGAGCATCTTGGGTGTAAGAGCAATCTTGCATCACCCAAAAATATTTCTAGTTTTCTTTTCAATAGGGGCTATCTAGTGCAGAGCTACTATTTATGGAAACTTTCTATTTTTAGTAAGTTGGTCATACGATCTTGGAATATTCTGGTTTCACAGTTGGAGGTTCATCTTAGTCATATCAGCCTGCCTGTAAAGTTTTATTGCTAGATCAAGTCTAGTCTTGAAGATAATGAAAATTTTCAGTATTGGAAATAGGGTACAAAAACTTTCTACTCAGTTTTGAAGGCTTTAGAGGCACCGAACGAGGTCAAAACTTTGGCTAACTAGAGCTTGCATTAGTCAAGCACTGTAGAGCTCCTTATGCCCTTTTCGAATTGGGGTCATAATAGTCTATCAGAGCATCAGGTGATGACTTACGGTCTTCAAAATTTGGGCCACCTGAAATGGTGGAAAATAAATTTCCTTCAAAATTTCTGTTTGGGTTTCAAAAGTTATTGTGAGCTGACATTGATGTAATAAATTGAAAAATAAAATAAATCTAAGTTGGGTCAACCCTAAAGGCTAAATTTTTGGAACCTTCACGAGTGGTGGAAATTGCCTATATAAAGAAGCCCCGTAGTGTTGTCTAGGCAATTTGGGGGTAGTAGATCTAGGTACTGATTCAAGGATTTTCCCTGCAAAATATTATAAGGGAATGCCCATGTGGCTTTGCATATTGTAATTCTGAAAGTTCGTAATTCCACATTTGTGGAGATAATAAGAAGCCAATTTTATGTTCTTGCATATTGTTGTTGTTTCTTTGTTTCTATTATGTGTTTGTAGCATTAAGGGGAGCACCCTTCATCAAGTGGTATTAGAGCGGGAGTTCTTGAGTGTGTAAACAGATCACCGATTGTGAGGCAGTTTGCACCAGGATCATGGGTTAGGGTTTCTGTGTAAATAGATTGTCAACTTTTAGGTAGTTTGTACCAGGACCGTTGTTAGGGTTTCAACAAGATGTGCAAAAATGCCTCCAAGAAGGAAACGTGGTGGAAGAGCTGGTGTTGTAACACCTGAGGTTAGGGAACTGCAGAGAAAAGTGCAAGCATTGCAAGAGGATATTCACAAAGGAATGAATCTTAATATTAGAGATGAAAGTGTGGATAAAGCTGAGAGAGAAGGAAATTTTGATCAGGAAGGAGAAGTCGAAGTTTTGAATCAAGAAGAAGAAAGACTTTTTCAAGCCATCTTAAAGATCGGGAAGAGACCTAAGATTGAGGTTCTGTCATTTTCTAGAAATCTTAACCTAGAGGAATTGATTGACTGAATCAATGAATGTGAAGAATATTTTGAGTATGAAGATACTGAGGATCCTCATCGGGTCAAGTTTGTGAAGGCTAGACTAAAGGGTCATGTGAAGATCTGGTGGCAAGAGATTCAATTGGAGTGAAATTGAAGAGGAAAGGATAAAATCACAAGATGGGAGCGGATGGTGGATAAATTGAAGTGATAGTTCATCCCTATTTATTATGAGCTGGACCTACTTAAGAAAATGCAAAGTTTGAAGCAAGAGGGATGATCTATTTTGGAGTATATAGAGGAGTTCTATCGAATCCTCATTAGAATAGGCCATGCAGAAGCTGACAAGGAGAAATTTGCCTATTATCTTAATGGGTTAAGGCTGAGCATTCAAAAAGAATTGAATCTGGTTCGAATGAATAGTATTGAAGAGGCATACTAGATTTCCCTAAAAGTAGAGGAAAAGTTGAACAAGAAGTTTGAGAGCAGACAAAGCAGAAGAGGTCATGATGGAAGATCTAGTGGATGGTCATATGGAGATCAAAATGAAGATCTGAAAAAGTAGGATGAGGCCAGTAATAGTCAGAATTAGAGAGGAGATAATTTTAATCATTTCCATGATTAGAATAATAGAGATCAGAGAGGAAGAGGAAGTGGACAAGGATCTAGAAGAGGAGGCTTCCGTGGAACATGTTTTCACTGTGGAGAATAAGGTCATAGGGAATTTGAATGTCCTCAATGCCAAGGAAGGATGGATAGGAGGAATGAAGGCTAGGCTAAAGTTGCACATGTAGATGAAGATGCCAGATCATCAAATTCTAAAGATTATGAAAGAGGAGAAACGTTGATCAACAAAAGAGTCCTGCTGAGTGGTGAGAATGAACCTGAACAAAGGAGGAGCCTGTTTTGCAGCAGGTGCAAGTGTGAGGGTAAGTGTTGTGATGTGATTATTGATAGTGGAAATACTGATAATTTGGTGTTAGAAGAGATGGTGAAAAAGTTGAAGCTCAAGAGGCAAAAACATCCACATCCATATCGGGTTGCCTAGGTGCAGGATGACCACAAGGTCATGGTTAGTGAACAGTGCCTAGTGAAGTTCAAGATTGGCGGGTACCAAGATGAGGTACTATGTGACATCATATCTTTGGATACATGTCATATGTTGTTGGGTAGACCTTGGCAATTTGACAGGTGTGCTGTACATTATGGTCGTGCGAATACCTATTCCTTGATAAAGGATAGAGTGTGACATAAGTTAAAACCATTGAAGGAAACAAAAGAAAAGGTATGTGGTAATGCAAGAATAACTTTTGTTGATAGAGGAAATTTCATAAATGGTATGTGGCATGAGCATATGTATTTTACCTTAATTCCAAATGCTAAGAAAGAGGAATTAGAAGATGTACCTGTAGAAGTTGCAAAATTATCAAATGAGTTTTAGGATATTGTATCTGATAATGTGCCTGATGAATTACCACCAGTAAGAAAGATCAGTCATTAGATGGCCTTGATTCCAGGAGCCAGTTTTCCAAATAAGGTAGCACATAGAATGACACTAGCAGAAAGTGAAGAGTTGAAGAGAGATTTGAAGTTTAGTTCATCACATCATCCACAGATTATATATGGGAGTAGTCCAAGAAATGCATATGAGTTGAGAAAGATAGATAAAGGAGAAATAAATAGTGTTGAAGCTGAGGATTTTGTGGAACATTTGAAGAACAGCCATGAGGAGGTGAGGAAGCACATTACCAAGATGAATGTTCAGTATAAGGCTAAGGCAGATGAGAAAAGGAGGCATAAGGAATTTCAGGTTGGAGATGAAGTCATGGCTCATTTACAGAAGGAGAAATTTCTAGTTGGTTCATATAACAAGCTGAAAATGAAGAAGTTTGGGTCATGTAACATATTGAAGAAGCATGATTCAGGAAATGCATCTGAGGTTGAGTTTCCTACTGAGCTGAATATTTCACCAGTATTTAACATTTCAGATTTGACAGAGTATCATGAAGGAGGTGTTGAAGATGAGGTTATAGCAGCATAGTGGAGTATTCCAACAACTAGTTCAGATATCAAGGAGATTGAAGACATACTGGATAGTTGTGTTGGTAGAAGCACAAGGAACAAGACATATGAAGAGTATTTGGTCAAATGGAAATGATGACTTGTTGAAGATTCATCATCACTAATGAAGGAGGAGGTTAACCATCTTGGTTTTCCTCTGCACACCTGAGTTGTGATAGGGTCACTTCTCAAGTTACCCTGGGTGTATGATGTAGGAGCATCCTGGGTGTAAGAGCAATCTTGTATCACCCAAAAATATTTTTGGTTTTCTTTTCAATAAGGGCTATTTAGTACAGAGCTACTATTTATGGAAACTTTCTATTTTTAGTAAGTTGGTCATACGATCTTGAAATGTTCTGGTTTCATAGTTGGAGGTTCATCTTAGTCATATCAGCCTGCCTGTAAAGTTTCATTGCCGGATCAAGTCTAGTCTTGAAGATATTTAAAAGTTTTTGGTATTGGAAATAGGGTACAAAAACTTTGAACTCAGATTTGGAGGCTTTAGATGCCTTGGGTGAGGTAAAAAATTTGGCTGATTGGAGCATGTACAAGTCAGGCATTGTAGAGCTCCTTGCGCCCTTTCTGAATTCGAGTCATAATAGTCAATTGGAGCATTAGGTGATGACTTATGGTCTTCGGAAGTTGGGCCACCTGAAATGGCAAAAAATAAATTTCCTTCAAAATTTCTATTTAGGTTTCAAAAGTTATTTTGAGCTGACTTTGACGTGATAAATTGAAAAATAAAATAATTTTAAGTTTGGTCGGCCCTAAAGGCTAAATTTTTGGAACCTTCTTGGGTGGTGGAAATTGCATATATAAAGAAGGCTCGTAGTGTTTTCTAGGTAGTTCGAGGGTAGTAGATCTGGGTATTGATGTGAGGCTTTGTCCTACAAAATATTGTAAGGGAATGCCTATGTGGCTTTGCATATTGTAATTTTGAAAGTTTGTAATTCCACATTTGTGGAGATAATAAGAAGCCCATTTTCTGTTCTTGCATATTGTTTTTGTTTCTCTATTTTTTTTATGTGTTTGTAGCATTAAGGGGAGCACCCTTCATCAAGTGGTATCAAAGTGGGAGTTCTTGAGTGTGTAAATAGATCGTCGATTATGAGGCAGTTTACACTAGGACCATGGGTTAGGGTTTCTTTGTAAATAGATCATCGACTGTGAGGTAGTTTGCACTAGGACCATGGTTAGGGTTTCAACGAGAAGCATGAAAATGCCTCCATGAAGGGAACATGGTGGAAGAGCTAGTGTTGTACCACCTGAGGTTAGAGAACTACTGGGATAAGTGTGACCATTGCAAGAGGAGGTTCCCAAAGGAATGAATCTTAATGTCAAAGATGAAAGCGAGGCTGAAGCCGAGGGAGAAGGAAATTTTGATCAGGAAGGAGAAGTCAAAGTTTTGAATCAAGAAGAAGAATTCTTAACCTAGAGGAATTGATTGACTAAATCAATAAATGTGAAGAATATTTTGAGTACAAAGATATTGAGGATCCTCATCGGGTCAAGTTTGTGAAGGCCAGACTAAATGCTCATGTGAAGATCTGGTGGCAAGAGATTCAATTGGAGTGAAATCAAAGTGGAAATGATAAAATCAAAAGATGGGAGTGGATGGTGGATAAATTGAAGTGACAGTTCATCCCTATTGATTATGAGCTTGAGCTACTGAAGAAAATACAAAGTTTGAAGCAAGCAGGACAATTTGTTCAGGAGTATACAAAGGAGTTCTATCGAATCCTCATCAAAATAGGCTATGTAGAAGCTGACAAGGAGAAAGTTGCCTGTTACCTTAATGGGTTAAGGCTGAGCATTCAGGAAGAATTGAATCTAGTTCAAATGAATAGTATTGAAGAGGCATACCAATTTTCCCTAAAAGTAGAGGAAAAGCTGAACAAGAAGTTTGAGAGTAGACAAAGTGGAAGAGGTCATGATGGAAGATCTGGTGGATGGCCATATGGAGATTGAAATGAAGATCTAAAAAAGTAGGATGAGGCCAGTAACAGTCAAAATTAGAGAGGAGATAATTTCAATTGTTTCCATCATCAGAATAATAAAGATCAGAGAAGAAGAGGAAGAGGACAAGGATCTGGAAGAGGAGGCTTTCATGGAACATGTTTTCACTATGGAGAATAAGGTCATAGGGCATTTGAATGTCCTCAACACCAAGGAAGGATGGATAGGAGGAATGAAGGCTAGGATAGAGTTGCACATGTAGATGAAGATGCTAGACCATCAAATTCTGAAGATGCTGAAAGAAGAGAAATGTTGATCAACAGAAGAGTCTTGTTGAGTGGTGAGAATGAACCTCAGCAAAGGAGGATTCTGTTTCGTACCAAGTGCAAGTGTGAGGGTAAGTGTTGTGATGTGATTATTGATAGTGGCAGTATTGATAATTTGGTGTTAGAAGAGATGGTGACAAATTTGAAGCTCAAGAGGAAAAAACATCCACATCCATATCAGGTTGCCTGGGTGTAGGATGACCACAAGGTCATGGTCAGTGAACAATGCCTAGTGAAGTTCAAGATCGACGGGTACCAAGATGAGGTACTATGTGATATCATATCTATGTATGCATGTCATATGTTGTTGGATAGACCTTGGTAGTTTAACAAGTGTGTTTTACATGATGTTAATGTGAATACCTATTCCCTGTTAAATGATGGAGTGCGACATAAGCTAAAACCATTGTAGGAAACAGAAGGAAAGGTATGTGGTAATGCAAGAATAAGTTTTGTTGATAGAGGAAATTTCTTAGATGGTATGCGACATGAGCATATGTGTTTTACCTTAATTCCAAAGGGTGGGAAAGAGGAAGTAGAAGATGTACCTATAGAAGTTGCATAATTATTGAATGAGTTTCAGGATATTGTATCTGATAATGTGCCTAATGGATTACCACCAGTAAGAAAGATCAGTCATCAGATGGACTTGATTCCAGGAGCTAGTTTGCCAAATAAGGTAGCACATAGAATGACACTAGTAGAAAGTGAAGAGTTGAAGAAAGATTTGAAGTTTAGTTCATCTCATCATCCATAGATTATATATGGGAGTAGTCCAAAAAATGCATCTGAGTTGAAAAAGATAGATAAAGGAGAAATAAGTAGTGTTGAAGCTGAGGATTTTGCGGAATATTTGAAGAACATCCATGAGGAGTTGAGGAAGCACATTACCAAGATGAATGTGTAGTATAAGGCTAAGGAAAATGAGAAAAGGAGGCATAAGGTATTTTAGGCTGGAGATGAAGTCATGGTTCATTTGTAGAACGAGTGATTTCCAATTGGTACATATAACAAGCTGAAAATGAAGAAGTTTGGGCCATGTAAGATACTAAAGAAGCATGATTCAGGAAATGCATATGAGGTTCAGTTTCCTACTGAGCTAAATATTTCATGAGCATTTATCATTTTAGATTTGATAGAGTATTATGAAGGAGGTGTTGAAGATGAGGTTACAGTAGCACAGTGGAGTATTCCAGCAACTAGTTCAGATATCAAGGAGATTGAAGACATACTGGATAGTCATGTTGGCAGAAGCACAAGGAATAGGACATATGAAGAGTATTTGGTCAAATGGAAAGGACAACCTATTGAAGATTCATCATGGCTAACGAAGGAGGAGGTTAGCCATCTTGGTTTTCCTTTGCACACTTGAGTCGTGACAAGGTCACTTCTCAAGTTACCCCAAGTGTCTGATGTAGGAGCATCCTGGGTGTAAGAGCAATCTTGCATTACCCAAAAATATTTCTGGTTTTCTTTTCAATAAGGGCTATCTAGTGTAGAGCTGCTATTTATGGAAACTTGCTATTTTTAGTAAGTTGGTCATATGATCTCATAATGTTCTGGTTTCACAATTGGAGGTTCATCTTAGTCATATCAGCCTGCCTGTAAAGTTTCATTATCGGATCAAGTATAGTCTTGAAGATATTGAAAATTTTCAGTATTGTAAATAGGGTATAGAAACTTTGAACTTAGTTTTGAAGACTTTAGAGGCCCTAAATGAGATCAAAACTTTATTTGATTGGAGTTTGCATGAGTCAAGCACTATAGAGCTCCCTGCACCCTTTTCGAATTGGGGTCATAATAGTCAATCGGAGCATCAGGTGATGACTTATGGTCTTCAGAAGTTGGGCCACCTGAAATGGTGGAAAATAAATTTCCTTCAAAATTTCTATTTGGGTTTCAAAAGTTATTTTGAGCCGACTTTGATGTAATAAATTGAAAAATAAAATAATTCTAAGTTTGGTCAGCCCTAAAGGCTAAATTTTTGGAACCTACTCGGGTAGTGGAAATTGCCTATATAAAGAAGGCTTGTAGTTTTGTCTAGGTAGTTCGGGGGTAGTAGATCTGGGTATTGATTCAAGGCTTTGTCCTACAAAATATTATAAGGGAATGCCCATGTGGCTTTGCATATTGTAATTTTGAAAGTTCATAATTCTACATTTGTGGAGATAATAAGAAGCCCATTTTTTGGTCTTGCATATTGTTGTTGTTTCTCTATTTCTATTACATGTTTTTAGCATTAAGGGGAGCACTCTTCATCAAAATTAGTTGACATCAATGACAACATAAAACTGATTCAATTATCTTACATAACAGTTCAGTGTTCGATGATCTCTAATCACTTGAAGTTCTTCAATCAGGTTCTCAATCAGTTGTAGTTCATCACACACGTGATCCAAGAACATATCCCCAACCACACAAGATCCAATTTCCCCACACAGAACTGTGCCAGATGAAATACCATATGTTTCATGAGTGAAATTGGAAAAAAATTGATGCCTGAGGAAAATGGTGATAACTTTCAGATCCAAGTGAATTAGGGTGTGTGATCTTAGGCAAATGCTCACAATTAGGTTCACATCACTGCATTAACTTCATCAGGAAAGAAACCAATAGAAATATCAGTTCTAAAACAAACATCAAACTGGTACAGGAAATGGGAAATATTTTTGGTGATGCAAGATTGTTCAAGACCCAAGATGCTCCTGCATCAGACACCTGGAGTAACAAAAGAACTAATGCCCACATCAGGCATTGTTCAAATTCTGACCTAAATCATAAAGATCCATCTCAACGTGTGTAATCCATGAATTTTCTTCAACCAGCTTATCTTTCCACTGAACTAGGTATTCCATGTAGTCTTTTCCTCTTGTACTCTTGCTTACTCTACTATTCAAGATTTCTCAATGTTGTATATGTTCTTCTTAGGATAATCCAGATCATCTCCCATCTCATCAATTGATTCAAAGTACTCAAAAATATCTACAATGTTGAATATAGGTGATATATCCATGTCCTCTGCTAACTCTACTTCATAAGCATTTCCACTATCAAACTTCTTCAAAATTTTACAAGGTCCAAACTTCTTCATTTACAACTTGTTATAGGTACCAACTGGAAATCTATTCTTCTTCAAATGAATCATAACCTCATCTCCAACTTCAAAATATTTATGTCTCCTTCTCTTATCTGCTCTTTGTTTATATTTTAGATTACTGTCCTCTAAATTGCTTTTAACTTCATCATGAAAAGTTCTCATGTATGCTGTAAAATCCTTAGCTTCTGCACTTCTTCTAGTCTCAGTAGATAAATCTCTCAACTCTTTGGTTCACTTAGGATGAAATCTAGTAACTATCTCAAATGGTGTCTGCTTAGTACTTCTATTCACAAAATTATTATATGCAAACTCCGCTTGTGCCAAAACCAAATCCCAATTAGCAGGCTTATCTCCAACTAAACATCTCAACAAGTTTCCCAAACTTTTGTTCACAACTTTAGTCTATCCATCTATCTAAGGGTGAAATGTAGAACTAAACTTCAATTCAGTATTCATCTTTTTCCAAAGTGTTCTCCAAAAGTATCCAGTAAACTTAGTATCTATGTCTGAAACAATAGACTTAGGCAAACCATGCAATCTTACTACTTCATTGAAAAATAATTCAACTACATGCAATGCATCAGATGTCTTCTTACAAGGTATGAAATGAGCCATCTTAGAAGATCTGTCAACTACTACCAAAACATAATCATTACCTCTCTGAGTTCTAGGCAATCTAAGAACAAAGTCCATACTCACATCTTCCCAAGGTCTATCAGGTACAGGAAAAGGTGTATACAATCCCACATTTTGACTAGTTCCTTTTTCTACTTGACAAACTCTTCAACCTCTAACCATTCTTTGGACATCTCTATAAATCTACGGCCAAAAGTATCTCTCTAAAATTAGTTTCACAGTATTATCAATCTCAAAATGTCGAGCAAGTCCACCACTATGTTTCTCCTTTATTATGTTTCCTCTCATAGATCCTCTAGGTATGCATAATTGAACTCCTTTAAACAACATATCTTCTTGAATGAAATAATCAGCCCACTTGTCATTTACTATTTTTTCTTTGCAAGCTTTCCAAAATTCTACAAAATCCATGTCAATTTCATACAAACACTTCAAATCATCAAAACCAAGTACCTCAACTTTCATCTCTGTCAGAAAACTTCTTCTTCGGCTCAAGGCATTAGCAACCTTATTTGACTATCCACTCTTATACTTCAATGAAAAGGAAAAATTCTACAAGAACTCATCCCACTTCATATGCCTTTGATTCAATTTATTCTAACTTCCCAAATACTACAAAGCTTTATGGTCAGTATACAACACAAAATCTTTAGGCATCAAATAATGTCTCCACTTCTTCAAAGCTTGAACAATAGCTTAGAATTCTTGGTCATAAACTAAATATTTTCTCTTTGCATCATTCAAATTTTCACTAAAGAAAGCCATGGGTCTTTCTTCTTGACTGAAAATAGATCCAATTGCACTTCCACTAGCATCACATTCAACTAGAAAAACTTTGCTGAAATCAAGCAAAGCAAGTGTAGGTAATTCTGCAATTCTTTTTTTTAATGTTTCAAAACTCTTATGAGCTCCATGTGTCCATTTGAAATCCCTTTTATCTCCTCTCATAGTTTCAGTCATAGCATTATAAATAGAACTAAAAAAATTTATGAGCTTCCTATAAAAACTTGCCAATCCATGAAATGATCTTACCTCTCCAATATTCTCTGGTGTAGGCTGATCAGGTATAGCTCTCACTTTCTCCAGATCCATCTTCAATCCATCAGTTGAAATTACAAAACCAAGGTACACAATCTCTTCTTTCATAAATGAACATTTCTTCAAATTAATCAGAAACTTTTCTTCCTTCAATCTCTGCAATACTTGTCTGATATGTTCAAGATGTTCTTCCTTACTCTTACTGAATATCAAAATGTCATCAAGATATACAATCACAAACTTACCCAAGAATATTTTCAAAACTTCATTCATCAGCGTCATGAAAGTACTAGGTGCATTAGTCAAACCAAGAGGCATAACCAACCATTCATACAAACCTTCATTAGTCTTAAAAGTAGTTTTCCATTCATCCCCTTCTCTGATCCTAATCTGATGATATCCACTTTTCAAATCAATCTTTTTGAAATACTTTTCTCCACTCAAACTATCCATTATGTCATCCATCCTAGGCAAATGAAATCTTTACTTTACTATTATCTTGTTTATAGCTCTAGAATCAGTGCACATTCTCCATTCTCCATTCTTTTTAGGTGCTAACATAGCAGGTACTACATAAGGACTCAAACTTTCCCTAATCAAACCTCTCTCAAGAAATTTTTGTACTTGTCTATTCAATTATGTCTTCTCATCATGTGTCATCCTATGTGGTGCTTTATTAGTTAAACTAGCTCCGGTATCAAATCCATACAATGACTTATAATTCTCATAGGTGGTAAACCATCAGGTACATTATTAGAAATGATGTCATGAAATTCAATCAACAAAGGCTTAACCTTAGGTGAATGTTCTAACTTATCTTGTTTCTCAGTTTTCCTTGGGATTAAAGAAAAACAAACATTATGTTCTTTCATTTCTCTTACAAACTTTTTACCATCAACCAAGCATACTATGACTGTAGTACAGTGACCTTCATCAAAATTCTCTACCAAAGGCAATAATACTTGTTTCTTTATATCCATCCAAATAGTATATTGATTCAATCTACCATCATGCAAAGCTTTCCTATCATACTGCCAAGGTCTACCCAAAAGAATATGACAACAATCCATTGGCATAATATCACACAAGACTTCATCATGATAACTCCTAATTTTGAATTTAACAAGGCATTATTCACTTACAAGTAGTTTATGCTCCTTCTGGATCCAAGCAATATGGTAAGGCTTAGGATGTCTCAATCTCTGCAGCTAAAATTTGTTAACCAGCTCTTTGGATGCCAAATTATCAGAACTTCCACTATCAATGATTACCTTGCAACATTTATCAGTGATCTTACATCTAGTTTTGAACAAACTTTTCCTCAAAATAGGTTCCTTATCAGCTTCTTCATTCAACAAGATCCTTCTTATCATCAAGTTCTCACCATGTTCAGGTTCATTAGACATTTCCTCAAATTCTTCACAAGCCAAATTACTCCTACCATTACCTCCAGTCTTCTTTCCAGAGTTAGTACATTCAAAAGTTCTATGTCCCTCTTCACCACATTTATTACAAGTACCTTTAAACCAAGATTTCTCTTCTATTTTCCCACTATTTTTATTCCTAGAGTAACCAGTATAGCTACCTCTAGAGTAGTTACCTCTTTTAGAAGGTTCTTTTTCCCATCCCTTATCTTGTATTTCATTGTTAGAACTGCTACTTTCTCCATAAGATCTATCTCTACTTATCTGAAATCTTCCACCTCTTCCTCTTTGTCTTTGTTCATGTCTCTTTGTCAATCTCTCTTCGGCCTTCAAAGCAAATTGGTATGCTTCTTCCACACTTTCTATTTTCACATAGCTGATCTCATTTTGAATAGATGTCCTTAGGCCATTCAGGTATCTAGCCACCTTCTCAACTTCATCATCCACATGTCCAGATCTGATATCCAATTTGTAAAATTCCTCAGTATATTCTTTTACACTCATGTCCTTTTATCTCAAATTTTACATTTTTCTCATCAAAATAACTTGGTAGTTAGCGGAAAGAAACTTCTTCTTCATCTTTCCAAGCATTTTCATCCATATCTTGATCTTTTCTTTTCCTCTCTTCTATCTCTCAGTTTGGAAATGATCCCACCAAAGAAATGCATGACCTTTCAACTTTGTAACTACTATCTTAACCTTCTTATTATCAGGAGTACCTTCATACTCAAATTATTTATCCATCTCAGAGATCCAATCCAAAAGTGCATCGGTCTCAAGTATTCCATCATAGCAAGCAACTTCAACTTTAGGTCTGGAGTTAGCCTTAGACAAAACTCTCAAGAGTCTTTCCTCATCTTGTTCAACTTCAGGTTCAAGATTAGGTGCTACCTCTTCTTCATCACTAACATCTTCAAGATGTGCACCTCTTCTCTGGGTTGTCTCTACAACTTCAAGCCTAGTTGCAATCTGCCTCAACATATCCATGATAACATTATCATTTTCTCTACCATGAACCATCTTGACAATCAAGTTCCAGAAAGATTGTAACCTTCTACAAGTTATAGGTAAGATCTCAGATTTTCCACCCTACAACCAATCCAATAAGGTTCTCCACAATCTAATCCACAAGAAATAACTTCACTCTGATACCACTTGAAACAAGGGCAAGGTAGGTGTAGGCAGAATCAGAGTTAATTGAGACTATCTAAACCCACAAACATGCCCTGTAAAGAGTTACACAACGAAAGAAATGTAAATAAACCACATGAATTAGTAAAAGAAACAATGGATATGAGACAAGAAACTGGTCACAACATTGGTATAATTATATTAATCCTTCAACATGCTCGGCTATGAGGTTTTCTGGGTTTCGGCCTTATACAAAGAGAATTATGCATTCAGAATTATAGCTCACATCTTATCTTCTTAATTACTTCTTCTACTACTTATTGATACTAACTAATACTAACTAAACCACCTAAGCTCCAAATATATAGCCAACAAAGCCACAAGTTGGCCAGTCAGGCATTTAATTACAATATAGGTCCACTTAGGAAGAGAAACCAAAACTAAAATAAGAAAAACAAAACATGATGCGAAGTGGATTTAGGTCCACATGTGATCCAAAAATAGATGCCCAACCGCGCAAGATCCAATTTCCCCCTATGGAACCATGCAAGCTAAAATACCATATGTTTCATGAGCAAAACTGGTAGAAAATCGATGCCCAAGGAAAATTGCAATAAATTCCAGATCCAAGTGAATTAGGGCGTGTGATCATAGGAAAATGCTCACAATTAGGTTCACATCACTGCATTAGCTTTGCAAGGAAAGAAACCAACAAAACCATTGGTGCTAAAACAAACATCAGATTGGTACAGGAAATATTTTTGGTGATGCAAGATTTTTCAAGACCCAAGATGCTCCTGTATCAATCAGTTGGGCAGCATGATGCAGACATTCATGGCTGCTATGAGTCAGCACAGGCTATAGGTGAGCTCAAGTCAAGGTCCATATGCAGGTCTTGGTCGTGATTGTGTCGGCGGTTCTGGTAGTTGATGTTGTATGATTGATCCATTAATTTGTATATTATGATGATTATTTTTTATATCGAGACATTGGACTCATATTCTTTTATCTGATGATGTTTATTCATGATCAATACTTGTTATGTTTGATGGACTTTGATGATACCATGGACTCTTGATAATCATTGATAGATTTAATTTATATGATGTCATTATGTGTTGGACTTATTTTTCAGGTGCTTTATCTGATATGCAGATCTATATGATTCTATCTCTATATATTGTTTTTATGCTTTTCAAATACAGTTTATGATATGAATGCACATGTTTATTTCTGAGTGTAAATGTTTTTCTTATTTATGACATAGAATAGATGGACGTACATGGTTTAATGTTTAATGATGTAAGATGATTCTATTTAATGGTTTAATGATCTAATGCTATGTGATGATGTTATTTATGGATGCATATTATATGACATTATGGATAATGCAATGTAATGTGATGGATGCAAAAGAGATGTAAATGTAATGAACCTTTATGAATGAACCTATATGAAAAATGCAATGTACCAATGAGATGACATTAGATGCAGTGTTTAAAATGAATTTAATACAATGCAATTAATAATGTTCTAATGCTGAATTTGAAATGATGTAATTAATGCAACTAAATGATGATAATTAAAATGAATGCAAACTAATGCAATGTAATTTAATGAACTTAATGATATGAACCATAATGATAACAAATGTGACTAAATGGAATGAACTAAAATGAATGCAAACTAATGAAAATGTAATTTAATGACTTTAATGATATGAACTATAATGATAATGAATGATTTGATTTAAAAATGAATGCAACCTAATGCAATGAAATTAACTAAGGTTAATTGCCTAAATGGATGCATGATTACAAAGAATGAGATGAATCTAAATGTAACCTGATTTAAAAATGTAATTGATCTAATGCAAGGCACCTTTGTTTTTTATTGTTGATTTCCAACACACTCTATCCAATATAGTTTTTGTTGAACGTTTGATTTTGATTTTTGATTAAATCCAACCCCTTTTTTTCTCTTTTGCAAAACCCATTTTGAGCTAAGAAAAATAAACAACTTAAATGCATTTAATCTAGGATGGATGCAACTAGTTGTCACTATCCACAAATTAGGAGCTAATATTCATTATTGAGAAATTTTGAAACCTGAAATTAGTACAACCATCACTGGTTCAACCATGATGATATAAATACCTCTTTTCCCTTTCATGTTGCTTTCCCATTCTTGGTACAACTATCATTGATTGAAATCAATCATGAGAGTATGAATACTGATTTTGTTAGATTCTATGTTGCAAGTGGATTTTGGTATTATGATATTTAACATCAAAATATCCAAGGTATCTTGTTTCATAAACAAACAAAGATCTCGGTTTTGCCATATGTACATGTCCTTGATGATTCTTTGATGATCATGTCCTTAGATGAATGATACATACTTTATAACCTTGACCTTAAGACACTCATTTAGAAATCAATAAAATAATAGGCATTCATCATAGCTTGTCTAGTTTAAAAACTTTCATTGATTTGCTAGAAAGACATGATTTCACCAATCAAGTAATCACTTAATGAAAAATCTTGCACTATTTTTCAAATCCATATTTCAAGTATAGTTCCATCTATTTCATACTTTTAATCCTGATAAAGGTAAGGTATTTGTGAGATCTTGGATCAAAATTTTATGTGAGTTTGATTGATGTTAGGATTAGGGTGTGATCGTGTAAGTGTTTCATTTGTGTTTTGATGAATTGATTTGGTGTCAGATTGATGTTTGCTTTGATGAATCCTTCCTCATTTAGAATAGATTTTCCCCTAGTTTGATGTGATTGCATTTGTTGGACTTGGGACATTTTGCAGATGGGTGAAAAAATCTTTAGGTACTTGCAAATGCAACTATGGGGTTTTATTATGCAATATATACAAATGCTGGTGAATGCAATATTTACAAGGATGACGACTAGGCATGAGACTGACTTGGACTTTCAATGGCACCTATTTAATAGGTTTTCACTGATTGAATGGATTTCTCTTTTTCTATTTTTCTAGCTTTTTCCCTTTTTTTGCTAGCAAGGTGCCTATTTGCTAGGTTTTCACCAAGGCACTCTTTTCTCTTTTTCCATTTTTTTTGTATTTTCTCTTTTTTTCAATTTTTTTGTATTTTCTCTTTTTTCAATTTTTTTATTTCCATATCATCAAGGTGCCTATTTGCTTGGTTTTCACCAAGAAAATATTTTTTTGAGGATCATTTTTGAATGTTTTTGGCTTTCTTCATGCTCAATTTTCCACTATTTTTTTATATTTTTTACATTTCTGATTTTTTTTCTCTTTTCTATTTTTTAATGTTTTTTTTTTAATTTTTCAAGATCTCTTTTGACTATGTACAATAAATAGGATGCTCTATCATCTAATTTTCTGATACTCTTTTCTCTATACCCTTTCAGTTGCTTCATGTGTAGAACATTTTTAGGTGTATGTTATTGTTGGGTTCTTGCAACTCTTCTCCTTCACAATCAGCTAGGATACTTCTTAGGATAGGATATTTTTGGCCTTGAATAGAAAAAGATGTCTGTCACTTTGCAAAAATTGATCATAAATGTCAGTACCTGTTAGAAATAAGAAATACTAAGAGGGGGGGGTGAATCAGTATTTCACAAACTTTTTCTTTTGCCCACTTATGGATATAACAGATTACTTTAGTGCATAAAAGGATTATCAAGTTGATTAACAAACATAGCAGTAAATAGAAAGAACTCATAAAACATCATACGTTCTTGAGGAAAACCTAGCCAAGGGAAAACCTCGGTGGGGATGGTACCCACAAAGATCACTAATCAAAAGTATCTTGTTAGGGATATTGGACCCTGTTAGGAGTCAATTTACAATATATAGTAGATCTATCCTGGTTAAAGGACTTTAGGCCTTGTTAGAAGCCTTAACCCTGTTAGGAGTTAGATTACAAAACCTGATCACCAGCTAAGCTCACTGCCCAAACAGGTAATACAAAAAATTTTCTGACTGTAATATGGTACTGATTACAACTTCACATCAATAGCCTTTTCTACTATCACAATATACAACTATCGCAAGTTATCTTTTCTTTCTTTTTACATATCACTTCCATATTTCATTACATTTCAAGTATGCCTAATATATGAGTTATTAAAGCTAATAATTTTACATGGTCGGCATCAAAAATCATTAGCCAAGATTAAACATCTAGGATGTCATGCCTTCATAATGTTAAGTTATTATTTTGACAAGAAAAAATAATCCCTTAACTCTTTCGCTAAAACTGTCTCCAAAATTGCTCTGTCTGCAAAACTATCTTCGGTAAACTTTGAATAACTTTGTTCGTATTGCTCAAAAATTTATGCACACTAAGATGGGGTATCCTCATAATCTATAGAATCTTTAGTTAACTTTGCAAACAAAAATATTGATCCAGTGGACGTCGCCAACTAAATCTTCATCGGGTGCTCTGTCAGGATCACTGTATCCAAACTTAGACAATTTCTTTCTTCAACTTTGCATACTTGCATTCCAGATTCTGCACTCTTAATAGATATCATATGTTTCCATAATGACAACATCTATGCATCCACATTAGCCAAATTTCCAACAATCTCCCCCTTTGTCATTGGTGGCAACATATGGGAAAATTGGCTAAGTGTGCAAACAAAACTTCAAAAACACTTATACAAAATTTTGTGGCCAAAAGTTATACAATATGTATACAATATCATACTCCATAGAATAGCTCCCCCTATGAGCATCCTTGCTCAACATATGTTATACAATATTTATACAATATCATACTCCATAGAATAGCCCCCCCTATGAGTATCCTTCCTTAACATATATTCAATTTTCTGCTACTATCTCTCCCCCTTTGACAACAATGACAAAGATAGGGTGTACAAAAATTTCAAAAACTTTATACCTTATTATCAGTTATTGCAAAGTTGGTAGGCTTGCAACACAATCACCAAACTCTGACTTCCAAGATTCAAAATCTTTCTCCCATATCATCCTGATGGATTCAACAACATTGAGTAGAGTACTCAATCCGTATGCTGTTGTCTGACAAGCTTGCAGGGAATTGAAACTAAACTTATAAAATGATGTCTTTGCTGAAAGACACTACTCAATTTGATCTTCAACAATTGATATCTTGATTGAGAAATGATCTCTCAAGATGTTAATCCTAATCATCTTTCTGTTCTTCTCCTCTGCTATCATTCTGATTTCATCTTTCAATTTCCTTATGCTCTTCTCAACAGAACTTATCTTGACATTAGGACTTGTCAAGGTGTTTATCTCAGCTGTAATAGCATCTAACTTCTCTCTGATCTTCTTATCCTCTTCAACTATTAGGATTTCTAATTTAGTGCATTGTATGTACAAGTTCTTTCCTGTCTCAAAATGTCTCCTCAAATTCTTTATGCATACATCTAAACTACCAATATCATTTCGAATATTTACACTTAAATTTTTTTGCATTTCTGCTTCAATGTCTTCCTGAACTTTTATCTTCGCAATATGCTTCAAGTTAGAAAATTCAGAGTCAAAAGAATTTATTATTGATTGAGCTTTCTCAAGTGGATCTGATTCAGATACCTTAGTGCTGGTCACACTCTCAAGTTTCTCTATCAAAACTCTAACTTTGCCTTCAAGGTCTTTCACCTTCTTATTCTTTCCAATAATTTTATTCAGAGATGTAATGAACTCAAGCTAATCATCATCTTCAACTTCTTTTCCAAGGTCTTCAAACATTGAGCCAATATGCCTCTTCTTACTGTCAGGTGCACTAATGTCTTCAACTAGTTTAGAAGGTGCACTAGAGGTAGTGGCCTTTGTCAAAATTTGTTTGCCTTTGACTATCTACTCTGCTGGAACTGATTTTGATACAGTTGGTGCTTCCTCTGCCTCTGTATACTTCTCTGATTCTGTGACCGTTTCTTGCTCTCCCAAAGCCAAATTCTCAACAATGTTTCCTAGATCATGAAATAGTGCATCATCTGATTCTAAAGTCACTTTGGTGCCTTCAATATCCATTGATTCTTTGCCAATATTGATTTGTGAAGAAGATGGAACTTCTTCAATACCAACTTCCTCTGCATGCGGTTCCTTTGATTGCTTCTGCTGAGGGTTTGATTCAACATACTTTTCTGCAACTATATCTGCAAGAACTTGCATTACTGCTTGCTCTGTCTCTTTATGTACTTCCTCCTTTTTGCCTCCCATTATAAGGATTGTTCTTCTCTTTGTTCTCAATAAAGTTCCAAGAGACTTCAAGAATCTATTCAAATGATCTTCATCCTTAACTTCACAGAACTGTCTGATTACATGTTCTCTCATCTTTATGTCCTCTTCTTGTGCTCTCTATTTTCTATTCACAAGTTTGTTATACAAATATTTTGGGATCTTACCATGAATGGTGCTAAGTTTCTTATCTACCACAATCATGTGTGTAACCATTGCATTTTCAAAGTTTAATCTGTCAAATGATCCATATAGATCATAGAATTTATTCAACTTAGTGAAGTCTCCATGCTTCAATATATCTTCATTAACTCTTTCAATTCTTGGTTTCCAAGTTTTCATCTTGACTGAAACTACATCATCATCTTTAATTACTGCTACATTTCTAGGTGTGTGTGAGTGATTTACACCTTCATGAAATAACAAGATTAACTAAGAACAATAGAAATTAGAGCAAAATAATCTAACAAATGCACAATTAATCTATCAACATCTCATGGATCTCTAAAATAAAGTGGTAAATGAGGCTCTCAGCTATGATCCTCACTAGTGACACTCTAAAGATGAGAATTAAGCTATATGATATGCAAATTTAGATATATTCTATCAAATTCTAGCTCTATTTGATAAGAAATCTACAAAAATGATCAACAATTAAGCTAAATATCAATGAAAATGCTAAGTGAGTGATGTGGATGCAAATTGCAAGAGCTTTGCTGCAATTCAAAGATATGGAGTGGATCATTAATGCCTCAAAATGCCTTCTATTTATAAGATTTTCCCAAGGGTAGGGGGTAGAGTGAGATAACCATGGTTATGCTTGGGTAAGGTCAATTGGCTTTGCTTTGTCCCTAAATTGGGGGACAAACATTTAAATGGTTTCAAAAGGCTGGATCATTTCAACAAAAGTGAGTGATTTGTGTCCATTTGTCTCCTTTTTGCTTTGTTGAGAGAATTTCATATTTATTAATTAATTAAAGTAATTAAATTTAGCCATGAAGGGTAAGATGTTCATTTTGATTTTTGCTTTCAACAACTATGTCATTAATTGAATTTAATCAATTTCTTAGTGTTTTTCCCCTTTTCAAGCCTTATTTAATCATTTAATCATTTAATTGAATTTTCCTTTGATTTGAATTGCCTTTGTTCCATTTATTGATTTTTTATATTATTTTGATGATTTGATTGCACTTTTTAATTGATTTAAGCCTTTTGCCAATTTTCCGTGTCTACACTAGGTATAGGTGGTACAACCACTTTTTGTCTCTTGCCGGGTCCTATTGCACTCACTTTTACTCTTTTGCTAGGAATAGGAGAAAAAGATTTATCTCCTTCATCTTTTTCAGGTACTTCAACTTTTACCTTTACTGCAATAGGATCAACATGATCTACACTTGATGTCTCAGGTGGAATTACAAGATTTTCACTTTGCCTCAGGGCTTCTGCACTCTTCTTAGCTATGTCAAACTCATGACTTGACATACCAGATTCTTTGAATATCTTCTTCATAGTAGATTCAACTCTCTTACTAGATTGCTTCTTTTCTCTCAAACTTATTGCAGAGTTGAATTTCTCTTCATAGGTTCCAAACCTATTTGCATGACCATCCAACTCATACTTTAACAATCTATTCACATATCCTACTATTTCTGCTTTAGATATTTCATAGCCAAGAGGGTCTATGAATTCCATTCTAGGCTCAACTGCTTCAATGTAGGTGAAATCAGTGTCAACCATAAAAAAATGTCATCTTTATGCTTTTCAACTAAGGATTGAGGAATCCTTGATTTGTTCTTAACAATATTCTGAAAAGTCTTCAACACAAGCTTCACACTGTCATTAACTTTATCAAAAAGCTACTTCATGTAGACTGAGTTTATTCTTTCCATTGTGTTCACATTGTCACTCTAATCTACTATGTAAAGAAATCTTCTCAAAATATGGAAAAACATATAGGTTATCAGAGATGAAAACCTAAACTGTGTGTACTTAGCCTTCTTAATCTTTTCTAAGTTCTCAAATAATTGAATTTTTAGAATTTCACATAGGTCTACTGGTTTCTTCTCAACACACATAAGATAAGCTACATGAATCATTCCTACAGTGATGTCATATTCCCTTGAACTACCACAAAATTTAGTTGTTAGGATCTTGCAAAGGTACCTAACATCATCTTGCTTAATCTTGCTTATCACAATTCCTCTACCATTATAGCTAGATCCAGTGTTATCTAAAAAAATCTTTCTCATGTTCTTTTCATTCAGTGGAATCTCTCCAACTTTAGATAATCTAGTAACTTCATGAATTAGGTCAGCAGTTATATCAATAACTCTATCCTCCATCCAGAATTTCCCATTGTGGATTCTACTTAAAATGATCTTGGTACATTCCTCATCATTGAATTCAAACTTCATGGAATATTTGATGATTTCATTGTTCTCTAGGTGCCCATAAGCTGGTTTAACTGACATGTCTTGATTGTATAATTTCCTATAATCATCACTAAAATCTGCATCTCCCAAAGTTTCAAACTTACAACCTCAATATCCCTTAACATTCTCAATGTGCAATACTCCATTTGGTACGGATGATAATGCTAGATTGTCATCAATTTCAGTTGGTTCCACTGGTTCTTTCTTAATCTTTGGTCTATTCTTATCCTTAACATTATGAACCATAGAAATATCCATCTTATCAACTGATTAAAGATCAAGAAATACCTCAACTTTGTAAATCTAGGGTTTCGGTATGATCGTCGCTGCAAACTGCTTCCAAACTTCTTCAAATCATCCTCAACTCACTTTTCTTCTTTCAAATCTCTTTTTAATCACTTTGTAATCATAATAACTTTGATTTTGACCTTATAACACTTCACATTAACTCGATCTGACATCGCATTCATTCATTTTGCTGCTAAAACCTTAAAAAGCTGATTCTGCAAACCTGCAATCATTAAAATTTCTACGACCTCACAAAACACAATATTTTCTTTTGTGCACTTAACCATGGCATTAGTACAACATAATAAACCTACATCTAACTGTGCAGAACTTAACTCATTCAAATTCCTAATCTACACTAATCCTAAGTCCTAAACTACAGAAACTTATATAATTTAAGTACTTAAAGAAGGGTTAGGTAAAGATTCATCCTTACCATCGATTACATTACCTTCTTGACTACTTTCAGTGCTAACTATACCTCCTTCATCTATGCCTTTGTCAAATTTTACCTCATCTTTATTGCTACAACAACCTTTCTCTTTGTTTCCTGCATTTTCATTCCTTCTTGCATTGTTCCTAGGGTTAGGGTTATGATGATAACCTCCATTGTTCATTCAACAAAATCTTGCTGAGTGTCCAAACTTGTTGCATATCTAACAAATGATTCCATTGTTTCCAAATCTCTGTCCTTGCTAGTTAATCTATGACCTGTAATTTCTAGCAATGTGTCCTACTTTGTTGCATCTAAAACATACTACCACTTTTCTTTGATTCATTTCTTCAATAGATATCTTATCTACATTGTTAGTATTCCCAATCATTCTATCATAATTATTCAAAATTACTTTAGGTCTTCTACATTCGTTAGCTCTATGTCCAAAACTATGACAATTATAACAATGTCCATTAAAAGATTTAAATTTCTTACCTGTGCAATCTCTCTTCATGTGCCCAATAGTATTACAAGAAAAACATCTACCTTTTAATTCTCTTTGCATACCTTTAGATGATTCTCCTGTTTTGATTCTTCTTGCTTTGATTCTTCTTTTTCTCTAGGTGGTTCTTCCAATGTGTTCTCATCTAGCTTTATTTCCTCCACACTTTCAGATGTCTTCAGATCTGGCTTCTTACTTTCATGGTTTGTTCTAAACATACTATATCCAAATCTAGTCCTATCAAAGAATGGTTCTTCAAAAGAAATTTTTTTTTCAGTCTTATCACCTTTTGAATATAGCCTTTCAAGTTGTCGTTTAGACTGAGTTAGTTCACCTTTCACAATTTTATTATACTTCTCAAGTTCCACATACTGCATTTTTACTTTTTCAGATTTGGATGTTTCCTTTTCAAGTCTTGACCTCAGATCTTCATTCTCAATTTTCAATTTTTCATTATCAGATCTCAAATTTCCATCTTTCATACTAAGCTTCAGGTTTACTATCTTCAACTCATGCTTAAGGATCTCATTTTCTTTTTCTAATTCATCACAATCTTCAACAGGCATATCAGATTTCTTTTCAGATTTTAGATCTTCAATCTTACCTTTCAATTCTTCAATAGCATTCTTTGCATCTTCATATTTTCTTCTTAAGGAGTTTCTTTCATCAGTAAGCATATCAATCTGTTCAAGAGCTTCTTCAAGATTCTTCTGAAGTTGATCCATATCCATAGAAATCTTACTCAAGCTGCTAAGCTTTCCTTGAATGTTCCTTCTCTGAGTAACTGTGCTCTGATACCAATTGTTAGAAATAGGAAATACTGAGAGGGGGGGGTGAATCAGTATTTCACAAACTTTTTCTTTTTCCCACTCATGGATATAACATATTACTTTAGTGCATAAAAGGATTATCAAGTTGATTAACAAACATAGCAGTAAATAGAAAGAACTCATAACACATCATATGTTCTTGAGGAAACCCTGGCCAAGGGAAAACCCCGGTGGGGATGGTACCCACAAAGATCACTAATCAAAAGTATCCTATTAGGGATATTGGACCCTATTAGGAGTCAATTTACAATATATAGTAGATCCGTCCTGGTTAAAGGACTTTAGGCCTTGTTAGAAGCCTTAACCCTGTTAGGAGTTAGATTACAAAACCTAATCACCAGCTGAGCTCACTGCCCAAATAGGTAATACAAAAATGTTTCTAACTATAATATGGTACTTCTTACAACTTCGCATCAATAGCCTTTGCTTCTATCACAATATAAAACTATCACAAGTTATCTTTTCTTTCTTTTTACATATCACTTCCATATTTCATTACATTTCAAGTATGCCTAATATATGAGTTATTAAAGCTAATAATTTTACATGGTCGGCATCCAAAATCATTATCCAAGAGTAAACATCTAGGATGTCATCCTGTCATAATGTTAAGTCATTATTTTGATAAGCAAAAATAATCCCTTAACTCTTTCGCTAAAATTGTCTCCAAAACTGCTCTGTCTGCAAAACTATCTTCGGTAAACTTTGAATAACTTTGTCCGTACTACTCCAAACTTTATGAACATTGAGATGGGGTATCCTCATACTCTATAGAATCTTTAGTTAACTATGCAAACAAAAATATTTCTCCAGTGGACGTCGCCAACTAAATCTTCATCGGGTGCTCTGTCAGGATCACTGTATCCAAACTTAGACAATTTCTTTCTTCAACTTTGCATACTTGCATTCTAGATTCTGTGCTCTTAATAGAGATCATATGTTGCCATAATGACAACATCTATGCATCCACATTATCCAAATTTCCAACAATACCATGGGAACTTAATCCATGTGCCAACATAAGAACTTCATCCTATGACTAATTCATGGCCTTACAAGAAATCCATGAAGGAATTTGTGGGTCACATTCAAATATCCTGTTCCTTCATAGATTTATTGTAAGGATATGGTTGATTCCTATTTCTCTAGGAACCTTAAAATCATTCCACCTAGGCTCTTGTGATACAACATGTCGGATACCAGGGTATAGCGAGAGGCTTGTCATATAAAACTTTTATTTTGATTTCTGGTTTGGTCCATGGGTAAGATTTGATCTTTTAAGTATGTGTAAATGGCTCCATACCAGGGTGAGTCATGTCCCATTACTAAAAAAATGGTGTGAGGATGGGAAGGGTCAAATGTGGGCTGTCTAACTTCTTCTACCATGAATTCATATCTAGCGCTTTGATCTGGTATTTGGAGAAGTGATTCCAATGTAGCCATTACATCTGCTGCTTTATTATTATCCCTCGTCACTTGCTCAAATGTGATTAGAGTGAAGTATTTCTTGATATTTTTAATCATGTTCTTGTAGGGTATCAACTTATCATCTTTATTTTGATACTCACCATTGATTTGATTAATGACCAGTTGGGAATCTCTATAGATTTGTATCTTTGTTACCTTCCATTCTAATGCTAAATTTATGTCGATGACCGATGCTTCATACTCAACTATATTATTTGTGCATGGAAATAATAGCTTTTATGATTTTGGAATTGTGGATCCTTTAGGAGTAATTAATAGTATCCATGCTCCTGACCCATGTTGTGTATAGGAACCATCAAAATATAATTTCCAAGTCTTTGCTTCAACATTAATTTTTTCAAAACCTAGAAATTCTAGTTGGATTGGATATTTATCTATTAATGGTGCCTCTACTAGTTGATAAGCTATTACTTGGCCTTTGATAGCTTTTCAATCCACATAATCTATGTCAAACTTACTTAGGACCATGACCCATTTGGCCAATCTTCCATTCAACGATGTTTTGCTAAGAAGGTATTTCAAAGGATCAATTTTTTCTATGAGTCATATTTTGTTAGATAACATATAATGGCATAGTTTTTGGGAAGAAAAAACTATGGCCAAACATGCTCTTTCAATAAAAGTGTAGTTCAGCTCATATTTCACCAATGTTCTTCTTATGTAGTATATGGCCTTTTCTTTTCTAGCTTCATCCTTTTGAGCCAAGAGTTCCCCTAATGCATGTTTTGTCGTTGAAATATATAAAATTAAGGGCTTGCCTCTTATTGGTGGCATCAAATTCAGTGGATTCATTAGGTACTTTTTCAATAATGTGAATGCTTCTTCACATTTTTCATCCCATTTGAATATTGTGCCCTTGTGAAGGAGTTGAGTAAAATTGTGGCACTTTTCTGCTAATTAGGAGATGAACCTTCTGATGGGTTGAATTCTGCCTTGAAGGGATCTCATTTGACTTATGTTTTGAGGTTCCCCCATTTCCATGATTTCCATGATTTCCTTTACTTTGGCTGGGTCTACCTCTATTAATTTGGTTGAAACTATATATCCTAATAGCTTACCTAATTGTACACCAAATGCACATTTCTTTGGATTTAACCTTACTTTGAATAGCTCCAATCTTGTAAATATTCTTTCTAAGATGGGTATATGTTCCTCCCTTGACTATGATTTAGCAAGGATGTCATCTACATATTCCTATAGGAACTTTTGCATCATATCATGAAATATGGTTGGCATGGCTCTCTGATATGTCACTCCAGCATTCTTAAGACCAAAGGGCATAGCATTCTAGAAACATATCCCCCATGCACTTGTAAATGCCATTTTGTCTTGATCCTCAAGTGCTATCTTAATTTTATTATAGCCACTAAACCCATCCATAAGTGAGAACGTTGAATGTCATGTTGTTAGATCTACAATGGCATCTATGCTTGGTAGAGGAAAATAATCTTTTGGACATGCAAGATTAAGATCTCTAAAGTCTATGCAAATTATGATAGATTTGTCTACTTTGGAAACATGCACAATATTTGAAATCCACTCGGCATAATCAATGGCTCTTATGAACCCCACTTTTAGTAATTTCTATAACTCCACTTTCATAAGTAGTGCTATGTGTGGATGCATCTTTCTTAGTTTCTGTTTGACTGGCCTTGCTCCCTCTTTGATATTCAAATGATGCATGGTTAGATTCAGATCTTGTTTGGGCATATCATCGTATGACCATGCAAAATTGATTTGTCTTGCTTTGAATTTTTTTATGAATTCTACTTTTTCCTTAGTTGATAGGGATGTTGCTAAATGGATGATCCTTGGTTCTGATTTTAACCCAATATTCACTTTCTCCATTGGTTCAATTAGGATAGGTGATCTTTCCTCATAGTGTTTGGGAAAAGTATCCAACCCTCCTTCCCTAGGTGCCTCTATTGGGTTTTCACCTTTGAAAATGCTCTTTATTTCTTTCTCTTTTTTATCTAATGCTGCCACAATGTGGTTTTCAACAATAGATTCTTTCCATTTTTTGTTTTTTTCACTTTTAACTAAACTAAAAGGTTGGATACTTCCCTTCGTCACTTCTTCTTGATATTCCATGGTAGAAGAAGGTTCAACCACATTAAGGTATTGGACACCAAGTTATCATTCAAGAATGTGGGGAGGATGGTAGGTTTGATGGAATCCCATTCAATGAGCTCTGGATAGATAAGGGACAAGGGATCAATGTTTTGGTTTGTTTCAATAGGGTTTAAGGACATGACCTCATTGGAAGGTTTGAACATTGTATCGCTCAAATCTATGATATGTGCCTCTTCTAGGTGTTCTAGAGAACTAGGGTCAAAATCTTCCTCACTCAAATCCTCTTGGGTTTCTAATGGGGAAGAATCTCTTGGGTTAAACCTAGTGTTAGATCCCTCTATAGTAGGTCTCCATGATGGAACATAAGGCTCTCCCACCCATGCATTTTATTCAATTTCTTGACTAGGCATATTTTCTAAGACATCTTGGCTAGGTTTGGAAGCTTGATTCTGAGTTGAGCCTGAGGCTTGTTCTTTCCCTTTTCTAGGAGTATAAGTGTGAATCACATCTACCTCTTTATCTTGGAAAGACTCACTTGACAATGATTCTTACTCCCAATTGTTCAAATCTTCATCACTTTGGGAACCTAGTTGCAAGATTTTCTCAGAAACCCTTGGGTACTTCTTCTAAGTGTACCCTTATTCAAGATACCCTAATCTAGTTTTCTCCTTACCATCTCTCCATTAAATTTCAATGGGTTTAATTAGTCCTTCATTTCTTGTACCTAAATTCCCTTGTCCTTTATATCCCATTTTATGCATTATTTTAAATCCTTTTCCATTTTGATGAGTGGGAATGCTTATGTTTTGAATGTGTTTTTCATGGGAACTTGATTCCTCATCCTTATATAGCCAGTTTAAGATTTCATTATCTTCTTCATCAATGAATGAAGAAGTACTTTCCCTTAAAAAGTGGTCATTATATTTGTGGGGTACATGTAGGCTAGATGGTTTTCCATGGGATCCGGGAGATAAAGGTAGATCCATCATAGATAAGGAGTATTCACCTACACCTTTCTATTTGATTTGGAATTGCTTTTCAAAATCCTTCATCATGTGATCCATATTTTGATAATGGGCCTCCTTAGTGTAGATTTGAATAATTCTATCTTTATCTTCTTTTTGTTCATCATGGGTACTTTCCTCACTAACTTTATTCTTTCCTTTAGTCGATGTAGTTAAGTTAGTGGGAACTTGGTGATTTTCAACAACAACATCTTTTTCTTCCTTTTCTTTGCCTTTCAAGGATGGAAGATCCTTTCAGCTTTGTCCTTGTTCTATTCTTTGGGACATAGATCCTTCTACATTATGTGGGATTAAGGATTCATTTATAGGTTTCATGTTATTGCAATATTGTAAAGGATTTGAATCCCCACTTACCATGACTTCTTGTCCCATGTACGTAAATTTGAGACATTGATGATATGTCGAAAGTACTACCTAGATTTTGTAGAGCCACAACCTTCCTAATAGGATATTGTAGGTCAATTTAAGGTCTAGGACTTCGAAAATGGTATCTTTTTGCATTGGCCCAACTCTAATGGAGAGTACTATGACACCTTTAGAGGCTCTTTCTTCATCATCATAAGCTTTAATGGTTATTTTATTCTTTGGGTCAATAGCTTCCTCAGAAAATCCTAAGGCTTTAACCAAGTTTAAGGTACAAATATTTAGGCCTTCTCCCCCATCAATGAGGACTCTCTTCACTCTATGCTTGTGGATCAAAACCTCTATATGCAAAGGTAGATTTTGCGGTAGGTTCAAGGACATATCATCTTGTTTTGAGAAGGATAGATAGTGGGGTGGAACAAGATGACCTACCATGTTTTGGAATTTATCCACATCCAAATTCAAAGGCACATTGGTCTCTACAAGGGCTTTTTCCAAAATCTCCTTATGAGTTGGTGAAAGTTTGAGAAATTCTAAGATAGAAATTTGAGTAGGGGTTCTTTGCAATTGGTCCACCAAATTATATTGCTTTGAAGATGAAGATGTTAGATTAGGTAGGATAATTCTTGGGGCACCTCCTGATAGAGTGATCTTTGATGCTTGACCCCTAGTTACAACATTATATGTTGCCTCCCTTGGCTTTTCTTTTACCACAATCACATTTATTGTGTTTTCATCACCACTTAAGGCATTAATGGGGTTATCATAAGTATGGGAAAAATTAACTTTTTCATTACCCCATTTATTGTTGTGATTGGTATTTGATGATTCTCCCTTTTCATGGTTTAGGAAAGGGTTCTTGAAAGTTGTATGATCCTCATTATCTTGAGGCCCTTCCACTTTTATGGTTCCACCATCGATTAGATCTTGGACAAGGTGTTTTTATTTCATGCATTCATTCATTTTATGTCCTTTGTTGTGATGATATTCACAATGATGAGAATCATTCCACCAAGTTGGCTTGACTTGTGGTTTGTATGGCCTGATTTGGGTAGAATAATAATTTTGTTGGCCACTAAAGTCCTTAATGCATTTTCCAAAGGTTCACCTAGAAATGTGAATTTCCTTTTCTAATATGTGGAAAAGAATGGTTTAGGCTTATTAACATTAGATTTATTGAAGGGATTTTTGTTGTTTTTGTTAGTTTTAGTGTTTTTATTATAAGGATCCTTGGTTGTTTGGTTGACATTATACATTGGGTTTGACCGGCTTGATAAATTAAAGGGGGTAGGCTTTAAGTTGTGTGCTTCCCCAACTCCATCATTCACAAGATTTTTATTGGTGTTTTTCAACCATAGTCTTGGTTTATCATTGTGATTGTTGTCTCCCTTATTATTATTATAATTAGAGTTATTGGTATTGTTGGAGTTGGTATAGGTTTTATTATCTTTGAATAATTTGATTTCACCTCTTTTAACCAACCCTTCTTCACTGTTGATCCCATTTTTTATGATCTTTTCAAAAGTATGGGGACATTGAAGTTGGAGCCTATAGTTCATCTCCATATTTATATTATTCATAAATATTTCCATCTTTTATTTCTTGGGTATGCTTTGTGGATATCGTGTGAAGACCATTCTCCACCTTTGGAGAAACCCTAGAAAAGACTCACCATCTCGTTGTTTAATATCGCATAGATTATGTAGATCTCTATAATTTTGTTGACTATTAGTGTCTTACACTTAGTCATATATCTATGAAAGGATGGTCGGTTATCACTGCGATCTAGTCATTCTGTAAAGGCCAAGTTTTGTATTGTATACTTACCGAGCAATAGTACTACCGAGTAAAGTCACGGTCACAATATGTTTTTAATATGCCAAGTATAGTTATTGCCGAGCTACATATATCAATGATTACCAAGTGATAGAGAATTTCAATAGATGTTGAGTACAGCAGATGCCGAGGATAGTTGATGCCGACTGCCAGGGATAACTTTTGCCTAGTTAGCCAAAATTGACATACAAGTCTAGAATGACACAATGATCGAGGTAAACCATTTTTGAGGATAATTATATTTTGTATGTTGTCTATTGAGGTAATCATGGAGGTGGTTATGCATCCATATTGCTATCATTGATCCCTATGTATAACCTTTAGCCAATCAAAAAATTGAACAGTATAGCCGGCAATAGGAATATATCTGGACCGTAGATCTTGTAACGATAGAACATTTTTGTTATTATATAAAGGAAAGATCTAAAATAGAGATATGTGTGTGAATCAAAGAGAGAAATAGAGACATTGAGATCAGATGAATACTGTGAGTATGTGAGTATGAGGAAATGATAAGGAGAAGTATTCAAACTGATTTCAGTGACCGAGCAGAGTAGTGAAAGGACAAAATCAAGAAAGATCAGATAGAAGAGATCACAATCATACAGTAAAGAGAAGATCTGTAATCAGCATATCAGTGCAAACTGAAGGATCATATACTGAGACATTTTAACCAGTGTATTAGGGTAAATCTCTTAACTGAGTAGTCTTAGTAAAATTTTCTAAATCTCTTTACCAAGTGCTTACTTTATTGTAAGTTTACAAATCCTTTAACAAGGTAGACTGAATAAGTCTCTTAGCTTTTAACAGAGTAGACCTTTCACAGGGTACGTCATGATATGATCAAATTTTGTAAGCCCTAATAGAAAAACTTTATTATCTGAAGTAGTGAAGATTTTTGGGTGTCATCCCCACCCCAGTTTTACCTTTCAAGGGTTTCTAGGTTACCAAATCTATTGTGTTATGTGTGATTTCATGTATGCTACTTGACATGATATATTACTTAGATTGTTCAAGTTTTTTTTACATGATGCATAAAGTTCTAACAGTTTAAAAGGATAGAAGTTAGTAAGTTCTGATTCACCCCCCCCCTCTTAGTACTACTTTCCCATTTGTATTTCCAACAATTGGTATCAAAGCTAAGGGTTTCTCATAGGGAAGTCTAACCACTTGAGGAAAAGATCTTAAGATGAAAGCTTACAAATTGGGAAAAGTCATAGAGAATCAAAAGATTGAAGTACAACTAGCATTACATCAGATGGAAGCAGCCAAAGGGGAATTAAAGAAATCCTTGAGAAAAAGAAGAGAAATTGCTATTCAACAAAGTGAGCCATTGTACAAGGAAGAAGACACCACTGGACTATTTGATACTGGTAATTCTATAGAAAATGACAAAGCCATGAAAGAACTACTGGAGAAAAATACCATACTGAATGATGAAATCAGGACTCTAAAAAGAGAACAGGAAATTCAATCTGTTAGACTTTGTGAAGTAGTGGAGCAGAAAAAGAAAGCTGAAGATGATAAAGCAATGGTTGAAGAAGACAAAAGACAAATTGCAATAAGGCTAGATGAAAGAACAAGTGATATACAAAGGTTGACTAATAATCAACTAGATATGGTAAATCAACTATTGCTAACCAACCAAGAATTGGGTAGGAAAGACTTGGAGAACAATCAACTAAAACATGAAAATGATCAGCTGAAACATGAGTTGAGAACTGAGAAAGAAATCAATGAAAGGATGAACAAACCTAATGAAGCTACAAAGTATTTTGAAGAATTGTTAAGGTCACCTAGGAGATCTGGTGATAGATCTGGACTTGGACTGAATGAACAATCATCTACTGAAGAAGGAGAGTCATCAAAAGATGGAGAATAGAAGACTGCTAAATCAAAGAAAAAAAGGCCCACATGTCATCACTATGGGAAGCCAAGACATATAGCCAACATATGTAGAAGAAAACATGGTAAGACTGATTCTAAACCTAAGTTTAATGGACATTGTTTTAACTACAAGAAGCATGGACATCAAGCACATGAATTTAGATCTAAAGCTAACATTTCATCCACCTCACCCAAGTTTCAAGGAAGTTGTTTCAATTGTCAAAAGTATCGGCACAAAGCTTACAAATGCCGATCTAGACCAAGGTGGTCAACTAATGAGAAACCAAAGCTAGTCACATAGCGTAAAAGTTATAATTGGGATTACAACACTTGGTACAATTGTCATTATTGTGGTAAGTATGGATATATTGGAGTAAACTGCATGAAGACTCATTTTAGGGGCAAATCTAAAAGCTGGATGAAGGGAAGCATGGTCTGTTATAAATGTAATAAGGTTAGTCACTTAAAGAGAGATTGTAGATCACCTATGTTGAGCAATATTAACAACAAGAATGAGAATATATGTGAAAAAATGAGGAACTAGATGGAAAAGTCATGGAGGAAGAAAGAAGAAGGAACAACAAGTGAAGCAAGCACATCTGAGGTCACCCAATCTAATGGATCAAGTGATCACACTTCTTTCAACTAATCATGAAAGGTATGTCTAGAACTAATTCTTGCAAAGCCTTACTTTACATCAGTTCCTAACATAGAATTGAGAAAAAGTCCATATCTTCATATATTAAGATGCACTAGGGCATATCTGAGCAAAAATAGAAAATTTCATTTTGATGCCGAGCATCAGTGTCATGACCAAGCTAACAATGTTTGTCGAGCACATGTTATTGCCAAAATGCTATGCTAAGCTGTATCACAACAATTACATCGACCGAGCTTGTGTTTAACTGAGTTTAACATGAGTTTGCTGAGATTGTTGTATTTCACCTAAAATCTGTATGGAGCATTTATGAGGCCCTAATCCTATTTTTTTGGATTCTATAAAGTGGAAAGTTTCTGTTAATTTCATTTCACCAGGCTATTCAAGATTTTAGAGCGATTCAAAATTTGTGCAACTCAGATCAAGCAAAGCGATTTTGAATCTTCTCAGTGTGTCGTCGGCAAAATTCATTTGCAAGGTTAATTGAAAAAAAGGTACTTTACCGAGAAACTATTTTCTTTTCAAAAATTACAATTTGAAATGGCATCATCTTCATTCAAACTAGTCAGGAAATAGGGAATGGAAGTTTTCAATGTACAACTTGTAAGGAATGAGGTTTGTAAACTGAGGATATTCAAGGTAATATCTGAAAGTGTGATCAAAGGAGATTTGAACAGAGCCCTATCTGTGACTCTGGAAAATGTGTTAATGATGAATGATGTTAGGTGCTACCATATGTGCAAAATTGGAGAAATCGATGATTACGAGTTTAGGGAAGCATATGATAAATTGTGTATCAACGGAGTGCTAAAGCCAGAGCACAAGGTCATTGCTAACCAAGGGTTAGTTCATGCCCTAAATTTCCCACAAAATTTCAAATTTGAATGGATAAAGATCATGTTGCGTTGAGTGCATGACATGCAATTATGGCTGGAAGATGGACCGGTGAAGATTACGAAGGAAATGATACACAATGTCACTGGTTGCCCTACCATTGACGGAAAGAGAATGATGAAATGTGGAGGAAAAGAGGATATTCAAGAAAACACATAGGTAGTCTAGAAAAAACGTGGAATGACAATTTCCACCATCACTAATCCAAAAATTGACTTCATTGTTAGAGTTATCTCGTATAAGTTTGATCAATCCAGTCGGTTGGATAGCATCCCCTGTATGGCAGTGGACTAAGCTTGGAAAATAATTAAGAAAGGGCACACATATGATCTTGCCAAGCTCTAGCTAACTCAACTTACTGAGAACTTGAACTCCATTAGGACAGCGAAGAACTCTATGTGTAAGTTCAGTTCCTTGTTGATCTATATATTCTTTTATGTCAAGAAGTATTTTCCTACACATGGTGATGTGAAATGGGATAAGAAGAAACCCATTACTGTTCAAATTAATGATTTCATAAATGAGAGTGGTGATGATTTTGAAGGGATAATGGATAATTATTTCATTGAGTTTAAGAAGAAGATGAGGAATAGGACTAGAGTCCCTGTGTCTTTGATTGAGAAATATAGTAAAGACATATGTTTTCTAGTAGACACAGACTTTACCTATGCACAGGCAGTCCTACCTAGGGTTTCATGGTTGATGCCACTACCCTATGAACTCAATATTAATGAAGCTACTACTGCAATCATAGCCCTCCTAGCTGAGGAAGTTGATAACAAGGAACCTTACTTTGGTACATTTGAACAGGCCAAATCTAAGATCTCTTTGGGATTATTGGTTGCCACCACTGAGAGAAGAAGAAAGAAAATAGTAAAGAATCTGGAAGAATATGTTAAAGAATCTGGAAAAGATGTACCACTAGAGTTAACCCAAGGGTTAGGAGAAGATGAGAAGAGTGCAACTAGTGGAAGTGAGATAGAAGAAGAAGAGAAGAAACCAATAATTGTCAAGTCCCCACCTAAAAGAAGAGTGTTGAAACATAAAGTGTCTGAGACACCATCACTTAGACCTTAGTCTAGAAGGACTACTACCGAGACCCCTAAGATGCCTCCTGCATCTGCAAAAAAAAAACCCACTCAACCGAAGGCAGTGCCAACCAAGGTTATGAAGAAGCTGAGAAGGAAACTTGTTCTACCAAAAGATGATGAAGAAACAGAAAGTGATGAAGCAATAAAGGGGAAGGCAACACAACAAGATTCACATCAACTCACTGTTGATGAATTGTGTCATAAGATTACTAGCACAACTACAGTTGATGAAGTGAAGAAATTAAATTTTGGACCGCTGAGTATTGGAGATAAAGAAAAATTTGAAGATGCTATTCTTGAAATGTTATACACTTTCACTATGCTGCCGATTGAAATTGAAAATAGGTTCTTCATGAAATTAAGGACATATTTAATGAAGTATATGACTTGATGGATGTAAATAGTTTCATTCCCATATTGGAACAACTTGTACATATTGTTCAGAAAGTAAATAATGACGTGAATTGTGCAAGTGATAAGCTATTTGAATGGTCAAAATGCAGATTTGAGACAAAAATCCTGGATAAGATATCTATTGAGATAGCAGTAAAACAAGTTGAGTTGTCAACTTTGGTAAAGGAGACTGAGAGATTATTTGTGGACGGACAGTCTCTACTGGCCAAGATATGCAATGTTGAATTATTCATAGATGAGAACCAACGCTTGCTTGAAACTCTCAAGCAAGAGATCAAAGTTTCATGTCAGTCCTTGACTTTGGATGCCAGCACCAGTGTCAGACATTATGCTAAGGTAGTGTAGACATAGGGTAAGTTATCTGAGATGATGGAAAATGATGGCAAGATTTTCTCTCACCTAATTTCTATTCAAACTATTCTTACCCCACATCTGGAGGCTATACAGAGAAAATTAGCCAAGGCTAAAACATTGATCCAGAGTGATTCACATTTGTCTACAACCGAAGGTCTCATCAGTTTGGCCACTGATTTAGAAGTAAAAACTGAAGTGTTAAATCTCACTTCAACTACATGGACAAATGCATTATACATGATCATAGTGCTGCACATACCTTTTCTGGAGAAAATTTGTAACTTACCTACTAATGAAGAAATTAGTCATGTCAAAAACAAGGGGTAATTATCATGACACGAGTGTGAATAGGGATAGGTAACACATGTATATATATCTTAGGGGGAGTTTTAGGCTATACAAATATATTTTTGTAATTGTATATATGAATGTCATGACAAAGTGTTTTTGCCACTAATGTCAAAGGGGGAGATTGTAGATCTCTATAATTTTGTTGACTATTAGTGTCTTACACTTAGTCATATATCTAGGCAAGGATGGTCGGTCATCACTGCAATTGAGTCATTTTGTAAAGGCTGAGTTTTGTATTGTATACTTACCAAGCAATAGTACTACCGAGTAAAGTCACGGTCATAATATGTTTGTAATATGCTGAGTATAGTTATTGCCGAGCTACATATATCAATGATTACCGAGTGATAGAGAAGTTCAACAAATGTCGAGTATAGCAGATGTCGAGGATAGTTGATGCTGAGTGCCAGGGATAACTTTTTCTAAGTTCGCCAGAATTGACATACAAGTCTGGAATGACACAATGATCAAGGTAAACCATTTTTGAGGATAATTATATTTTGTATGTTGTCTATTGAGGTAATAACAGAGGTGGTTATGCATCCATATTGCTATCATTGATCCCTATGTATAACCTTTAGCCAATCAAAAAATTGTATAGTATAGGCAACAATAGGAATATATCTGGACCATAGATCTTGTAACGGTATAATGTTTTTGTTACTATATAAAGGAAAGATCTAAAACAGAGATATGTGTGTGAATTAGAGAGAGAAATAGAGACATTGAGATCAGATGAATAGTGTGAGTATGTGAGTATGAGGAAATGATAAGGAGAAGTATTCAGACCAAGTTTAGTGACCGAGTAGAGCAGTTAAAGGATAGAATCAAGAAAGATCAGATAGAAGAGATCACAATCATACAATAAAAAGAAGATCTGTAATTAGCATATCAGTGAAAACTGAAGGATCATATATTGAGACATTTTAACCAGTGTATCAGGGTAAATCTCTTAACTGAGTAGTCTTAGCAGACTTTTGTAAATCTCTTTACCGAGTGCTTACTTTATTGTAAGTTTACAAATCCTTTAACAAGGTAGACTGAATAAGTCTCTTAGCTTTTAACAGAGTAGACCTTTCATAGGGTAGATCATGATATGATCAAATTTTATAAGCCCTAATAGGAAAAATTTATTATCTGCAGTAGTGAAGATTTATGGATGTCATCCCCACCCCAGTTTTACCTTTCAAGGGTTTCTAGGTTACCAAATCTATTGTGTTATGTGTGATTTCATGTATGTTGCTTGACATGATATATTACTTAGATTGTTCAAGTTTTGTTTACATGATGCATAAAGTTCTAACAGTTTAAAAGGATAGAAGTTAGTAAGTTCTGATTCACCCCCCCTCTCAGTACTACTTTCCCATTTGTATTTCCAACAGATTAAGCATGGTGATTTCATGCTCTATGTTATAGGAATAATGAGTCAATAATTTTGAAGCTAATTCCTCAAATGTTTTAATGCCTTTTGGAATTTTGGAGAACAATTCCATAGCTTGGCCACCTAAACTCCTCAGAAATAGCCTCATTAAATAGGTGTTGTTGTGCATGAATTTGATACTTAGAGCACAAAATTCTCTAAGATGGTCTTGTGGGTTTGACTTACCCATTTATTTATCATATTTAGAGAAGACCACATTAAATTAGAAAGGTGCCATAACCAAGCTTTTATTAAAGGTAAATGGGCATAAAGTCTTGATGGAAAATGGCTTAGGTTCGGCCACTTTCTTCATTATGTCAATTTGTGCTTGAAACATTTTCAATTGTTTATTCATAGCACCTATAGGATTATCCTCTTCCCCATATTTCTTAAGTGCTACAATGTCATAGTCATGAGGAAGTTTTACCCGTGCTCAGGCTAAGTTAAGGAAATATCTTTCCTTATTCCTTTCTATAAGTTTATCCATAACCTCAAGGAACTCAGGGTCTTGGACCGCCCTATTGGATTTTTCTTCGATTATTTCTTTAGGCCCTTGGTTTGCTGAATTAATATTATTGTGATTTGTTGTTCCTTTTTCTTTATTGTATCCCCCATGAAGTTAATCATGATTTGTTGCGTCTCTATCCATTTGACCAACTCTCTTTTCAAAAAAAATTGGGAAACTACCCTCTAGGTTGTGATTTATGAATTATTCAAATTTGGGGACCTCTCTTGCTATGCAAGTGTCATCTTATTTTAAAGATAGTTTGAGTTTGTGAGATCATGTAGAAACCGGCATTAACAAAGGTTTGATTTGAAATTGTGCTCCCCCAAACTTGGTGATTGTTCTTTTTATGAAGATATTAAAAGTGTAAGATGATTTTTCAAAATGGATGTTTCTCACTTATTCTATGTATCTTCAAACAAAGCAACCACAAATACACTTGTTTTTTTAAAACCCTCTACACAAAAAGTGTTTGAATATGTAAGAATGTTATCACAGGTTTTTCACAAAAAGTAACTCCAAGAAATCTACCTAGTTGTCAACTTGGTTCGTAAGCATGGCTTTACAAGGTAGGCTTTATAAGTTAACAAGGTATTTAATCAAGACTTCACTCAAAATGGACACTAAATTTCATCCCCCAAAAATAGGAGGCTTCCCACCACTAGTATATTAGAGTTTTGTGCAATCCCGAAGGACTACTCAAGGAAGTTCGAAGCTTAATATCCTTTTGTCATCCACCCCATTAAGGATGAATGCATTTATTTTTATAGTGGTTTGGATTATTGCGAAAAAGGCAATTGTATCCCACTTTGTGTTGTCCCTCTCACTGGCCTCATTAAGGAAAATCTCAAGAGCAAGCCCACTAAAGATCTAACATGTTCATTTGTAAAGAGATAAATGGAATTAAGAAATAGGTTTTAGGAGTTTGATTCACCAAAAAGGTGAAGAGCATATCCCTATCTATTCTTTCTTCCTAAGCACAATTAAAAATGTTTGATTACCCAAACCTGCTAACTAATGGGAATTGATTATTTCTACTCTCCTGCACAAACAAGGGGTTATTGATTAAATGCTTGATTTATCCTTTATGCTGGTTTAATTACTAGATTTTAGCAAAAATCACAAGGCCACAATTTAAGTAAAAATTGACCAATTTTAGGCTTACCTCAATTCAAAGCTAGCAAAGGCTAGGGGCATTTTTTATGGATTTTGTCATGATTTTGACTCACCTAGTCGCGATCGTTCCTTCTCCTTTGCCTCCTCTTCGAAAAATTAGTCAACACAAACAAGCAAAATAAACAAAACAAGTAGAAATTGAAATCTAAGTCTTATTTTTTAACTTTGACAAAAATTTATTAAGGCATGTAAATCCAATTTAAAGAAACAAATTTCAATTTGTAAGCTTCTACAACTTGCAAATATCATTCATAAACCTCACCTTCTTGTTGCGAATTGTCCAAAATGAGTTTGATGTTTGCTATGTTTTCACTTTTGATTTGTTTAGCCAAATATTTATCCTCAATGTTATATCTAGTCTCTGGATTTTTAATCTTTTTATGACCTATAATCCTGAAACCACAAAAAATTCATTTCCCGACAGTTAGATTCTATAGAATTTAAATTCAGTTAAAAGCGCAGCAGAACTAATTGAAAGCGTTGTTAAAAATATTGAAAGCACTATAGGAATAATTGAAAGTGCTAAAATAGAATTTAAAAGTGTTGTTTTAATAAGAAAATGCACTTAAAGAAAACATTGAAAGCGTAGTAGAATTCTTTAAAGGTGCTCCGTAGTCAAGGTATATGCGCTGAAAGAATTAGAGATGGGATATTAGAAGGATTAATTGCATTGTTTGGTTGTGTAAATGCGCAAGAATCTATTTTAGATGTGTCATTTCAGACCTTAAATGTGCTGCAAAAAGGATTATATGTGCTGCAGAAACTCTCAGTTGCACTACAGAACCTGTAAAATAGAAAAAAACAAAAGCATATGCAAGAAAAAAAATGATTTCTCCAAATATAAAAAGAATGAGGCCTAAGGCCCCATGGTGGGCACCATTTTGTGTGCTATGAAAAGTACCTTCATAGGGTTAGTATTGAAAATAAATGAAAAATAATAAGTAAATTACCACAAAAAGTAAGCTATTTAAGCAAATAAATGACAATTAAGCACTCTACAAACCTCTATTTAGATTTGCTAATAAGAATCTCTTAGAAAGCCTCCATTAGCTCAAAAATGCAAGAGGTTTGATGCTATTCTCATATTTTTGGATGATAATTGAGTGATTTATGCCTTTCTTTTATAGATTTTAGCAAGGGTAGGGGGTGGAGTTGATTGATCATGGTTGGATTAAGGTTAAGTCCATAGTTCCACCTTTGGAGACAATTTAAATGGATTGTTCTCAAATCTTGGGACAAAGAGACAAAATGAATGGCCAAGATGCTCTCACCTTATGTGTGATTGAGATTAATTTTGAGCTTGATCCATGTGAGTTCAATCCTTATTTCCCACTAGTTGATGCATTGTCTTCCCATTTGGTTTTGAGGGAAAATAGGGATTTATTAATTGAATTTATTTAATTTGTTTAGCCATGTATACCCCTTAAATGGGTTGATTTGATTTAAATTGAACTATACAATTAATTAGACACGGTTATTCCTTTGACCATCTTTTTTAGGCGTCCTATTTTTTTGCTACCCCTATAAACTCTGGTATCTAGCATCCAAGTTTATGAGGCATCTTCATGGGCCTATTTGGAGAGTTTTCCATTTTTAGGTGGTTATGTGATTTGAATGCAGATTCTTATGGGTTTTCTTTTTATACCTGTCACTTAGGTGATTGAGGTTAGTTCTTCATTCTCTCTTTTTGGAGGTGAATGCTTGTAGCTCTGGAGAAGCAGATTGATGTACTTGGCTCCTTTCACTGAGAATAAAGTAGTATTCCTTCTCATCCCTATTATTTTGTGAGTTTTCCTATTTGAATTCATGTCAAAGCTATTGTCATCCTGTTATCCTTTACTTTGCACATTTTTTCAAGTTGAATGTTCATAAAAGTGTTTTGTAATTGTTGTTATAATCTATGTATGATTGGGCTTTAAGTCATGGAAGGTATTCCCTTCTTTAACCCAAGTACCTCTTTATTTCAAAATATCAAGGCATACGGTCAAGTTGTGAATCATAGGGTTTCCGGGTGTCATTGTGAGCATTTGCTTCAATCTATGGATCTATCAATGTTCGGTGAATCGCCTAGTTTTAGTTTTAGTTTCATGCACTCCCTCTCCTTTTCTTTCAAAGTTTGGTTAAGTTTTAGGTGATTCAAGGGGAATCTGACCCCTAATCTGGAGGTCTACTCTCGAATAGGTTACCCATAGCCTGAGAGTAGTCTCATGTTTCATAGGATTGTTGTGTTTTACACTTAGCAAATTGGGTGCAATCCTTAGTGAGAAATTTTTTTGGCACGCTTGATGGGACAGTGATGTTTCCCATCATTCACTAAGATTTTGGTGTGATCCTTAGTGCAATCAGCCATTAAGAGGTATTTTGTTTCAAACACCATTGCGACTCTGAGAGAAATCTACTGGTTTAAGCAGTCCAAGTGCTGATAAGTTTCAAAAAATATCTTTTTACCATCTTATTTGATGAGTAAGCATGTCAATTCCTAATGCATATTCTCCCTATCACCCCCCATATCATGAAAAAGCCACCCATGTGCCAGCATTCATGCCATATCAAGTTGGACAACTAGCAACATATAACCAAAATGGCCCACAAACAGCAAGTTACCAGCATGCACTACCATACCCTCCCACCTAGGATCAAGCATCCTGGTAGCATTCCTATGAAACACCCTATGAGGGTCACCATTACAATCCTCAAAATCAGTCCTACCCAACTTAAGACACAAACACCAATGATTAGTTTTCAAATTTTTCAGAGGAAATGAGCTCTTTCATGAAAGACTATGGAGAGATGAGGTCTCAGAAGGAGTATCTCTCAAGGTAATATATGGAGGTGGTAACCTTCTCAAGGTAGCTCGAGAGCCAGATAGCGATTCATGAGCAGACCCTTGAAGAGAAGAACCATCTGGTCTTGAGACAAGAGAAGATCCATGAAGAAAAGATTGAAGAGCATCAAGAATTAATAAGGACCATCTATCTTATGGCTATAAGAACTGAGAAGGATCTCTGAAAGGAATTAGAAGAAAAGGATCAGTTGATTAAGAATCTATTGGCACAAGCACCAAGGCAAGGAGATCATGAGGTCATTGCTGCCCCAATGCAAGAAAGCTCACCAAATCCACTAGAAGGCAATGGAAACTTAATGCAATCTTGGAGGCCCTCATGGACCATGTATCTGGGTTATGTGATGCCAACTCTTCTTAAGGAGGAGATCCCAAAGGAGACACCTCATTCTACTGAGGAGGGCTCAGTAGCTTTACAGAATAGACATGAGACTCACAAGGTTCAAATCCCAAATTTCTTTCCTGGTAAGTCCACTAGCACTTCTATTGAAATTCCAAGCTTTAGGATTTATTCTTTAGTTTAGAATCCTAGTCAATAGGAGCCTAACCTCCATGGATTTTTAGAGCCTATTCATGATCCTATCTCAGATTTCCAGCCATCCCATTCTATTCCTATAGAAGACACACCTAGGAGGTTTGACTTCTTAAGTGACAATGAGCTCGTCCTCAAATAGATAAATCCCTATGAGCCAATTCCTAAAGAGAGCCCTACACCTCGTAGCATTGCAGGCCACCAGGAAGAGAATGAATTTTGCCTTTTAGGTATACTTTTTTATGATGATCATGAGGAACAAGTAGATTTGTTACATTTGATGAATTATAGCAATAGAGAAAAGGTCAAGAAGCAAGTCAAGAAGGTGAGACCCTAACTAATTTATTTGAGGAGATGCCTTCTTATATTGAGCATGATGAGGTAGTGTGAGATTTACTAGTTGAGCTCACTGATTGTGATAAGAAAGATGATATAGTTGCTGCTAACTTGGGATAGCAAGAAGATTTTGACTCTATGATAAATGTTTTCTTGTCAGCTCTTGTTAGCATTCCTCATCTTCCTAAAATAGATAATAACATCCAAGTCCATAAGGAAGACTTTTCTTTTCAAGAGGTTAATGTTGTGCTAGTTATAGAATCTAGACCTATTTGCAGTAAAGTGGTGGATGAATCTCAAGAATCATATTTTCTGGACCATGAGGAGGGGTCAGTGATTGTTAAGGACCTGAGATAGTTTTATAGCTTTGATGAGCTATTGGGTGTTCCAATTGATGAAGAGGATGGTTCTCTAACTGTAGAAGAATAAATGGTATGGCAGACCATCATGGAGGGGCAGATTTTTTATCAGCATCCTGAAGTTATTAATGAGATGCATAGTGAGCAATAGAGGCTTGGTTTCATACTCTCAAGGGGGTGTCCTATCATATATCTAGCTCAGATGGGGTCAAACAAGATATCCATTTTCAAATATTCAATGGAGGGTGATGTCAAAAGTCCACTCACTGGTGACCGGGAGCTTGTTGAGTCTTGTCAAACTCCCTAGGAAGGAAGCACCTATGATCTAATCAAGGTTAGTTATCTAGACTACCAATTTCAAGAGTTGATATGCCAGGTAGTTCAGTATATTTATATGTTCCATCTTCTTCTTGTTGACATCAAATATGCAAAGTATAACACTCTAAGGAGAATGGGAAGTTATTTCAACAATCCAGTCAATGGATTTGTTTGACCAATTTGTTGATATTGGTTAGAGTAGGGTAGGGTAGAGGTTTTGTTTTCTATGTTCCCTAAGTGCTTCAACACATGTTTTTCTTTCAGTTGGTTTTCAGTTTACTTTCAGTTCTTAGTTTGGTTTTGGTTAGCAATAAGCCAGAGCAGTCTATCTTAGGCAGTTAGTTTCAGTTTTGTTGGAGAGAAGGGGGTTGTTTTGGTTGGGATCCAAGTTTAGTTTTGAGACTAAGGACTCTATGCCCAATGGACTACAAGGCAAGTGGTCAGGGTGCTTAGCAGGCAAGCACTCAAGAGAGGTCGCTAGAAATGTTATCATTTTTTTCACTCATCTTTGGAGGCCTAGTTACTAAGTCAGACTACTGCACCCTAGTTTGAATTATTAGTGGTCTTTCTTAAAATTTGTGTTCATTTCATTGTAAATTACATGAAAGAGAAAAGGAAATTAAGCATTATAGGTATATGTACCATGTTTTAAGTGTGCTATACAAAAAGAAAAGAATAGACCATTTATCCAAGCTCACACAGGCCGTGAGCATAGCCACTATCAAAATTGCATAAATAAGTACAAACATACATATATAATGAACATAAATACTTGGGTACCATACATTGCCTAGTAATGATGTCTTAATCAATGACGTTTCCATGTTCTCCTGAGATCTGGGACCTGCAGATAAGAGAAGAGAAGGGGGTTAGATCCAATGGATCTAAACAATGTATGGTACCACAATATTCACAAAGATGCATATATGTACTTAGTCATACACCTCTACGAGGGGTTGTGCTCTAGGCATGTGCATTTTAAAAGGCTCCAAAAATAAAAGAGAGATGATGTTTTTCACTAATTTGTTTGTTCCATGTGCAGATACAGAAGAAGTTGTTTCATGAATCCCAATGAATGATGTTGACCTGTAATGTGAGCTCCCTCGGGAAAACCCTCAAATTTCCTTAAAGGAGACCACATTATAGGCCAAGGACCACCCATGATCAGTATTGAGTCTCCTAGTACCCTACATTAAACCTGTGAGGGTTCTCAGAAGCTCTATTCCCACAAAATTTTTGGGAGCCCTAACAGTCTCAAGGAGAGGCACTGACTCATGTGGGGAGGCATTCAATAAATGAGCAGTATCAGTGGGACACTCAAGAATCACAAAGATAAGTCAAATGTAGCATGGTCAAAGGGGAACTAGCAAATTTAAGGGACATACATCATCAACATGTCAAAATGCACACAAATCCATATGCTAAGGAAAGGTACACTACAGCATAAATGTGCTTCAAAATTTGCATGCAATGAAATAATACAAGCAAACGATGGTGCTTACAAGAATCAATAATAGAAACACAGTGTTGTGTATGGAAAATCAATTCATCATGATGAAGCTTAATCAATGATCAATTAGACATCTCAAATATAGTAGGAGCCCGAGACATGTGCCATATCAAAATTTTGATGCATCCAAGTGTCATGGCAATAGAAAACAAAGATAAAAATGTTTCAAGGAGGATATAGAACAAATAAGATTCCTACTAAAGTGATAATATGATAGAGATTAATCAAGCTATGTAACAACTAGTGCAAGGTGGAAACAACACCATGATAATAACAACAACAATGTATTCAAAACAGTGGCATCAAAAGCTGAAAAATGATATAATATTATGGCCCTCAGCCCCAAGCTAAATAGAAAATACAGAGTAAAATAAAATGATGCCCATTAACCCACAGGTTTAAAACATTGTGCAAGAAGATACAGTGAAAGGATCCATCAACAAAAGCTACAGCCATTGGTCATAAAACACAGAGAAGTTCAAACACGGGCACGTACAAGTAATATGCCAACAAAACACTAAGTTTCAAGAGATAATGCCATGTCAGGGTCACGGGCCATGGAAGGGAGAACAGTGAGTATCAGATGGCCAAATATCAACAGTGCAATGAGCTACCAATATAATAGCAGCAAGCATATGTAGACTCATAGGTTATCCACGAATCGTGAACCACCAATACACCAGTGGACCAACTTGCGGGCCTATGCATGGAGCGATAGTAAGTAAAAGAATGGATGCCAGTGGATAAACATAAACAATGCCCCAAATTCAAACATTAAAACAATGCATGGAACCCTAAGTGTTGAGCAATGATTCCAACAATGATGCAATGAACTATAGCAATCCCGAGCTATACATGGTGAAGCAGTGAGTGACATGACATGGAAATTGGCCAAGATAGGGAACATTGCAATCCCTAGGCTCCAACTCTCGTGCCCTCATGTATTCAAATAGTAAGACAAAGAATTGAACAACAAAGTAATATAGTTTAGGGGCCAACATTATTGTGAAATAGGAATACCACATAATTTTAAAGCACGACAATAACACTCAGGCCCGTGCCCTAGATTACCCATGGCCCCAAGCACAATGACAGTGAACGTGAAAGTAATGGTGCCCTAGCTCTTGCAAAAGTAAACATATGAACATAGTGCCCATGAAAGTAAGCATGAAATAGCATGAAGATTTTAAATAGGTAACATTCGTTCATACTCCCATAGCAATGGCATGGCATTCAAGCAAAAATAGTATACTATCATTATGCAGTGCCCTCGAAAGTGAAAAAATTGTCAGGAAATGAAATGCAGAAGGAGATGAATACACAATCCAATTGAAATGAAAGCAAGGGTTACATGATGCCATGAAACAACAAACAGTGAAATCAAAACATAGTGCCCAAGCTCAAAATATGATTTCTATCAATATGCATTCAAAATATAGAGTGAATTCAAACAAAGACCAAGATCCTTACCTCAAAAATCATATTTCTATGTCAGAGGGTTTTCAAAGACTGCAATTTTCTAAATCTGGGGGGCCAAGGTCGAGTTCAAGATAGAAACTTGCCAATTTCCCAATGGGGAAGTCATGTACCAGCGGTTTCCTTCCTTTTCTGAAGATTTTTTTGATGAAAATGGTTTAATTTGTTTCTCCCCTTTCATAGGGTTAGGTTAATTATCATTTTTAATTTTAGCATGGTTTTTGTAATGAGTTTTAAATGTACTCTCCCCTTAATTGGGTTGAGAGTCATTTATTGGCTTAGGGAGTAAAAAGGGTTTAATCCATGTTTGTTTTCTAAGCATAGGTGGATTTGATTTAAAGATGTAAATATTTTTGAATATGTCCTCCTCTTTTAATCAATTTAATTGGGTTGAGGACTATTCATAAGATATTATTAGAATCCACAAGTATTTGCAATATGGATAAGGGGGTAAAAATTCAATTGTAAAAGTCATTGCATACATTTCATTATAAATTCTGACAATGGTGTTTTATAAATCATTGTCAGACTACTATTGTTAGTGCATGACTTGGAGAGGAAAAGGTTATTCCTTTGACCATCTTTTTTAGGCGTCCTATTTTTTTGCTACCCCTATAAACTTAGGGATCTGGCATCTGAGTTTATGAGGTATCTTCATGGGCCTATTTGGAGATTTTTCCATTTTTAGGTGGTTGTGAGATTTGAATGCAGATTCCTATGGGTTTTATTTTTATACCTCTCACTTAGGTGATTGAGGTTAGTTCTTCATTCTCTCTTTTTTGGAGGTGAATACTTGTAGCTCTAGAGAAGAATATTGATGTACTTAGCTCCTTTCACTGAGAATAAAGCAGTATTCCTTCTCATCCCTATTATTTTGTGATCATGTTATCCTTTACTTTGCATGTTTGTTCAAGTTGAATGTTCATAAAAGTATTTTGTAATTGTTGTTATAATCTGTGTATGATTGGGCTTTAAGTCATGGAAGCTATTCCCTTCTTTAATCTAAGTACCTCATTATTTCAAAATATCAAGTCATAGGGTTAGGTTGTGAATCACAGGGTTTTTGGGTGTCATTGTGAGCATTTGCTTCAATCTGTGTATCTATCAATGTTCGGTGAATCGCCTAGTTTTAGTTTCAGTTTCATGCAATCCCTCTCCCTTTTCTTTCAAAGTTTGGTTAAGTTTCAGGTGATCTACTCTCAGATAGGTTGCCCACAGCCTGAGAGTAGTCCCATGTTTCATAGGAATGTTGGGTTTTACACTTAGAAAATTGGGTGCAATCCTTAGTGACAACAGTTTTTGGCACGCCTGGTGGGACAGTGATGTTTCCCATCATTCACTAAGATTTTGGTGTGATCCTCAGTGCAGTCAATTTTTAAGAGGTAGTTTGTTTCAAAAACCTTGGTGACTCTGAGAGAAATCTAGTGGTTTAAGCAGTCCAAGTGCTGATAAGTTTCACAAAATATCTTTTTACCATCTTATTTGATGAGTAAGCATGTCAATTTCTAATGCATATTCTCCCTATCACCCCCCATATCATGAAAAAGTCACCCATGTGCCGACATTCATGCCATATCAAGCTGGCCAAGTAGCAGCATATAACCAAAATGGCCCACAAACAGCAAGTTACCAACATGCACTACCATACCCTCCCACCCAACATCAAGCATCCTGGCAGCATTCCTATGAACCGCCCTATGAGGGTCACCATTACAATCCTCAAAATTAGTCCTACCCCACTTCAGACACAAATTCCAATTATTGGTTGGCAAATTTTTGAGAGGAAATGAGCTCTTTCATGAAAGACTATATAGAGATGAGGTCTCTAAAGGAGGAGCTCTCAAGGTAGTATATGGAGGTGGTGACCTTCTCAAGGCAGTATATGGGTTCTCTGGTGGGGACATTAATGTAATACCCCAAAAATGGGCTATAAGTTCATTAATCTCCCATATCAACATATCGAACGAAACTGATATCGAAGTCCTAACCTAAGGCACATTTGAATATCATCGAATCCTAATTGATTATCTCAAATTCTGCATTGGAGAATATTCCTACTAATATTCCTAATTATCTTAATTATCTTTAATTTTATAATTATTTGGCGATAAATCATATTTATCCTAAAGTTTGATTAATTGAATATTCTAAATATTTAATTAATTAGATTTAATTTGGCCACTTAATTATTTAATTGAATTTAATTCCATTATTCCAAATTATGATATTTAATTTTGACAATAAATCCAAAATCTTACAAATAATTGATTAAATATTTTATTTGATTAATTAAATCATTTTGTCAATTTTTAATATTATAATTTTGATTAAAAGTTTGAAAAATGATTGATTAACCCATAAATCAATTGTTTTATTTTTCAAAATTAGTTAAGTTGGAAATAAATCACTTTATTATTAAATTAATTCATAATTAAAACATGCACAATCAGAAAAGTAGACAACTATCAATTATCAATTAAAGCTAAACTCTATTTTGAGTTGATCTCTGCTTTTGCATGTTTTTGTGAGTTAAATATCCTTTATTTAAAAATAACTCAAAAATCACCCTGAGTTATTTGAGTGATTTATGGCTTTCTTCAATGCATCCTCAAAGCCTTGGATTTCTATAAATTAAGGCTTCAGCTCATCTCAAATCATCTCATAATTTTGCAAACTTATGCTGGCGAATTACTATCTGGAGAATCAAAGCTTCTTTTGCAAATCAACCACATTTTGTGAGATCACTTTTGTTTTCATATCATTTCTTAGCTTAGTTTGCATATCATTTTTCCATATCATTATTAGCATAGATTCATATAATTTTTCATCATCAAAATTGCATAGAAAAATTAAAAAAATAGATTAATTGCATTCATTCCATATCTAGATTTTGCATTCAAATCCTTCATTTAGGTGTTGTCAAGGTCACTAATCTCAATAACAATTTGAAAACATCATACTCACACCTATTGGAAGACATTAAATTGCCTGGTTAGTTTAGCTTTTAATTCATTGCACGATTTTGATTTTTGCTAACCTCTAATGTTTTAGTGAAGTGTTGTGTCTATAGAATAGGTACAAAATTCACACACAAATTTTTGGCACCCACCGTGGGGCCCTGAAATGGGTTTCCATTCTATTCTATCAAATTTCTATCATTTTTCTCAAACCCAGGACCACAAGGTTAATTTTTGTGAGTTTTGTGATAAATTTCTGGGCTGTTTTTCCAAAAATCCGACTGATATTTTTATTGGTACATGCACATATGACATAATAAAATCCAAAATTTATATTTTTGAAAATTTATTTGAGTTATCTTTCATTTTCCATTGGTTTGGATTAATTTTGTTTTGATTTGCAAAAGTTATGATCATTTTAGTGAAGACTGGTCTGAACCTGATTTTATAAAAGCCAATTGATGTTTTTATTGGTACATTCACATATGATATGATACAGATCCGAAATTTATATTTCTGGAAAGGTATTTGATTTAGCTTTCATTTTCCATTAGTTTGGATTAATTTCAATTTGATTTGCAAAAGTTATGATCATTTTAGTGAAGACTAGTCTGAACCTGATTTTATGAAATTTGACTGATGTTTTTATTGGTACATGCACATATGACATGATAAAGATCTAAAATTTATATTTTTGGAAAGGTATTTGAGTTAGCTTTCATTTTCCATTGGTTTGGATTAATTTCATTTTTATTTTCAAAAGTTACTATTGATTTAGTGCAGACTGGTCAGAATCTGATTTTTTATGACAACAGGTTTTTTGATTATCAAATGACCTATTATCTTTGACTAACTTGATTTTCTACCACATGGGATTGACAAGTTGTGTTTATTTTTTCGATGGATTTTTATAACATTGGGTTTCATGTACAAGAATAGGTAAGTTTTTCATAACAGTGGGTTGCAGGTGTAGGTGCAGGTACATCTTGTGGGTACAAAAGATAGAAGACAAAAAGTGTAAGAATTGCTAAAAATAGGTAAAAATATACTAAGCGTGTTGTGAGGAATTCAATTAATCTTCTCAGCTGATAAGACTTTGATTTTTGATCTAAAACGAATATCTCATGTGTCTAGCTTGAGTGACTTTTATTGCTTTCCTATCACAGACTTCATTTGGGCTATAAAAATAAACATAGTTTGCTTTTAGCATCTTTGTTACACATAGTAACTAGGCCCCATGAACACTATTTGTGGATCTTGAGAGAGTGGGTTTCCAGCGAAACTCTTCTCAATGAAGGATCCCTTGTAGGTGGGGAGGATACTGAGGGAGTCTCACGTTCCACTAGATCCGTGTGTCTTCAACTTTTGATTGAGACATTCTCTCTCCAGAGAGGTTGATAGATCCTAAGGGGTTGATGTCATAGATCTTTGTGAGATAATCTTGGTCTTAACATGTCGGATTAATCTATCTACTTTGTTTGGGTTAAAAGTGAAAAGGCTAGCGGATTATGCTCTACTTCCTTTTTGGATAGTACTAGAAACCCAAATCCTTGAATCTGGAACCAATCTCCATGTGGTATATCTTGTGAGTCACATTTAGAGAGGGTTAACCATAGTGGACATTCCCTTAATTGGGTCAACCACGTTGACGGAACCTCAAGCGGTAATAGCTATTTTCACCGTGGTAGTGACAGCCGCTATATAAATGTCTTTGTGGAGGAAATCTTCACAGGTGTGGTTCATTGTTGGGTTGTCAGATCTCCCTAGTAGCTCCTGATTGATTAAATTCTTGGACTGTGTCAAAACTCTGGTGTGCTAGGATTGGAGTTCACCCCTTTGGATCATAAAAGTTGTAGAGTCAAACCATTACTAAAAACCCTAGTGAGGCCAAATTTTTATTTTCTATGGTATATGTGCATTATTGAAAAACATTTTTGGAACATACACAATTAGCGCTTCTAAGGATTAGAATGAATAAGTCATTTGATCATTCATGCGCAAGGTTGCTTTTTCCCTTGTTCATTATTTTCAGACATGCTCGAAATCACTTGCTTGCTATTTTGCGTGCTTGTTTATCTATCTAGTTACTGAAAACAAATCAATCCAGTACAATCTTCAAATCTAGAGACATTTTTGTAAACAATTTGAAATTGAAAACCTAAAATTTGCAAAATCTGAAGCAAAATCCTTTCTGGTGTCAAAAGTCATCCTAAAATTTCAAAACTCATATCAAAGCCAAAGTCAAAGTTGTTAGAGGTTGGTCAGATTTGTCAAAAATCTATTTTTTACAACCTATTTCTAGAATATGTCAAACAAATCACTGTGTTAGGAACAGAGCAGAAACTAGAATGAATCCAATTATTTTCCCAAAGTGGCCTCTTGAATCTGATTTAGCCTTCTATTTTATCAATTTGAGTCTTTTTCATCTGGTGTCAAAACCTTGTCATAACTATCAATCTTCAATCAATCATCAAAATGGCTAAGTGTTGTGAACTCATGTCCGCTATCTTTTGGGAATCCACCCATACATCCAGGGCACATTCTCCTTCATTTATGTCTAATCCAAGCTTCAATCAATCAAACCTTGACAAGGTTGTGTCATTTGATCTTCTTGAATCAGATATTTCTTCAGTTGTCTTCATCACATTCTTTTGTTTCACCCAAGGTTAAAGGTGGAAACTAGAGCTTCCTCACATAGGAAATTGGAAGGAACATCTCATATCATACCTTTGATTATTCACCAAGGTCCCACTCTTGAACAAGTTTACAATTCTGGTCTTTATGAGGACGACGGTCTTGGCAATTTTTGATTAAAAACTGGTTACATTCCTCCTTCATCAACTCACAGAGGTAATCAACAAAATCCACCTTGATCTATCCCAGGGAGTCCTAAAACTCCTAGCATGTCTCAAAGAATTAGTACACATGAGGAAGAAATTCTAATCACCACTATGATGAAGCAGATGCATGCTATGCAAGTCAAGCTTAACAAACTTGAGAAAGAAAAGGAACCTAAAGAGTTCTCCATGGAAGCTCTATGCCTTTTTCCATTTGATAAAGACTTGTACATGTCACCATGCCCTCGGATAGAATATGAGCAATGTGATAATCCTTTTGATACTTCTTCCATGGAGAGTGACACACCCATCTTTGAAGACTATGATGACTATGATGGGGGACAATATAATGATACCTATGACACCTTTGTTCGTAAGAATCCTCCTTTTCATGTGTTCCTACTTACTACAAATGGGCTGTCACATTAGATAGATCTTGATGGTGATCCATATGATTCTAATTTTGAAAGGGACTTTGATGACTTTTGTGAACAATATCTAGATGATACATCTACTTCCATTGAGGAATATAAAATGTACCACACTGATTATAAACATCAATACTATAAGGATATCTCCTCTAAGAACTCTCATGCTGAAAATAAAAATTACACTCTCAAGCAAGATCATGTTAGTGTTGAACTTTTGTCTTGTGATGGGTCCCTTCCATCCCCTACTTCCTTCGATGCCCATACATTTCCTAAAGCTTCCAAGCCTATCAAATCTTTCAAAAGTCCATCCACAAAAAGCCCTGATACTTTTCATATGATTTCCTATAGTTATCCTCAAGGGCTATCTCTTAAAGAAACTCAAGCTAACCTTCACTTGGCTGCAAATACTTTCAATAATGCTAAACCCAAAGAGCCTAAGCTTTTACATGCTATAATGCCTACTCCAGCTAGTCCTTCCCCATCTCTTCCAAATTCTTCTATACAATTACAACATGATCCCTTGTCCTTAGAAGTAGCTCCATGTCAAGAGGACTCTAAAAATAATAAAGAAAATAACATAAAGAAAGATCAAGATCAAGAACCCTCCATGTCATCCACTCCTTTTCCCAATGTCTCTTATCCACTTCAAGGTTCTTTTGATCCTGCACACCCTTTTTCATGCATTCCACCATGTCTTAAGTCTTCTACTAAGCAAGATCATGCTACTACTTACACTGTTGAGCTTATTGACAATCAAAATGACCTTACTACACTTGCACTTTCCAAAGATGATACTTCCATTAAGGTTGGTAAAAATGGTGTTGTTACTTCTAATGTTAAGCCTATTGAAAATCAAGAGAAAATTTATGTGCTTATGCTATCCAAAGATCCTTGTCAAGATCAAAGTCTTCCATCTTCTTATTCTACCACTCCATGTTCACTTCCACTTTCTACTCTTCCTAAGTCTTTGCAAGCTTTGAACAATCCTATCAAAGAAGGTGCTCATATTCAAGATGTCCATGATTCTATTAAAAATTCTAATGCTCACTCTAAAGATGCTGATATCCTTGGTTGTCATATAGATGCTGATGAACTTATTGATTATCCTTTTGTATCTTCCATGTCCATCCTTGGACCTCCTCCACCAATACTAAGGGCTTCATGTCCGCCTTCCATCTTGGGTCCTTATGTCCCTTCACTTTCCCCTCCTAACTCTCCTAATTCACCATCCATCTTGGGTCCTTACATCCCTTCATCTCCCATCTTTCCTCAAGATCAACATAGATGCATACCCTTGAATCCTTTTCATCCACCCACCCATTTAAACCAGTCATATCCTCCTTCTTCTTCCACAAGTCCCAAGTCTTTTGGAAGTAACTTGAATAATCAATACAAGAAAAAGAAGCAATACAAGAATCCATAAAAAAAAAAGAAGATCACCATGTCGCCTCTAATCAACATGAAAACATAAAGTCAAAAGAGATATCTAAGAAAAAAACTACAAGACAAGTATGGGTTCCAAAATCCATCATTGAAGATATTCTCTCTAGATCATCAAAATGAAATAAAAAGCCTATGACTATATGGATTCCAAAGTCTCTCTTGAAAGAGTCTAGTGTTGAGAAAAAAGTGAAGTTGACATTCAAGCTTCCAAAGACTTCCACTTCATCTTCTTCCAAAAACATTCTTCCATTGCATGCACCTAACCCACAACCTCTTCTATCCATTAACCACATTCCTTCACATATTCCTTCATTCACATTTCCTCCATCCTCTCACCACCCTTCAAGGTGTGTGTTGATGTTGATCTTGCCTTCCTTTCCATCTACTCTTTCACAATCCTTCCATTCATTATCCTCCTACCTTGTATCTTTTTTCCTCATTTGCCTATTCCTCCTATCTTCCAACCTCACTTGCTTTACATAGAACCTTATCCTCCATTTTTCTCTTCCATCTTCCTTACCCTATCAGCATCTTTGAGCATATCATTTTGAATCCTTGGCATATCATGGTTTATTCTTTCAAGGAGCATTATCTAAAATGCTTTCATTCTTCAAAAAATTAAAAAATTAAAAAATTGAAAATGTGCCTTGGTGAAAACCTGGAAACAGGTGCCTTGGTAGCAAAAGTAAAGAGAAATAAATTCATCCTATGGTGAAAACCACTCCCTTGTGGCACCTTGGATAAGTACCATGATGAAAACTTGGCAATCAGGCATCATGCATAGTTCTTTTGCATATTTCATCCATTCCATCTTCTCTCTTTGATCTTGACAATGTTGATCTATACATGAACATTTGGCTAGTTTGTGAGCTATCTTATGATGATCTTGCTTTCATTCCCTTCCTGCTTAGCCTTCATGTCTATTTTCCTCCATTCATTCTAGCCTTTCACTATATTTTCCCCTTTGGTCTTGATCTAATAAAAAAGAGAGTAAAACATGGTGTTGTGAAGCCTCTTGACATGTCTACTCCTTTGGACTACATCCTTTCCTTCTTTGGCATCACACTTTTGTGACTTTTCCTATGCTGGCCTTTCATTGCTTGTCCAAATGCACTTTACATGATAATTTTTTCCTAGCTTGGGTACCCTTGAGGATTTTTCCCTTGAGAATTTCTTCCCTTCATTCTCCTTTATTCTCTTCCACTAGCTTGCCAATCCCTCTTGTTCTCCACCTTGCTAGACATTGGGACTGCACAATATGATCTTTCTTGGGAGTTTGCAATGGAAAAAGATGCTATCAAGTATGCAAAGTATCAGAAAAAAATATCAAAACAAGTATCAAAACAAATATCAGAACAAGTATCAAATCAAGTATCAGAACTTCCACTGGGGCTACACCTTTCACTTTAGTTTATGGGTCTGAAGTGGTACTGCCTATTGAGGTTGAAATCCCATCACTAAGAATTAGAATGCATTGTCTAGTAACTGATGATGACTACAGAGTGTCTAGGTTGCAAGAACTTGAACTACTAGATGAGCACAGACAAGTAGCATATGATCATCTCAGAGTGTATAAAAAAAGAATGTCTAGAGGCTACAACAAGAAAGTCAGACACAAAGAATTTCAGGTTGGTGATCTAGTCTTAAGAGAAAATCCTAAAAATCAATCACATCGAGAATACAAGGGGAAGTTTGAACCCAACTGCCTGGGTCCCTTTGTAATCACTACTACTTTTGGCTCTGGTGCCTATCAGCTCTCAACAACTGAAGGAGAACAGCTCCAAGAACCCATCAACATTCTCCATCTGAAGAAATTCTATGCCTAAAGCATTCAGTCTATGGTAAAATGTCCTGAAAAAATCTTAAAAATTAGAAAAAGTCCTAAAAAATTGAACATTTTGGTGAAAACCAAGTAATAGGTGCCTTGATGATTCACAAAAAAAAAAAAAAAATATCAAAAATTGAAAAAGTGAAAAATACAAAAAAATGAGAAAAAAAAAGTGCCTTGGTGAAAACCTGGAAACAGGCGCCTTGGTAGAAAAAATAGAATCTCTACCAAGATGGTGAAAACTCAGCAAAGGGGCACCACTTGTTTCAAAATGCTCCATCTATCAGTGCAATCTTGGTCTTTCCCAGCTTTCTATCTTGCTTTAGTTTGTACATATCTCCTAGTTTGTTTCTGCATTTCTAGTTTCCAATAAGTTAGTTTGTACACCAATCAGCTCAAGCATCTATATCCTATCAATGTTCAAACTTGAGGGCAATCAATGTCATATCCTATAGTCTCCAATGTATCTTAGATATATGATATCCAATTAGAGTCCTTTGAAGCTTCATCCAAGTCAGTCAGTTAGTCTCCTCTCTAGAAAGGATTTTTCATCTACAACAACACAATCAAACATCAACACAAAATGAAAACAATCTATGCTTCATATTTTTATCTCCTTGAATGCTTACTGATTTGCATTGATATTTTTTTATATTGTGTCCTTTGACCTCTTTGATGATGTCCTTTACAAAGATTTAGAGAGTGATGACTAGGGGCATAATCTTTTCTTCATCTTCTCCTTGTATGTGAAAATCTAACAACTTTGGAAAGTCTAGATTGAAATGGTGTCCAACTGTAAGAGCCTCTATCTCGAATTGGATGGTCATGCATACCTCGACCATTGATACCAAAAAAATTAAAGGAATTTTGATCTAACTATTGTCATTTTTGAGTCATTTCTTTCTCCTATTGTGAAATGTGATCTTACCTAAGGATGTGAATGATAAAGGGTCACTACGGGTAATTCACATTGGATTTAGAATGATCTCTTGACTGTTTGATGTGTTTGTCAATGCAAGGCATATTTAGGTCATCGTGATGTTTATGTTCTGATGCTTATACAAATTGCTATATCAAAATGGACATGATATTTAGGTCATCCTAGCATTTATGCTTTGGTGCTTATATCTAATCTGACATTCTGAAAATAAAATCAATATTCATATATCCATGGTTGTTGACTAGTGGGTGTTGTATTGATTCTTGCACATACAAATCGATATTCATATGTCTATGGTTTCATAGCTAGTGGGAATTGTATTGATTTATCTGGTTACCTAAAAGTTCAATGATGATAACAAATCGACACATGATCAGTGACTAGGTCATAGGTCTTAGGTTGCATTTCATTTTGCATGTTTCTTTGCATTTTGCATGTCTTCATGATCTCACAAATGTTTGGAAACACTTCAAAGTTTAAATAATTCTCCACTTGTCTCTTCAAATCTAACAAGAGCGGAATCTCACAAGAAGGTCCATCCAACGAAATAGCAAGTAGAATCCTTTTTCGGTATCAAAATCAAAATCTGAGATCATTTATTATTTCAAAATCACAATTTAAAATTTTTGAATCTAGGACGGTCTACTACTTGCATAATTGACCTTCAATCATCACAGAAATCCAATAATCAACTTAACTGATTATCTTACATCAAACTATCAAAATTTCAACTTGGTCAAATATGGTCAACTCATGGTTTAACATAGTCAAACTTGGTCTTCAGGACCTCTAAACGATGCAGAATGCATTCTCGAATGTGTTTAACCACTTCTCAAATCAATTAACATGCTTCTGAACTATCAACGCTGACTTTTCTTGTCAGATTTCAATTTTAATCCTGAAGGGGGCATGGTATTGCACATCATTCAAGTCTATAATCTAAATTTTGAAATCATATCTTTTCTTAGTAATCAAGACAACAACCATGTCTAGTTACTGATTCATCAAAAGACCTCATCGCTTGGGGCAAATCAATCATCACTCGGGGCATATCAGATTCATCGAGATCCATATCAATCTGGTATTCTCTTAATCTTGTAAACTGTATCAATTTTTCATAACCATCAGCTCATTAGTGTTATTTCCTTAGTTCTTCAGTAACTAAAGGGTTCAGATGTGATACCTATGTGATTCTTCTAAGGACAATCGAGTCTGGAATCGGTCACTCACTTCTTCACAATCATAAGGTTTGGAATCAGGCATTTTGACGCTTTTGTTTCATTGGTTCATTGTTGCTATAGTTAACATTATCTTTGGTCATTCAGGACCTATTATCTTCATATCAAATCTTTCAATTAGCTTCTGTCTCATATCAATTATCAATTTCAAACATCAGTTTCATATCTATATCAAACACAGACTATCTTTGAACGACTGCGCTTCGCACAACAATTCAAAGAGGGGAAAAATGTAATACCCCAAAAATGGGCTATAAGTTCATTGCTCTCCCATATCAACATATCGAATGAAATCGACATCGAAGTCCTAACCTAAGGCACATTTGAACATCATCGAATCCTAATTGATTATCTCAAATTCTGCATCAGAGAATATTCCTAGTAATATTCCTAATTATCTTAATTATCTTTAATTTTATAATTATTTGGCGATAAATCATATTTATCCTAAAGTTTGATTAATTGAATATTCTAAATATTTAATTAATTAGATTTAATTTGGCCACTTAATTATTTAATTGAATTTAATTCCATTATTCCTAATTATGATATTTAATTTTGACAATAAAACCAAAATCTTACAAATAATTGATTAAATATTTTATTTAATTAATTAAATCATTTTGTCAATTTTTAATATTGTAATTTTGAATAAAAATTTGAAAAATGATTGACTAACCCATAAATCAATTGTTTTATTTTTCAAAATTAGTTAAGTTGGAAATAAATCACTTTATTATTAAATTAATTCATAATTAAAACATGCACAATCAGAAAAGCAGACAACTATCAATTATCAATTAAAGCTAAACTCTATTTTGAGTTGATCTCTGCTTTTGCATGTTTTTGTGAGTTAAATATCTTTTATTTAAAAATAACTCAAAAATCAACCTGAGTTATTTGAGTGATTTATGGCTTTCTTCAATGCATCCTCAAAGCCCTAGATTTCTATAAATTAAGGCTTCAGCTCATCTCAAATCATCTCATAATTTTGCAAACTTATGCTGGTGAATTGGTATCTGGAGAATCGAAGCTTCTTTTGCAAATCAACCACATTTTGTGAGATCACTTTTGTTTTCATATCATTTCTTAGCTTAGTTTGCATATCAATTTTCCATATCATTATTAGCATAGATTGATATCATTTTTCATCATCAAAATTGCATAGAAAAACCAAAAAAATAGATTAATTGCATTCATTCCATATCTAGATTTTGCATTCAAATCCTTCATTTAGGTGTCGTCAAGGTCACTGATCTCGATAACAATCTGAGAACATCATACTCACACTTATTAGAAGGTAGTAAATCACCTAGTTATTTTAGCTTTCAATTCATTGCATGATTTCAATTTTTGCTAACCTCTAATGTTTTAGTGAAGTGTTGTGTCTATAGAATAGGTATAAAATTCACACACACAATTACAATGTCAACCCTCCTCTACTCACCAAAAAATTCATGTGTTATGGTTCATATTTGAATAAATACTAAATTTAATATTGCACTATAAATTATAATTAAATTTACCTCTACGACATGATCATCATCCGCATTGAAAAAATTAACATATGATGTGATATCATCTCCAACATCACCATGTGTGCCACCATCAACATCATCATATCCAGTATGGGAAGCATTAGGATCACTCTAGGGACCCCAACATATATCCCCACAACTCATGCAAACATGTGTTAAGCTAGGGGAAACCCTCACCTAGGTCAAGTGCTCTAACAAATTTCTCAAAAGGGCACTCAATGAACCAAGAGCAAACTACATTTCTTGATGATGGACCGGTTCAGGAACTACTAGAGCAAGAAGAGGTACAAGGGGATCACTACAAACATGATTTCTCGTTCTATCACTCAATTTGGCCCTTGGCCTATCTTGTGGCATACCCCGACCAATCTCCTAGAATTATTTCATGTCAAAGTAATTTGGTTTCCTATCCAATTAAAATTTAGCCCATAATTTTTTCAAAAAATATAGGGGGACCTCATGATTAGCATGTAGTGGATAGTCAAATACCATCCACCATCACTCCCAAAAATGCTCATCTATATTAGGGTTTTGACACCATCTAATAGAAATATGTGGCTTCTTCCTAAGTATCTCCTCACCCATTTTAGGGTTCAAAAAATAATGTGTCATATCATTTTTGTATTTTTTAAATAATTGACCTCTTTATAAGAGAGGACGCCAACATAATAATCACACATGGAGTCCCTCCATGAATGAAAACTATCAAGATTAGAGTCTAATGTCTATATAGAATTTATTGTGCCTTGCATTCTATCTGCAAGGCATGTAGCTGGGGAGGTGGATGAGGATCATGCCTAATAGAATTTATGTCTCTTATAATGGCCTGTATATTTCTCTATGTTCCCTAATCCAAACTCTATTTGCTACTCTACTAATCTTCAATATAGTCAGTGTGTTGACATCAATGACAAACACAGTCATGAATGAAACATGTGACTGCTCCAAAAATGCTAGAATACTCTCCCATAGGACATATTCAACATTCATGCTAACAATCTCCCCCATTGGCATTAATGACAACATAGACAAAAAGAATATCCAAGTTCCATGAATACAAAAATGCAATGCTTTTGCTCCTACTTCATTAATCATCAATCATCAAATCCTCTTCATCAATCATCAAATCCTCTTCATCCATCGTCAAATCAATCATCAAATGTTTTTTTTCATTTATCCTTCTCCCCCATTGACATCAATGACAAAGTAAGCATCACTATGTCAATCCAATATAAGCCCAAATGTCCAAAGACATTGTTTGAAGATACCTTTTACCAAGAGTCCTTCATGACTTAGCTCAAAATAAAGATACTCCCCCATAGAGGAAGCATCAGCATACAGTCCAGAAAGATAGTGCTCTATACCACTGGACTGATGCAAATTTTTTCATCACTACTCAAAAGTAGCGTGGGGCATAGCCCCAAGCATACCTCTCAAATAATCAAATGTATCTTTAGGTAAAGGCTTTGTAAATATATCTACAATATGTTCCTTTGTGCTGATATACTCAAGTTTGACTTCTTTCTATGCAACTTTTTCTCTTACAACATGATACTTGATCTCTATATGTTTTGTTTTAGAATGTAACACAAAATTCTTAGACATATTTACTATATGTGTGTTATCACAATGTATGATAACAGGCTCATTAAAATTGAGTCCAATATCCTTCAACATTTGTTTCATCCATATTATTTGATTACAACTATTTTATACTACTACATATTCTTATTCTATTGTACTTTATGAGATGCAATTCTATTTCTTTCTTATCCAAGAAATGAATCTTCCTCCAAGGAAAAATGCTCCACCACTTGTACTCTTTTTGTCATCCATACTACCTCCCCAATCTGTATTTGTATATGCACATAGGGAAAAGTAATTTGATTTATCATACCATAACCCATAATCCATTGTACTTTTCAAATATCTAAATATTCTTTTCATTGCTGCATAATGTGATTCCTTAGGATCAAATTGAAATCTCACAATAATTCCAACTACATGTGTTAGATATTCGGTCTTGTGTGAGTTATATATTGCAAACCTCCAATCATAGATTTGTACTTCCTTTGTTCAACTGTAGGAGTCTCATATATGATGGATAACTTATGGCCCATTACCATAGGTGTACCAATAGGCTTACAAATTTCCAAACCAAATCTTTGCAATAGGTATTTCAGATACTTAGTCTGAGATAAGAAAATACCATCACTATTATGCACAATTTGTAAACCCAAGAAAAAATTCATTTCTCCAATCATTCTCATCTCAATTTTTTTCTTCATTTCATCAAATTTTTTATCACTCCATTCATTTTCTCCTCCAAAGATTATATCATCAACAAAACTAACTATGAGTAATAGACAATTCTCTATTTCTTTAAGATACAAACTATTAGGAATGAATGCTGAATATATCCTATGGGGGAGTATTCGCAGCCATTCTGTAGCAGTTGTTGTTGCATTCATGACTGTGATTGTCATTGATGTCAACATAGTGATCTATTGGAGATTAGCAGAGAAGCAGATAGTGTTTGAGTTAGCACACTTCGGATATTGAAGATGAAGTGTTGTGGAGTTGAGGACTTAATCTATGATGTTATATAAGATCATGGTTAATAGCGCAGATGGAAATTCATTTATTCATGACAATTGTGAAGAAATCAGTGGATGCAGTATTCGAGCAGTGTTCCTAAGTAGAAGTTTGTGGAAATCAGATGATATCTCCTAATCAAGATGGAATTTGATCATGTGCAGTTGTGAGGTAGTTGAAGACATGATTTTAGTGATGTGGGCATGAGTGCAAGATATGAGGTCACACGAGTGAAGAATTATCTTAATTGGAAGCTAACAATTTTGTGTAATTTTTATGTAACATGTGGAAACTTTTATTTTGTAATTTGTATGCCGACTCATTTGTAATTACTTGAGTGTGGTATAAAGGAAGGAATTTTTTCCTTGTTCTAATGTGTACATGGAAATGAGAAAGTGAATGAAGAAGTTGTGAAAGTGAATTTATTGAAAGAGGATATACGAAGTATAGAGATTTGATATTGAGATCTGAAGAAGCAGTTGGTGTGGTTTGGCACAATCAGAGAAGGAGTATTGAATTGTTGAGATCAGTAATCTTTTGGTATTATTCTATTTATTAATACAAAGATCAATTGGACAGTGAGTTTAGTGATCTTACTGTGAAGCTATTTGGGCAGTGGGTCATTCTGTCTTCCATAACTCCTAATAGAGTTAGAATCTTTTAGTAGGGATTCAAAGTCTCCTAATAGGGACTCTTATGTACTAAATTTAATTCATAAGACTCCTAACAGAGTCCATCCTCTCATAAGGAACTTTCATATTAGTCCATCTTTTGTGGGCATCATTCCCACTGGGGTTTACTCTTTGATCAAGAGGTTCCCTAGTCAACATATCTTATGTCATTGTGTTATTGTGCATGTATATCTTTATATGGTTGTTGATTATATTGCTTACATGGTTAAAATGTTAGAAAGTAAATTCCACCAAGATAACTAAGAGGGGGGGGGGGTGAATCAGTTATCAGATAATTATAACCTTTATAAACTTTAATATATTTTAACCATATAAGCAATGTAACCAACAACCATAGAAAGATATTCATGCACAATAACACAATGACACAAGATATGTTGACTAGGGAACCTCTTGATCAAAGAGTAAACCCCGATGGGAATGATGCCCAAAAAAGATGCACTAATATGAATATTTCTTATGAAAGGATGGACTCTATTAGGAGTCTTATGAAATACATTCAGTAGATATGAATCCCTATTAGGAGATTTTGAATCTCTGCTAAAAGATTCTAACTCTATTAGGAGTTATGGAAGACAGAAGGACCCACTACCCAAAGAGCTTCAATGAAAAGATCACTGAACACACTATCCAACTAATCTCTAGATTATTCAATAGAATAATATCAAAATATTACTGATCTCAACAATATGTTACCTCTCCTCTGATTGTGCCAAACTACACTAACTTATACACTAGATCTCAATTTCAAATCTCTATACCTCGCATATCCTCTTCACAAATTCACTTTCACAATTTCATATTCCATTACAACAAGGAAAAAATTCATTCCTTTATACCACACTCAATTAATTACAAATGAGTCAATATACAAATTACGAAATTAAAGATTCCACATGCTACACAAAATTGTCATCTTCGAATTAGAATAACTCTTCACTCATGTGACCTCAAAGTTTACACTATCAACCAAATCACTATCAAAATGTCTTCAACTGCTCTCTAACTGTGCAAAACCAGATTCCATCTTGATTAGGAGATATACTTGATTACCATAAACTGCTACTTAGGAACACTGCCTGAATACTACTTCCACTGAAATGATCATAACTTCCATGAATAAATGAATTACTATCTACACTCTTAAACATGAACATATAATACATCATAGAGTAATTCCTTAACATTTCATAGCTTGATCTCAAATATACCACGTGCACTATCCCAAAAATTGTCTGCTCCTCTGCTAATCTTCAGTAGATCACTGTGTTGACATCAATGATAATCAGAGTCATGAATGCAACAACAACTGCTATAGAATGGCTGCTAATACTCCCATAGGATATATTCAGCATTCATTCCTAACAATCTCCCCCATTGGCATTGATGGCAACATAGATGAAAAACATCCAATGTTCCATAAATCTAACACTGCTGCTCTGAAAAATACTTCAAGTCCTCTTCATCAATCAAATCTTGCTTTGTTTTCCTATTTAGTTCTCTCCAATAGATGGTACAAATGGTTTTTCATGTACAATTCCCCCCCATTGACACCAATGACCAAAATTTCATCATTATGTCAACAACAACTCTAATGTCAAAAGACATTGTTCAAAAAATACATTCACTAGAGTCCTCATGACTCAGCTCAGATATAGATACTCCCCCATAGAGAAAGTACCAACATCTAGTCCAAAAGAAAGATAGGGCTCATATACCACTAGATGGATGCAACAATCTGCATCACTTCTCAAAAGTAGGCTGGGGCATAACCCCAAGCATACCTCTCAGATACTCAAATGTATCCTTAGGCAAAGGATTTGTAAATATGTCTGCAATCTGCTCCTTTGTGCTTATGTATTCAAGTCTGACTTCTTTCTCAGCAACTTTCTCTCTTACTACATGATACTTTATCTCTATATGCTTTGTCTTAGAGTGTAATACAGGGTTCTTAGACATACTAAATGTACTGGTGTTGTCACAATGTATAACAATAGGCTCAAAAAATTTTACTCCAATATCCTTCAGCATTTGCTTCATCCAAATTATCTGGTTACAGTTGTTTGCTACTGCTACATACTCTACTTTTGTTGTGCTTTGTGAAATAAAATTCTGCTTCTTGCTTAGCCAAGAAACCAATCTTCCTCCAAGGAAAAATGCTCCACCACTGGTGCTCTTTTTATCATCAACACTACCTCCCCAATCAGCATCTGTATATGCACATAGGGTAAAATCATTAGATTTTTCATACCAGAATCCATACTCAATTGTGCCTCTTAAATATCTCAGTATCCTCTTTACTGTTGCATGATGTGATTCTCTAGGTTCAACTTGAAATCTTGCTACAATTCCAACTGAATGTGCTATATCAGGTCTTGTATGTGTCAAGTACTACAATCCTCCAATCATAGATCTATAATTCTTTTGTTCCACTGCAGGAGTCTCATCTGTGCTAGATAACTTATGTCCAGTTACCATAGGTGTTCCAACTAGTTTACAGTTCTCTATTCCAAATCTCTTTGACAAATAATTCAAGTACTTTGTTTGACTTACAAAGATACCATCACTGTTCTGTGTTATCTGCAATCCCAAAAAATATTTCATTTCACCAATCATACTCATTTCTAATTCAGTCTTCATTTCATCTGCAAATTTATCACTGACTTCATCTTCTCCTCCAAAAATGATATCATAAAAAAAAATAACTACAACCAAAAAACCATCTTCAATTTCTTTTGTGTATAGATTTCTATTAGCTGTTCCTTTCATAAATCCTAAATTTATCAAATACTTGTCCAATCTTCCATACCAAGTTCTAGGTGCTTGCTTTAGTCCATATAAAGCTTTCTTCAATTTACATACCATGTCTTCTTCTTGAGTTAAAGGAAAACTTTCAGGCTGCTCAATGTAGACTTCTTCCAACTCTCCATTTAGAAAATGTTGACTTCACATCCATTTGATACACTTTGAACTTCTTAAAAGTTGTATAAGCCAAAAACATTCTTACTGTCATGCCCCGCAAGGGAACCAGGGAAGAGAACAAAGATTCTCTTAACAAAAGAAAACCTAAGTAAAAATTTATGAAAAATTTTAAACTTTGAAAAGAGTTATGTAATCAAAACTTAAACTTAGATTCCTCCTAGGTTCCCTTCTTATTAAATCCATAATTCATTTAAGTTCATAATTAAACTAACAACAAGATAACTTCTCAACAAAATTACATCATATCATTAGAAGATTCTTTATGAAATACAAAGTACTTTCATTTCAATTTTATTTTATTTTTCCTTCTTAACACCATCTATATTCCTAAGAATCTTTTATGAACATCATAACTTTAAATCAAATAGAATATATCTAACTCATTTGATACATTACAAATATACTACATTTTACTTTTCAAAAGCTTCACTTAAACAACAATAATGAAAACATACTACATAACTTGGAATTTTTTCAAAATCTTTCTTTCTTTCCCAACATACATCTTAAACATAAAGTTCACATTTCCCTTTTCCCTTCTTCCTAAGTCTACCCATTCCAATTACATCATTTTGAAATACATTACTGATTACATTGCATTCAACTCCTCATAAGAGGTAACAAGATTTTGCATCATGAAATATAATCACAAGGCCTTCATTCTTCAAAACTGGTACATAAGCAAGCACGAATCTTCAAGCACTGTATCTGCAAAAGATACCTCGATAAAAATGTTTACCACCCAACCACGTGGATACCTATAAGGCCCACTCCCCCGTGCTAGGAGATAAACACCAAGGTCCACAAAGAAGGAATAGCTAGGCCAAACCTAGGGTTGGGTAATCTTTCCCAAAATAGCAAATGAAAAGAGAGTCAAAGTATAGATCTTTCCCAAAAGGTTCTAAGGCTTGGTAGAAACTCTAAGCAACAACCTAAGTGAGTGTCATCGCATAGCCCTCACCCCTTGGGTTGTCTTGGTACTAGCCACTCTGGGCCCCGGCCCCCAAGTAGGCACATGCGGGATCGAATGCCTTTCGTACTGACAAGTGTCATTTGATTGTACCTACGCATAGGTACCTTCTCCCACTCCCATCCATAGCCTTTACTAGCGCTAACGGCATGGGCGAGGCATATTTAATCTTTTTAATATTTTAACCCATTCCCATAAGTTTAATTAGGTTTTCACTTGTTAAATAACTCTTCAGTTGGTTATCCTAGTTCTAGCCACTTAGGGCCCCGGCCCCGCATTGAGAGCCACTCATTAGGTGTCGTTAGGTTTTCTACCCTTAAACCACATATCACAATCACATCATGAACATAGTAAAAGCATATTATAAACACATTTGAGAACTACTACAAAGAATTGAAAATAATAGGATAGTTATGTATGTTTAGAGAAATTAGGTACGTTTAAGAATGTTTAAAATGTCTTGATCCTCTTAGAAGACTCTAAACCCTAAACTACTCCTTACAAACATTCTATCTCAATAAAGGCATCTAAATGTACTGAAAATAATCTCCACTAAACAAGGAATGAACAATCTTCAGGTTTATACAAAATTTCTTTCTATACCTAAAACCTGGCTAATCCTGAAAATTGACTAAGTCTGATTTAAATAAAAATCTAAAATTTAAAAGTTACGACTTAACTCCTAGGAACCTGAAACCTATTCCAATGGATTTAAAGGGTACCTAATCCCTTTATACAAGTATAACTTAAAGTATAAGAAATTAAAGTCTTAATCCTACTTTCCTCGGTTTATACTAGCTCTATCGGTTTATACTGGACTGGTCGGTTGACACAGTATTGCTCGGTTGACACACTACCGACCTGGCCCGGTTAACACTAAACTGACCTGGCTCGGTTAGCACACTACCGACCTAGCTCGGTTAACACACTACCGACCTAGCTCGATTGACACATTACCGACCTAACTCGGTTGACACATTACTGACCTAGCTCAGTTAACACACTACCGACCTAGCTCGGTTAACACACTAAACCGACTGGAACTGCAAAGAACGACTGTCAACTTTGTCTTGCGGGTAAAACTGGGCATTATGGGGACTAAGGTTTCCTAATATGAGCATGACCCATTTGAGATCTCCCAGTTTCCCTTCAAAAATGGCCCATCAATCCTCCCTATCTATCTAACAAATATATTCTAGATCTGGGAAAAGAAAGGTGGCACATAAATAGACATGAAACAGTAAGGTTGCAACAAAAGTTCTAAAATCTAGAAGCATTCATAATACATCCAATGACAGTAAAATACACTGTCCTACAAGATCAAAACCACTTCTACCCTCCCAGGGAGGTTTCACCACAGTGAACATACAAACATTTGTAAAATAACTTTCCACAAACACATTTCAAATACATAGAAAATAAAACATATATATATATAGTTTTTGATGCTAAACAAAAAGGTAAACAATCATAATCTCATCGAGTAATAGATCATTCATATACACAAGATAATAATACTACAATAATGCATATATATATTTTGCAACCATAGTACAATATACAGAAACTTTTCAAGAAATCTAGATTTTACATTCATTCTATGAAATAAATCTACTTCTTAGGATGGATTCCAACCTGGAGTCCTGCGAAGACCAGTTGGAGAAGAAGGAAGATCAAACCCTCTCCAATGTTTCCAACACTCCTTTGAATCCCTTTTCTTGCAATCTTCCAGCCTCTACCCGTAACAATCCAAATGCCAAACTCAGAGGATAAATTTTCTACAATAATAATAATAATCCTCTTCTCCCAATCAACTCTTCTCCCAACTCCTTTTACACAGGAAATCTTTCCTGTAAATAGGATGGAGGAGGTGGTTGCACAGGTAATCCAACTGGTGCAACCATCTCAACTATCCATCCGTTAAAGAGATGGTTTTGAAAACTCATTCCCGAAAAGGGATAAATAAACTATAATCTAAGTCCCTAAATTTAAGGATATTAAAATAAATATTATAATCTTAAAACAATTTATCAAATTATTTAACTATGGTAATAGGATAATCCTATCTACCATACCGCTAATTGATCTAATTATTTATTAATATAATAAATAATTACATGGTAATAATTATATATAAATATATGTATGCATATGCATATGTGTGCACCCATATGCCTATGTGTACATATATTATTATTATTATAAATATTATTACAAGCATAATATTATTATTATAAAACATATTATTATTTTTATTGCTATAGACTCTTTGTTGTTATTAGTATTGTAAAATAATACCATAAATAAGGTACATTATTATTAATGTTAAACATTAGAATAACATTATTATAAACTATATTGTTTATTCATACCTTAATCCCCATTCTAAAATATATATGTATATATTAAGTAGCCACTAACATAGGTTAGAATTTTACCACTATTATTTAAAACCCTTTTTTTTTTTATTAATATTTCCTTAGACATTAAAATACCATAAAATTAATCCTTATCATGGGTATTAAAACCACATGATTTAATTGCACTCAAAATCGCTCCTAATGAGATACGCTACTAAATCATACCCTCAAATGAACAATAATCTACATCCATGATCTACTAACAGAATTGAACATATCACGAAGGCAAGAACTAGCTACAAGATCCACAATTCCATCAACTACAAAACCACATAAGACATTCACACAAGGGACTGACTCGACACTTCCCACCTAAGGATAAAAGGATCAAAGGTGAAGTTTCTTCCTGTGGACCTGGTGATACCTCCGTAACAACAACAACGATCGAGGATTTTGAGGGATCACTCAGACCTGTGAAGCCAGGTGGAGACGACACCCGGTACCGGCAATCCTGCATCACCAAGAAGAGATACATATATATACATATGGAGATACAAATCATATATATGCAAGCAGATGACCAGGATCGATACATCGTGTGGACCTCAACTAAGTGAGTAACTACGACTTCATCCTGGAGTCATGAAAAACACATCAGACACATCCATGAAACATAAAACATCATGATAGTGGTTAGATTCAAATAATTGGGTTAGATCCATATAAAAATAGATAATTTTCTAATCTCATAAACATGTAATTACTAACCATAAATGAGCATATTCATCATGTCATCATCCATAAAACATAAATGTAAATGTATAGTCTTGACCATAATAATAATAAAATGTCCAAATCAGAAAAGTCTAAGTATCACCATAGGAGAGGTATTACACTTACTACTTCAATTCTTTCTACTAATGCAAAAGTTTCTTCATAGTCAATTCCTTCTTGCTGTGAGTATCCTTTAATTACCAATCTTGCTTTGTTCCTTACTACTTCTCCTTGTTCATTCATCTTGTTTCTGAATACCCATTTTGTTCCTATAACATGCTTATCTTTAGGTCTAGGGACCAATTCCCATGTCTTGTTCTTTTCAATCTGATCTAGTTCTTCTTTCATAGCTTTAATCCAATGTTCATCTATTGATGATGTGATGAACTGAACTTCAAATCTATCTTTGAATTCTTCCACAATGTGTGTCAAAAATATCCAACAAACTTAGTGTCTCGATCTTCCATCACAACCTCTTCCGCTTTGCCTACTCTCAAACTTCTTGTTCAACTTTTCATCCACTTTTAGGGAAAACTAGTATACCTCTTCAAAACTGTTAATTCATACCAAATTCAACTCTTCCTAAATGATCGGCCTCAACCCATTAAGATAACAGGCAACTTTCTCCTTGTCATCTTCTACATGACCTATTCTTATGAGGAGTCGATAGAATTCCTCTGTATAATCCTGAATAGATCTTCTTTCTTGCTTCAAACCTTGCATTTTCTTTAGTAGATCAAGCTCATAATCAAAAGGAATGAATTGTCACTTCAATTTTTCCACCATCCAATCCCATCTTGTGATTTTATGCTTTCCTCTTCTATTTCACTCTAATTGAATCTCTCACCACCATATCTTCGCATGACCCTTTAGTCTGGCCTTCACAAACTTGACTAGATCAGGATCTTCGATATCTTCATACTCAAATTATTCTTCTTATTCATTGATCTAGTCAATCAATTCCTCTAGGTTAAGATTTCCTAAAAATGTAGGAACCTCAATTTTAGGTCTTTTCCTAATCTTGGAAATGGCTCGAAAAAGCGTTTCTTCTTCTTCGTTCATAATTTCTCCTTCTCCTTCTTGATCAAAATTTCCTTCTTCTTCAGCTTCATCCTCACTTTCATCTCTAACATTAAGATTCATTCCTGTAGAAATCTCTTCTTGCAATGCTCTCACTTGTCTCTGGAGCGCTCTAGCCTTAGGTGTCACACCACCAGCTCTTCTGCCACATTCCCTTCATGGAGGCATTTTTGCGCTACTCATTCAAACCCTAACCACAGTCCTGGTGCAAACTTCCTCACAGTCAAAAATCTATCTACACACTTAGGAACTCCCACTTTGATACCACTTGATGAAGGGTGCTCCCCTTAATACCACAAATGCATAACAGAAATAAAGAATCATAACAATTTGCAAGAACATAAAACAAGCTTCTTATTATCTCCACAAATGTGGAATTACAAATTTCAAAATTATAATATGCAAAGCCACATGATCATTTCCCTTACAATATTCTGTAGGAAAAAGCCTCGAATTATTACCCAAAACTACTCTGAACTACTCTGAACTACTCTAGACAATACTACGGGCCTTCCTTATATAGGAAATTTTTCACTGCTTGGGAAGGTTCCAGAAATTTAGCCATTAAGGCTGACCAACCCTAAAATTATTTTATTTTTCAATTTATTACATCAAATTTGGCTCAAAACATCTTTTGAAATCCACACAAATTTTTTGAAGAAAATTTAATTTTTGCCATTTCAGGTGGCCCAACTTTCAGAGACCATACGTCATCACCCATTGACCCGATTGACTATTATGACCCCATTTCAAAAAGGGTACAAAGTTCTCTACAATACTTGAGTTAGGAAAGCTTCATTTAGCCAAAGTTTTGATCTCATTCGGGGCCTCTAAAGCCTTCAAAATTGAGTTCAAAATTTTTGTACCCTGCTGCCAATACCAAAAATTTTCAATATCTTCAAAACTACACTTGATTTGGAAATGAAACTTTATTGGTAGGCTAATATGAAAAAAATGAACCTCCAGGAAAGAAAATAGAACATTATGAGCTCGAACATAAAACTGACTAAAAATATAAATTTGCAAAAATAGCAGCTCTGCACAAGATAGCCCTTATTGAGAAGAAACCAGAATTATTTTTGGGTGATGCAAGATTGCTCTTACACCTAGGATGCTCTTATATTAGACACCTGGGGTAATTTGAGAAGTGACCTCGTCACGTCTCAGGTGTGAAGAGTAAAACCAAGATGGTTAACCTCCTCCCTTATTAGCCATGATGAATCTTCAACAGGTCATCCTTTCCATTTGACCAGATATTCTTCATATGTCTTGTTCCTTGTGCTTCTTCCAACATGATTATCTAGTATATCCTCAATCTCCTAGGTAGCTGGAGTAGTTGTTGGAATACTCCACTTTACTTCTGTGATCTCATCTTCAGCACCTCCTTTATGATACTCTGTCAAATTTGAAATGTTAAACACTAGTGAAATATTCAGCTCAGTAGGCAACTGTACCTCATATGAATTTTTTGAATCATGCTTCTTTAGTATCTTGCATGGCCCAAACTTTTTTATTTTCAACTAGTTATATGTACCAACTAGAAATCATTCCTTTCACAAATGAACCATGACTTTATCTCCAACCTAAAATTCCTTACGTCTCCTTTTATCATCTGCTTTAGCCTTATATTGTGCATTCATCTTGGTAATATACTTTATCACCTCCTCATGGATGTTCTTCAAGTGTTCTACAAAATCCTCAACTTCAACACTACTTATCGCTCTTTTATGTATGTTCCTCAACTCTAAAGCATTTCTGAGACTACTTCCATATACAATCTGGAATGGTGATTTACCAGTGCTCATGTTAATAGAATTATTGTATGCAAATTATACCTGTGGTAAAATCAAATCCCATCCTATTGGCTTGTCTCCAACCGAACATCTTAGCAAATTTCCCAAACTCCTATTCACCACCTCTATCTGTCCATCAGTCTATGGATGATGTGATGAACTAAACTTCAAATCTATCTTCAATTTCTTCCAAAATGTGCGCCAGAAATATCCAACAAACTTAGTGTCTCAATTTGAAACTATGCTCTATGGCAAACCATGTAGTCTCACCACTTCTTTGAAAAACAATTTTGGTACATGAACAACATCATTAGTCTTTTTGGAGGGAATGAAATGTGACATCTTTGACTATCTATCAACTACCACAAAAATTGAATCATGTCCTTGCTGAGTCCTTGGTAAACCAAGAACAAAATCTATACTGATATCCTCCCATGGCTTCTCTGGTATAGGTAATGGCTGATACAATCATATATTCTACTTCACTCCTTTGACCATCTAAAATAATCTGCAACACTATACAAACTTCTTGATATCTTGTTGCAACTATGGCCAATAATAATTCTCACTAACCAAAGAAAGGGTTTTATCACGACCAAAATATCTAGCCATTCCTCTGTTATGCTTCTCCTTGATGAGATTCTCCCTCATAGAACTTTGTGGAATGCACAATCGACTCCCTTTGAATAGCATACTATCTTGGATGATGAAATCCAACCATTTCATTCTGTCTAGAGTAACAGGTTTGGTACAATCTTTTCAAGCTTCTCCAAAATCAAGATCCTATGGATACAAATTTTTGAGTTCCTTGAACCCAACCACCTCAATCTGCATCTTTGTTAGCAATAGTTACCTTCTACTAAGCGCATCTACAACCCTGTTAGAATTTCCACTCCTATGTTTCAAAACAAATATATAACTTTGCAAAAACTCAACCCATTTCAAATGCCTTTGATTCAACTTTCCTTAACAATTCAAATATTGCAAATCTTGATGATCAGATGGTGTCTCCACTTCTTTAATGCCTGAACTATAGCATGAAATTCTTAATCATAAACATAATACTTTCTCTTGGCATCATTTAACTTCTCACTAAAATAAGTAATAGGTTTACCTTCTTGACTTATAACAGCTCCTATTATAGTACCACTAGCATCACAGTCTACTTGAAACACCTTATTAAAATCTAGAAGTGCTAAACCACATTGTTTTGTAACTTTTTGTTTCAATAGTTTAAACTCTTATTTGCCCTATTAGTCCACTTGAACTCTTTTCTATCCCCTCTCATTGATTCAATCAAGGGTCCACAAATACTGCTAAAAATTTTGATAAACTTTCTATAAAAGCTATCCAAACCATGAAAAGATCTTACCTGAGTTGCACTCCTTGGAGTAGGCCATTCAAGGATAGCCTTCACTTTTTTTGGGTCCATTTTTAGACTTTCTGCTGAACTACAAATCCTAGATACACTAACTCCTTCACAAAAATGTACTTCTTCAAATTAATCAACAATTTATATTCTCTTAACTTCTCAAACACCATATAAATATGCATCATATGATCCTCCAAAGTCTTACTAAACATCAAAATATCATCTAGGTAAACAATGACAAACTTACCCAGAAATTATTTTAGAACCTCGTTCATGAGCCGCACAAAAGTGCTTGGTGCATTGGTTAGCCCAAAAGGCATGACTAACCACTCATACATTCCTTCCTTTTTCTTGAAGGTAGTCATCCATTTATCTCCTTCTCTAATCCAAATCTGATCATATCCACTCTTTAGATCTATCTTTAAGAAATACACAGCTCCACTCAAACAATCCATAATATCATCCATTCATGGCAATGGAAACATGTACTTGATTGTGATCTTGTTTTTTTCCTTGGAATCCATACACATCCTCTATTCTCCATTCTTCTTTGGTGCTAATACTATTGGTCCAACACATGGACTCAAGCTCTCCTGAATCATTCCCTTTTGTAACAACTCATGTACTTGTCTATTAAACTCTTCACTTTCTGCTGGTGTCATTCTATGTGTTGCCTTATTTGGCAAACTGGCTCCTAGAATCAAGTCCATCTGATGACTAATCTTCCTTACCGGTGGTAGTCCATCAGGTAAATTATTAGATACAATATCTTGAAACTCATTCAACATATCTGCAACTTCTACAAGTATATCTTCTACTTCCTCTTTACCAGCTTTTGGAATTAAAGAAAAACACACACGCTCATGCCTCATACCCTCTAGGAATTTTCTTCCATCAACCAAAAATTATTCTTGCATTACCACATACCTTTTCTTTTGTGTCCTTCAATGGATTTAGCTTATGTCACACTCCATCCTTTTTCAAGGAATAGGTATTTGCATGACCATCATGTACAACACGCCTGCCAAACTGCCAAGATCTACCTAACAACATATGACATGCATGCATAGGTATGATATCACATAGTACCTCATCATGGTACCCGCCAATCTTGAACTTCACTAGGCATTGTTCACTAACCATGACCTTATGGTCATCCTATACTTAGGCAATCCGATATGGATGTGGGTGTTTCTATCTCTTGAGCTTCAACTTAGTGACCATCTCTTCTGACACCAAATTGTCAGTGCTTCCACTATCGATACTCACATCACAACACTTATCCTCACACTTGCACCTTATGTGAAATAGGCTCCTCCTTTGCTTAGGTTCATTCTTATTACTCAGCAGGATTCTTCTGTTAATTAGCATTTCTCCTCTTTCAGCATCTTTAGAATGTGATGATCTGGAATCTTCATCTACATGTGCAACTCTAGCTTGGCTTTCATTCCTCCTATCTGTCCTTGCTTGGCGTTAAGGATATTCAAATTCCCTATGACCTTCTTCTCCACAATGAAAACATGTTCCATGGAAGCCTCCTCTTCCAAATCCTTTCCCTCTTCCTCTTCCTCTCTGATCTCTATTATTCTGATCATGGAAACCATTGGAATTTTTTCCTGTCTAATGTTGACTATTATTTCCCTCATCCTTTTTTTTTGGATCTTCATTTTAGCCACCATATGATCATTTATCAAATCTCTCACCATGACCTCTTTCGCTTTGCCTGCTCTCAAACCTCTTGTTCAACTTTTCCTCCACTTTTAGGGAAAATTGGTACGGCTCTTCAAAACTATTCATTCAAACCAAATTCAACTCTTCCAGAATGCTCGGCCTCAACCCATTAAGGTAATGGGAAAATTTCTCCTTGTTAGCTTTTGCATGGCCTATTCTAATGAGGAGTCAATATAATTCCTTTGTATACTCTTGAATAGATCTTCCTGCTTGCTTCAAACCTTGCATTTTCTTGAGTAGATCAAGCTCATAATCAATAGGAATGAATTGTCACTTCAATTTATTCACCATCTAATTCCATCTTGTGATTTTATCCTTTCCTATTCTATTTCACTTCAATTGAATCTCTTGCGACCATATCTTTGCATGACCCTTCAATCTAGCCTTCGCAAACTTGACCCGATCAGGATCTTCAATATCTTCATAATCAAAATATTCTTCTAATTCATTGATCCATTTGATCAATTCCTCTGGGTTAAGATTTCCTGAAAATGTATGAACCTCAATTTTTGGTCTTTTCACGATCTTGGAAATGGCTCAAAAAATCCTTTCTTCTTTTTGGTTCATGATTTCGCCTTCTCCTTCTTGATAAAAATTTCCTTCTTCTTCGGCTTCATCCTCGCTTTCATCTCTGACATTAAGATTCATTCCTCTATGAATCTCTTCTTGCAATGCTAATTCTTATCTTTGGAGAGCTCTAACCTCAGGTGTCACACCACCAACTCTTCTGCCATGTTCCCTTTGTGGAGGCATTTTCATGCTGTTTGTTGAAACCCTAACCATGGTCCTGGTGCAAACTGCCTCATAATAGATGATCTGTCTACACAATGAGGAACTCCCACTCTGATACTACTTGATGAAGGGTGCTCCCCTTAATACCACAAACACATAACATAAATAGAGAACAAAAATAATTTGCAAGAACAGAAAATGGTCTTCTTATTATCTCAACAAATGTGGAATTACAAATTTCAAAATTATAATATGCAAAGCCACATGGGCATTTCCCTTACAATATTCTATAGGAAAAAGCCTCAAATTATTACCTAGAATTACTCTGAACTGCCCTAGACAACACTACGAGCCTTCGTTATATAGGCAATTTTCCACCACTTGGGAAGGTTCCAAAAATTTAGTCGTTAAAGCCAACCAACACTAGAATTATTTTATTTTTCAATTTATTACATCAAAGTTGACTCAAAACATCTTTTGAAATTTGCAAACAAAAATTGTGAAGGAAAATTATTTTCTACCATTTAAGGTGGCCCAACTTCCAGAGACCAGAAGTCATCACCCATTGACCTGATTGACTATTATGACCCCATTTCAAAAAGGGTGTAAAGTGCTCTACAACACTATAGTTAAGAAAGCTGCATTCAATTGAAGTTTCAACCTTATATGGAGCCTCTAAAGCCTTCAAAACTGAGTTCAAAGTTTCTGTACCCTACTGCCAATACTAAAAATTTTCAATATCTTCAAAACTACGCATGATCTGGCAATGAAACTTTATCGGCAGGCTAATATGACCAAAATGAATCTCCAAGGAAGAAAATAGAACATTATGAGCTCAAACAGAAAACTTACTAAAAATAGTAGATTTCCAAAAATAGCAACTTTGCACAAGATAGCCCTTATTGACAAAAAACTAGAATTATTTTTTGGTGATGCAAGATTGCTCCTACACCCAAGATCCTCCTGCATCAAGAATCCACAATGGTAAATTTTGGTTAGATGATAGAGTGATAGACATTATCGCAGACCTTATTCATGAGGTAACCGGTCTAGCTAAATCTGGAGTAATTCCTTTTAATGAGAAAAATGTCAATAAAACTATGTTAGATAACACTAAGTCATCTTACAATGGAAGAGGAATTATAATCAGCAAGATCATACAAGATGATGTTACATATGTGTGCAAGCTCTTAACATCTAAGTTTTGTGCTAATTCTAGAGAGGATGATATAGCTGTTGGCATGGTACATGCAACTTATCTTATGTGCATTGAGAAAGTTCAAGTTGACATGTGTGAAATTCTTGAGAATTTATTTGACAGAGAACCTTGAGAAGATCAAGAAAAATAAGAATTCACAGTTTAGATTCTCATCTCTGATCACATATATGTTTTTTTCATTTGTTAAGGAGATTTCCATATACTGTTGGAGAGGATTGAAATGATAACAAGAATACCATGGACAAAATAAACAAGGTGTACATAAGACACCATATAGACAAAGTGAATGAGAGTGCCACTTTGGTAATCAAAAATTTTTAGAATCAAATGAGAAAAAGATCAAGGATTCCACCAGATATTGAGGAGAAATACAAAAATGAGATATGTTTTTTGGTTGACACGGACTTTACTTTTATTTAAGAAGTTGAGCCTAGAATGGAAATTGTAGATGCACTAGAATATGAAGTTTCTAAAGATGAACTTGAACAATACATAAGCATATTACTTAAGAGTAATTTGGATGCAAAGAGTCCTAGATTTGGGACATATGAGGAGAACATTGTGTTGGAGATTTGCCAGCAAGCCAGTGTTGACTATATGTTTGTCATTGATGACATCATATGGTAAGTAGCATGCATGGAAGACTTATGTAGTAAGCCTTGAGTGTATGTAGCATGGACATGTTATCAACATGATATCATGGATGCAGAGGTTAATTGTTAGTATAGAAAATTATGTAGCAACTTGTGTCAGCAGTGTTCTTGATAGAGTTACAAGAAGTGTTCTATGAATGATTGTCTGTACAGTTATCATGGAGCCTTGCACATTTGGATGTGTGATGGAGACATATTAGTGGTTTTACAATCATGGACATAGATTTTGATGTGAAGTAGAAGTGAAGTTATGCAGGGCTATTCACCATTTGCAATTTCCTATGTTTATCCAGAAGAGCTGACAAATATTATATTAGTACATGAGTTGTGCCTATCATATTGGTATGTGTGCTTGGATTAGTGATTGGAGAAGAGTTAAGAATGCTTGGTTAAGATCACATGATCTAATTCAGCTTGAGGAGAAAGTATCAGTTAATTTGGTAGAGCCAACAGTGTGTAGCATGTGTCTACACTTATTGATTTGGACAAGTCCCAGTTTGTGTTGCGTGCTTAGTAGAGCCGATAGAGATGTTATTGGAGAGTATTATTGTTTCTCTAATATGATTTCAAGGTGGTTATAACAAGATAAATTGATTATATCATTTAGAGGAAAGATACTTATAGTCGATCATTTGTGATCGCTAGTAGTATGGCATGGAGATGAAAGATTAGAGTAGAGCAGAAAGTGTGAAGTATTGTGTCATCAAGAAGAGGTCTATGTGACAATGAAGATAGAGTGTGCTATGTTAGAAATAGTCCCAAGAGATAACTAAGAAGGGTGGGGTGAATCAATTATCTACAAGTTTCAATTCTTTATCCAATTAAGTATATTTAAACATAAAGCATAAACACAATGAAAGAACACTTCAACACAACACCAATATTTTGGTTACGGGGAAACCCAAATAGGTAAAAACCCTAGTGGCAATTGACACCCACTAATATTTTGCACTAGTGTATTATGATCCTTGTTAGAAGATCCTTAACCCTGTTAGGAGTTTCTTTACAATATATTTAGTACAGTAGACCTGGTCAAGGGTCAGACTCTGTTAGGAGTCTTTTACAGTTAACCCTGTTAGGAGTGAGGATGCATTGTCTGAGAGCACACTATTCAAATGGGTGAAGGCTACAACATTCTGAATAATAGATACACACTATATCTAGATCTTGGTGAAATTCTCTTTGACCTACTATTTGGATTAGTTTCAATGTAGAGCACAAATACTTTACTTGTTTACATAGACTTTCTTCCAATTGCTCAACACTTTGCACACTCTGCTCTGCTCTTCACAAAATATGAACCACACTCTAGCAATCACAAATGACTGCCTAAAAATATCTTTCCTCTAAATGATATAATCAAGTTAGCATGTTAGAGCCACCTTGAAATCATTATAAAGAATTCATAACAAACTCCAATAATAATTTAGTCATCTCTACTAAACACGCAATACATTCTGGGACCTGTCCAATAAGATAATTGTAGATGCATGCTACACACTGTTGGCTCTACCAAAACAAATGGATATTTCTCCTCAAGCTAAATTACCTCATGCACTCTTAACAAAACCTTGCTAACTCTTCTCCAAGCTCTAATCCAAGGGCACATACCGAAATGATAGCCGCAACTCCAGAACCAATATAATCTTTGTCGGCTCTTTTATACAAACACAGGAAACTGCTACTGGTGAATAGCGACTACCTAACTTAACTTCTTCTAATCATCAAACTATGCATCCATGAATGTAACATTACTAATATGTCTTCATCAAATATCCAAATGTGTAAGGCTCCATGATAACTATGCGAACAACCATTCACAGAACACTGCCTGTTACTCTATTAGGAACACTGCTGACACAAGCTGCTATATAACTGTCTATACTAACAGTTAACCTATGCGCCCATGATATCATGTTGATAACATTTCCATGGTATATATACTAAAATCTTACTAAATAAGTCTTCCACACATGCTACATACCATATGTTGTCATCGATGAAAAACATACAATTAGTACTGGCTTGCTAGAAAATCTCCAACAATCTCCCCCTTTGGCATTGATGGCAACATATGGAATGAAAAACTCCACCAATCCAAATGAACATTTCTTTTATAACATTCTCCATTTCTTCTTCAAAACTCCCCTAAAGATGAATCCTCCATCTCCTACAATATTCTTCAACATCCTCCATCTCCTGCAATATTCTTCAACATTCTCCATTTCCTCAACTGAACTGCTTCCATAACTGAATACTTCTCCCCCTTAGCATACTACTCCTCCTTTTACTTCTATTTTTCATGACTATATATTACTCCCCCTTTGACATCAATGGCAAAGGGAACCAATTATTTTAAGCATCGGTACTACTCCTGAAATAGAGTAGTCAACCATCCATCAATCCCTGGGGACTGATGCTCTTTCTTCTTTCTTCTAAGTAGAATCAGGGAAGGGAATTAATCCCAACTTCTACATGAGATACTCAAAAGTATCCTTTGGTAAGGGATTTTTGAATATGTCTACTAACTAATCTTTAGTACTGACAAAGTCCACCTTGACTTCTTTCTCTCCCACTTTCTCTCTTAGGAAGTGATACTTGATCTCAATGTGTTTTGTCTTTTCATGCATCACAGGGCTCTTTGACATGTTGATAGTGCAAGTGTTATCACAATGAATAACAATAGGATAATCAATCTAAATTCCAAAATCCTTTATCATTTGCTTGATCCAAACAATTGTAGAATAATTCAAGGCTACTACAACATACTCTGCTTCTATTGTTGATTGAGAAATGCAATTTTATTTCTTTCTTGTCCAAGTGACAAGTCTGTCACCAAGAAACACTGCTCCACCTAATGTACTCATTCTATCATCAATGCATCCTGCCCAATCTACATCAATATACACATTAATCTCAACATTTTCTGAATTAGGATACCATAGAACATAGTCTATAGTGCCTTGAAAGTATCTGAATATCCTTTTTACTGCCATGAGGTGACTTTGTTTAGGCTCTGCTACAAATCTTCCAACTATGCCAACTACATTGGAAATATCAGGTCTAGTTTGAGTAAGATAAATGAGTTTTCCAATCATAGATTTGTACAATGTTATATCTACTATTGGTGATTCATCTTCTTTTGTAAGTTTGCATCTAGTAATCATAGGTGTCCCTACTATCTTGTAATCACCCATCATGAATTTCTTAAATATCTCTTTCACATACTTGGACTGATTAATTAAAATACCTTTCTCTATTTGTTGCACATTCAATCCCAAAAAGTACTTGATAGGTCCAATCATGCTCATCTCAAATTCTCTCCACATCTCCTTAGAAAATTCAATACTAAGTTTGTCATTACCTCCAAAGATAATGTCATCAACAAATATAGGTACAAGTAGTAGTCCTTCAGATGTCTCTCTTATGAATAGGTTACAATCTACTACTCCTTTCTTGAATCCAATCTTTGTTAGATATCCATCAAGTCTCTCGTACCAAGCTCTAGGGGCTTGCTTAAGTTCATAGAGGGCTTTCTTCAATCTGCATACCATTTTAGGTCTGTCTGATAGGGTAAATCCTTTTGGCTACTCAATATATACTTCTTTTAATTCACCATTTAGGAATGTTGACTTAACATCCATCTGATAAACTTTGAATTTTTTGAATGTTGCATAAGCTAGAAACAACTTAATAGCTTCTAATCTACTCACTGGTGAAAAAGTGTCTGAATAGTCAATGCCTTCTCTCTAGGCATATCCCTTACACACTAATCTTGCCTTGCTTCTTACTACTATACCATCTTCATTCATCTTGTTTCTAAATATCCATTTTGTTCCAATCACATTCTTATCACTAGGTCTTGGGACCAGTTCCCAAGTATCATTTTTGATAATCTAATCTAGTTCTTCTTTCATAGCATCATGCCAATCTAAATCATTGCATGCATCTTCAACACTTAAGGGTTCAATCTGAGATAGTAAACACACTGCCTCATTTCTTAAAGAACTCTTTTCTTTTGATCTTGTTGTGAGTTTTTCACTCTAATCTCTAATGATGTCATCCTTAGAATGATATCTAGATGTAAACTTTAGAGCTTAGGGTGATATTGTCTTATCTGCCTTAGGAGTTTCTTCTTCACTTGTCTCAGGGTCATTGAATAACACATCAATACTGTCAAACATTTCTTTAATAACTATCTCACTAGTGGAGGGTCTAGGTTCTTCTTCAATCATGGGTGAGTAATCATGATATCTTTCTTGAACCATAAACTTTTCATAAATCTTAACATGAGCACTTTCAATGATCTTTTTCAATCTTAAATTGAAACATCTATAAGCTTTAATTTTAGTAGAGTAACCAAGGAAAATACCTTCATTGCTTCTTGCATCAAACTTTCCTACTGCTTCATCTTTCTTGATGTAGCACTTGCTTCCAAAGATTCTGAAGTATTTTACTATGGGAACATTACCAAACCATAGCTCATATGGTGTTTTTTCTATGCTAGGTCTTAATTGAATTCTATTGATGGTATAGACTGATGTATTGACTACATCTCTCCAATAGGTGTGTGCCACTTTTCCTTCAATCATGATGGTGCATGTATCAAGGATGATCCTATTCCTTCTTTCTGTAATTCCACTCTGCTAAGGGGTTCTAGGTGCACTCAAGTGCCTCTTGATGCCATGTTCTTCATAGTACTCATAGAATCTATCAGAGGTGAATTCTCTTCCTCTATCTGATCTCAAACATTTTATCTTTAGTCTAGATTCATTTTCAACCTTAGCTTTGAATATTTTGAACTTTTCAAATGCTTCTGACTTGTATTTCAAGAATGCAACCCACATCATTCTATTGTGATCATCAACAAACAAAATGAAATACCTTTCACCATAGTATGATCTTGTTTGAGTTGGACCACATAGGTTTGTATGAATCAGATTTAGCTTGTTCTCTGTTGAATTGAGCTTTCTCTTGAATGAGTTTCTCATATGCTTTCCCATCACACATTCCCTGCATATAGCATCAACTGGATTTCCTATGCTAGGTAGATCTCTTAATTCCTTTACATTGCTTATCTTTATGATGCAGTGGCATCCTAGCTTATTTCTCGGTGCCTGAAGATCCTAGCAGTCTCAATAACTATCTGGTGGAGTTCAGTGGATGATGGTCACTCAGTGACTTGGTGGTTTTTTTCTTGGTGCTAGGTTACCGATGAGGTCTTGGTGTTTATGCATATATTGCTCAGTTTTTGAAGTGGCTCGGTCACTGGAGGACTCAGTCACTAAAGGGAGCTCAGTCATTGAAGGAGACTTGGCACTTCTGGTGCTTGAAAATGTCTATGGTGCTTGGTCAACATTGTTGGTGCTCAATAATGCTTGGAGAGCTCAGTTGGTGTGGATGCTCAGTGTATTTCCTGACACTTGATAGTTTGGCTTACTGATGGTTGTTCTTGGAGATTTGGCTTGGCTGACTAGTGCATTTAATCTGGGTCGCATTCCTCAAGTTATGGATTGACTATTGGACATGTGGGGACCTAGATCTGGTATGTTGCATTATCATATGTGGATCTAGAGGCTGACTTGGTGAATTAAATATTGAATCTTGCATTGTAATTGGTTGTAACCAGGAAGGCCTTATAGCCTAGCACATTGCATGTAATTAGTTAATTGATGAATAACGACATCTATTTTCTTACAGATCTAGTTTTGTTGTTGTGTAATTCTAATGTGCTAGTGTTGGCTGCAAGTTTGGATAGTCCTTAATTGGATTCTCCATCCTTGATTGCATCAGGTGGTATCAGAGTGAGAGTTTGATTTTGTTGGAGTAGAAGGTTGACGTAGCAAGGATAATCTCGTGAAGTTGATCTTGTTGGTGAAGAGATTGTGCACAATCTTAGTTGCAGATAAGTAAAATTGAAATTGTGAAATTGTGCCCTAGTTGTTTACAAGATTGCATGTTGCGATTTGACTTGCATATAGCTTGGAGATTGTCACAAGGTGGTCGGTGTTAGAGTTTGTTGTAGAAGGTTTTCTAAGATCTTTGGAGATGTCTTAGAGAGGAGTGGACCTTGGTGATGTGATTTCTAAGAGGTTTTCTTGATTGGAAGCAGATTTGTTGAACCATATGGAGAACCGAGTTAAGAACCTTGTGAGGGAAGGTATTATTGAGCTTTGTAGAGCTTATCGGAGTTGGAGTATGCCGATCTGGAGGAAAGTTGTTTGGCCAGTTTGTAGACTAGTTTGTGAGAGAAGATATCCTAGCAAGAATTCTTATGACAGTTCGGAGGTTGAAGAGGTATGAAAAATTGGTTTTGATGTTCAGTTAGTGGAGTCTGACATCAAACCTATAGAGAAACTTGTGCTTATTGCTGAGTTACCTATGATTACCGATGATGTTGTTGATCTAGTTGAGGCTAGTGAGGAGATTGCTTTTCATGTTCAGTCGGTTGTGCCTAACATGGAAATTGCATAGCATCTGGTTGTGCTTGATCAGATTGTTGTTGGTATGGAGTTATCTGTTGTTGAACACCTCAGTGATGTTGGTGTTACCTAGTTGCTTTTATTCAGTGTTGTGGTGCAGATGTTTTTTTCTGGTTGTGGACTTGAGTTTTCGATTGACAGTGATAAGTCTAGTGATGAGATTATGAGATGGGATTCTTCCTTGATCCTTGGTGATGGATTGATGGCTTGATTTGTTCAGGATGTTGAACATACTAATTGGTTGGATTGCAGATTGGTTCTCTTTCCTATGATGGAGTGGAAACCTTTGGTGAAGATGAAGTGGAGTTGGTATTTTTAATATGTTCCCTTTGGTGAGAAAGTGTGGGACACACTTTTCTTTGTACCTCGGGAGTCTGATGCATTGGCATCCTAGCTTATTGCACAATGTCTGAAGATCCTGGTAGTCTCGGTAACTATCTAGTGGAGTTCAGTGGATAATGATCACTTGGTGACTTGGTGGTTTGTTTCTCAATGCTTGGTTACCAATGACATCTTGGTGTTTATGCCTATTGCTCAGTTGTTGAAGTGGCCCAGTCATTGGAGGACTTAGTCGCTGAAGGGAGCTCGATCATTGAAGGATACTTGGCACTTATGTTGTTTAGAAATTTCTATGGTGCTCGATCGACATTATTGGTGCTCAATAATGCCTGGAGAGCTTGGTTGGTGTGGACACTCGGTGTATTTCCTGACGCTTGATAGTTTGGCTTACCGACAGTTGTTCTTGGAGATTCGGCTTGGCCGACTAGTGCATTTAATCTGGGTCGCATATCTTGAGTTATGGATTGACCGTTGGACATGTGGGGACCTAGATCTGGTGTGTTGCATTATCCTATGTGGATCTAGAGGCCGACTTGGTTAGTTAAATATTTGTGAGCCGACTAATGTTTTCCATTTAATATTTGTATATTTGGAAGTTGACTAGCTTTTGGGATTTAATTGTTTGTAAAGCCGACTTTTGGCTAGGGTTTAGTATTTAAGGAGATGTTTGGGTAGTTGTTTAGGGTAGTAGTAGATGTTTGGATATGTGAAAGGAGATTTAGTATCTTGCGAGCTTAGGTAGCAAAAAGATTGCTTGGAAGTTTGAGTACAGGTTTAGATCTTTCTTGGAGTGCCTACCAGTGTCTTGTTGTATTGCAGACCTAGGCTAGCTGATTATAAGTGTGTTGGATCCTTTTTGATCATGTAGAGCTATTTCTTACATTTTAATTGGTCATAACCAAGAAGGCCTTACAACCCGGCACATTGCATGTAATCATTTAATTGATGAATTAAGACATCTATTTTCCTGCAGATCTAGTTTTTTTGTTGTGTAATTCTATTGTGCTAGTGCTGGCTACAAGTTTGGATAGTACTTAATTGGATTCTCCATCCTTGACTGCATCACTTTACTATGTTATCAAAATTGATATGACATAGTCTTTAATGCCACAACCAACTATCTTCTACTTTAGCAACAAAACAACTTGCTTCTAGATTAAGCTAAAAAACATTACCTTTAGTCTTTGATCTTGATGCAATTATTTCTCCTTCTTTGTTGTTAATGATGCACTTGTTTCCATTGAATTCCAATCTTCCAATCTGTAACCTTTGTCAAGCAACTACCCAACATTTAGTAGGTTATGTTTCAAACCGTCGACATAAAGAACATCATCAGTACTATTCTTTCCATCCTAGGTGATGACTCCTCTACCAACGATGGGTTTAGGAGTGTTATCTCTAAATCTAACCATGCCACCATTGTATTTGTTTAGATGAACAAATCTATCTTTATCACCTATCATGTGATGTGAACAACCACTATCTATAATCCAGTTTGTCCTTATATCAACTTGTGAAATCAATGCTAGCTCTTGTTCCTCTTTCTCATCTTCATGATCTATTTTATTGTTCATTTTCTCTATAATAGCAATAAATCCAATTTCTTCTTCAGCTAAATCATCATTTGAAACTCCATCTCCAACATAGTAACATTCCTTAGAGTATTTAGGCTTGTAGTCCTTTTTGAACTTTCAAGCTCTTGTAGGACACTTAGATGCAAAGTGACCAATCTTATTACATGAAAAGAATTTAAATTGAAATTGACATTCATATTTTCCTTTTCCTTTCTTTTTCTTTTTTGGAAATCATATCAATGAAATCATCTAGTGTTTTCTCTTCATCATCATTATCAAAATTACCAGAAGTTTTTGCAAATTTATTACCATGAACTGTTGCTTTGAAGGCTGTCTCACTTTTAGGTTCTGTCTTTAATCTTGAAATCTCAAAAGTTGAGATTTTGCTGATCAAGGTCTCTCTCTTGAAATTTTATGTAAGTTGCATGGTCTCATCAAGGATGTTGATCTTGTTTTCATATTCTAGAGTGAGAGTAGTCATTAATTTTTCCATAATGTCTTCCTCTGAGATCTCTCCACCATTGTTCCTGATTCCAGCAACTGCTTCATTGATCCTTTGATTGTAAGCTCTGATGTTTTCTTCAGGTAGCATCTCTAATGCATTGTATCTTTTCTTCCATGTTTTTTTGTGTCCATCCTTTGCTTGTTTGTCTCCTTCAAATATGTCTTCTAGGTACTTCCATATCTTGTGGGTTGTATCTACTTTCTTTATTTCTGAAAACTCACTATCAAATAGGCCACTAATGAGGGCTTGTTTGGCTATTGAATTTTGATGAAATAATTCCTTTTGCTTTTTAGTAGCATCATCCTTTGAAAGGTCTTCTAAACTAAGAATCTTGACTTCTTTGATGGTTACATCAAAAACTTCAAAAGCAGTGCATTGAAAATGTGTCACCATCTTGTTCTTCCAATCAAGATAATTCTCTCCATCAAACTTAGGACTTTCTTTTCTAAAGAATGCCATCTAATGAACCTCAAGCTATTAAAATTTATCTTTGAGGTACTTGGCTCTGATACCAATTGTTAGGAATATTCCCAAGAGATAACTGAGAGAAGGGGGGGGGGGTTAATTAGTTATCTACAAGTGTCAATTATTTATCCAATTAAGTATATTTAAACATAAAGTATAAAAACAATGAAAGAACACTTAAACAAAACACCAATATTTTGGCTGAATGGGCCCAGTTGGAAAAGGTAATAAAAGAAAAGAAAAGGGACCATTGCCCATGTGGATAAAGGATAGTATCAAGCTAGAAAGTAAACTAATGAGCCATCCAATCAGTTTCAAAGGAAGATTGCATGACATAAACAGGTTTAAAGTGCAGGATCTTAATCATTTGCCTCTTTGCCTTGTTTTCGAGTTGTTTAATTTATCTATCAACATCCAAACACGGCTAACTCAAAATTTGAAATCTGATGGTATATGAAATTGAATGTGGAAAAAATTAAGGAGATTTGTAGTAATTGTGGTAGCTGTACCCAGTTGGTCCATATCGATAAATAAGATAAGCTCATTGTTTCCTATGTCCAAAATCATTTGAAGAGAATTGTGTCATTCTGAAGTGATTTCTAAGTGCCAAGTGAATCTATTTTGCAAATATTGAAGATAATTCTATAGCACAGATGAGTCAACCTAAGAGAAGCACAGAATCTTCCAGCAGTGAAGCAAAGTCTAAAAGTGGTGAAGACAAGGGCAAGCCTAATTATTCAGATGAGTTTTTGAAATTGCTACCTGGTTCCAGTCAGAACAAAAGAGCTCCTGATTATGTTTTCAAAGATGTTCTAGGGTTTTGCAAAGATCCTATCACACTGAATACCATAGGTTATACTATCTTCAACTTCTTTTATAAAAATAGAGATAGTCATATCCCTGTATGTAATGGTTGGGCTTTGGAGTTAGGGAAATTAGTAGTGCCTGATGTATTCCTGGATGCGGATTTAATTGTTGCTCTAGCTAGGTGTTATGACCCTATTTCTAAGACTATTAGGAAAGAGGACCAGTCAACTTTGGTTACTCTTGATAGGGGTTCGTTCATGAAGGCTTTTAATGTCTATACATCCACTTCTACTAAAATCGACCTGAGCAAAGAAAATGAGAGGTACAAGAAGAACATAGGGATAGTGAAGGACCAAATAATGAAGCATATCCCAAAATAGGATAAGTATATAGCTCCCCTCCCTGCTCACATGAATGCCCCTTACCAATTTAAATCCCTTCAGCATTACATGAAGCAAACTTGTTATGGGTTGTGTAGGGTTTTGGGAATTGATGGGGATGTAGAGTTTTTACCAGCTGATCTTTTGATGATTATCCTAGACATCCAGAATTCTTTGGTTAATACTGACTATGATTACATCTAGTATATCATTGATAGAATGCATGAGGGTTTGATTTCTATCAAGGATAGTAAGAGCCCAATTAATTTCATGCATTATTCTTTGCTAATGCACTTAATTTTGTTCTTCAACATTAATAATTTTGATTTGAACATGTTGAAGCCAAGGTTCAACTTTGAAGGCCAGTATAATCCGGTGCAATTATGGGTGAGGAAGTGGAATTCTACTTCCAATGAGGGGAATTTTTGTATCTTTCAGAATTTCATTATTTATCCTATCATAAGGATGTTAGGTGTCAATACTACAAGGATATCCCCAAGGGTCCTTAGGCTCCTACGACTAGTGCAGTTTATGGACAAATGGGAGGGAGATCATAATTGGGGTGATTTTTACTTGGGGGAGAATGCTACAATTTTGAGAGTCTACTATTGCCCCCAACCCCCTCATCTGTTACCAAAATTTGTGCCTCCAAGGGTTGCTTGTTTGGATTTTGTGTGGCAGTTGATGTGGACAGACAGAGAACTTCTAGCCCCTCATAGGAAGGGTACATTCACACCTAGGCAATTTAGGATAGGTGAATTCCTGGTAGGAAAGAGGGCATTTCCTCAAATTACTGCATGGTTAAATTAGTTCAAAATGGCTACTGGTGCTTGTAGACATGTAGATCCTGAGGGCTTTATCAAAACTGCAAGGATGCTATACATCCCAAACATTGGTGTGAACAAAGAACATGAAGGCTTGGATGAGGAAGATGTAGTCAGAAACATCATTGATGATGATGAGGTCAAAAGGAGATGTAACAGGTACTTTGATTTGGTAGACTTGTCAAAACAAGTGATGGCAGCCCAGCTTCCTTTTGAGGGTTTCTTCCCTGACCTTCCCTATTTAGAAATAATTGACAAGATGATAGAGATGCATGACACTCTATCAAATCAGCTGGAGAAGTTGATTAACCAGAGTCAACCAAAGAAAAGGAAAGACTATTCATCTTCTGATCAAGAGGAGTTTTCTGATGAGTCCCCAGAAGGGAATAGCCCACCACAAATTGAGGATGTACAGAGTGTTCAGCCTGTTGAAAACCAACCAGAAATAGGGGATTCTCCAGAGCCACCTTTGAAGAAACAGAGGCTTGAGGAAGGAAAGCCTTCAAGGTAGGAAAAATAGAAGAGAATAATTGATAGAGCATCTGCTCTAGTGCCAGGTGATAGGGTTTACCATCACCAATTGAGAAAAGCAATAAGAGAAGGAAAGAAGGTGGCCACTGATGAAATAGATAAGGAACAGTCCCTATGGTCAGAAAAGGATATCAGAGAGGTCTATCAGGAGGAATTTTTGAGTGATGACCAGTTTATTAAAACTGATGAATTCAAGAGTTTCCTTGTTTGGAATAAGCAACAAGAAGTGAGGAAACTTCTGCTTGAAGGTATGGAGCCAAGTGAAGAGACATTGAGAGCCTTAAATTCTTATGATCCTAGCCTTGATCCCATAACTACAGATGAAGCTAGACAACTGGTCAAGTCAAGTGGAATGCTATTGACTCCAGGATGGGATCTGACTTCTGCTTTCATCATAGATCAAATAAGAAAGCAACCGCAGGGCAGCCTGTCATATGAGGTTCACATTGGTGATATGATAAGAGGAATTGGCTATGACCCTAAGTCTCAAGTTGTTGCAATGTGGTCCATGGCCCCTAGGACTCAAAAGCCATCTCTATTGAGTATAGAGGATAAAATGGAAGGAAATCAAATTATTTGGACTATGCATAATACAACTGACCTTGAAGTTTCTAAGGCTGTAACTCATTCGGCTAACCTAAATGAGGCAAAAATAGTTCAATTATCTAAAAGGTACTCGAAGTTGTTTGAAAGTGCAAACCTAGTGGCCAAGGATAGAGACTTAAAATTGATGAAGATCAAGTAGCTAGAAGATGAATTGGCAGAGATAAAAGTTAAGCTTGAAGAAGCTTCGAAGGTAGTTGTTTCCCCCCTGTGCAGATTGAGGTCCCAATTCAAATTGATGAAGAAGTACCTGAGTGACCTACTGAAGATTTGGATAAGATAAGGATAGAGGCATCTTTGGACACCATGTCAAAGATTGTGCAATACAGGTGAGATAAGATAATAGAGAAAATGGATATAGTTTATCAATTAGTCAGCTAATTGCACTAGACCAACAGAAAGATAAATGAATCATTGGTTGCTTTGGAGCCACTTCATAGTGTTTGGTCTGGAAGAAGTTTGTTGTTTGATAAACTTAATAGTCTACAGGAGCATAAGCCTGAGATCCCTGGAGTAGTTACAGAAGTTTTTGAGAAGATTGGCTTAATCAATGTTGTTTCAAAGTTTTTTAAAGGTAAGTCCAACCAGGTGAGGGTTAAGTTGTTTATGTTTGATAAACATTATAGCAAGTATCTGCCTGCGGTATGTGATGACAATGGAAACTTGATCAAGTTGGAGGAATGGAAACTATCAATGGATCAATTGGTGATTACACAAGATTCTTTCCTTAATAGTGACAATACTTTGGATTTTGAGAGATGTAATAGCATAATTGATAGTCTTTTTAAAATTGAAAATGATTGCATACGCTTTGTGGGAGAATCCAAAAATATAACTGACTCCATGTGGGATAGGCAAGTCAGATTGTTACAAGAATTTTAGACTTACAACTGGCCATCAGATGATGAAGTAGTGGCTTGGGAGAAGCTAACAATAAAGAAGAAAAAGAGGCAAGTTGTCCAACTTATAGAGGAAGAGGAAGAATAGAGCTGCAGATGGCACTTGATCTAGAAATTGAGGGAGAGCAAGTTTCAAACAAAGGATGATGTAAGTTAGCCAGAATGGTGGTCATCATTCATGCAACAAATTTAGCAACTGCTCTGAAATATCTTTAGACAAAGATGCCACCTGCGGAATTGTTGAGAAAAGATTTTTGTAATATGTTGTTACAATCTATTTGTCAATTTGTAATCTTGTCTCTAGTGAAGGATCTTTTCTAGCCATCCCAAGCTTGTTGCATCCTTTCAAGGATTCCAAGATGGCTATGTTATATATAGTAAGTTTTTACTCTTTTGAGGGGGTGGTTGAAAATACTCTGTAAGAAAGGTTCTGAATACCAAACCTTATTTTCTAAAAGTGAGAGGATACTATATCTATGCATTTTGACCATTAATACAAAACATTGAAGCTCTATTACTACTATTTTGCTATCTTTGTGTATGGAATGTGTTATTTTTCTTATGTATTTAAATTGCAAGGCTTTCTTAAATGCATTATTCACAAGGTGAATATAGGGGTTAAGCTTAAGTTTCTTTCAAGGAAAGAGTAAAATCTTAGGGGAGATCTCTGGGAAGGACTAATCCATGTATGAATTTGATGACAGTAGTAGGAATTAAAAGGATGGTATGTTAGGCATGTCATTTGAGTTTCAGGAAATTAGTTTTGATAGTTATATGAAGAGGTAGGGTTTGACTCTATTGCCCAAGTGGATAAGGCAATGGTTTCAGATCTATTTACACTGATTTGCCACCCTAAATCTAAATAACTATTTTATTTTACTTTATTTGTACAATCAAAAACCTAAATCATTGTATGACAAGTTCATAGATATGCTTTGTAATGCTTTGTAGAAGCACTGAATGAGGTTAACCTTCCTTGAGTTCAACTCTAAAAAGAAGAAGGATGAATATCCTTAAGCCATTGTTTCGTGTTGTTGCTTTCATGATTTCCATCATAATATTGTGTATCAGGATAATATGGGCCATACTTAGAGTTCTCTCATCTTATTGAGTTGAGTTTGGAAGCGAGGACAGAACAGTGAAGGAGCTAGTTCACAATTCAGAGCTTAGTCAAAAACATGAATTGGAATAGGTACACCCACCTGAGTATTCATACTCGAAGTGAAGAAGGTTTTCTAACCTTATTACCTTAGTGTTTGCATCTTGCTAGATTATGTCCATTGGGATTATAGGAGTATTTGATAATCTGCAGATTTGAGCACTAACAAAATTGGTGACTCTACTGGGGACCTTCTAAATAGCGTGCAATAGGTTACTGCAAATCCTATCTATTGTGCATTTGTAGACCAGTATAGAATAATTTCATTCCCACGTAAAAGTGGGTGGCAACTCTAAACTCTATGCTACCAGTTGCCAATTGTTGTAAAATTCGCTAAAATTGTCATCTTATACCATGAGTCGACCAAGATACACTAGGTCTTATTATAAGGATCACCCCGAAGATAATATGGGTGATGAGCTCCATACACCAAGTAGGAAACAATTGTCTAGAAGAGGTCAAAATACTACTAGTTCCCAAGGCCCTTCTCGAGAAAGATCTCATGTCCCACTTCCTCATGAATCTTCATCCTCTTCTGATGATCCTAAACATGTCACAGAGGTCACAGAACTAGGTTATTTCCCTGCGAGAGAAACTCTGGAACAACCAGAAGAAACCTCTACTACTCAAACCACCTCCTATGATTCTGAGAAGTTGAGAGAAGAGGTGATTTCTTTAAGAAAAAAGGAGAGTGAACAACTGGCTGAGATTGCCAATAGGTTGAAAGCAAGGGAACAACAAATCTGTGATTTGCTCATAGAGAGACGGGAACTTCTCAAAAGAACCAAGAAAAATGAGACCCAAGTTAGTGATTTAAACCAAGATGTTCAAGGTTTAAATAAGGACTTATTTGGTGACATGGAAGATTTGAGAAAGCAGGCTCAGGATACTAAACCTAAACAAGGTGAATTTGAGGGAACAAGCCATGTCTTAAGGTAATTAAATCCCTTTGAAATCCAGAGAAACAAGGAGATTATAACTGCTCCCAAAGAAATCCCTGATAAGGGAAAACAAAAATTGGTGGGTATAAATATTAATGAGCCCAAGAAAATTGTGGTTCCTCCTAATGTATATTCTCAAACAAGTATAGACTTGGAGAATTCTAGGAAAGCGAAAGAGGAATTGGCTATTCAACTGGAAAAACTTGAGTTGGAGGTTGCTGCTGATGAAATGAAGAGGAAGATTGCCTTCCTACATGCTAACATGAACACATCTACTAGTACCTCTATCCCTATCACCATAGGAGCAACTCCATTCAGTCATCCCAATACTTCACTTCCAAATGCTCAAGCCTTTCACCCTGGACAAACTTTACCTGGACCGGTTCCTAATCAAGTTCCCATTATAGCTAGTGGTACAGTGGGAACTGTACCCTATCAAAATGTTGCAACTACCCCTCTAAATCAACCAAATATCCAAAGAAGACCAGTTTATTTGGATAGATATAGGCCTTTGTTTTTTGATGGTATTCCTGGCCAACCTAATGCTATCCCCAATGAAATCAGAATGAAGATCCCATTATTTACTGGGAATAATGTTATCACCTATGAAGAGAATCTAAAGTTTTTCATAGATAAGGTAAATGATTATGAGATTGAACATGAAGATGTCATAATGAAGCTCTTTGTTCAATCATTGATTGAGGATGCCAGGGATTGGTATAGGGGGTTACCTGAGAATAGTATTGCATCTTGGGAAGAATTTGTCAAATGTTTTAAAGAATAATATGTAGAACATGTGAACTCTAGCTACATGCTCAATGAGTTCAATAATATCAAGAAACATTACAATGAGAGCATGTCAGAGTTTAATAGCCAATTCCAAAAGGCTATGTATAAACTGTTCCAAGTATTGAGGCTAGATGATGCAGTCTGCATGACAACTTATTTCAATTCTATGGATGGTAAGATGTCTTACCTTTTGAGAGACAAGAATCCCCATACCCTTAGAGATGCTTTTAAGTTGGCCATAAACATTGAGAGTAACCGAAAGGCATTTGGCCAAATGTACAAAAGGGATGAAGGTAGACTATGGAAAGAGACCAGGCCACAACCTGCAAGGCCATCCAAAGAGGAGGATAGAATGGACAAAGGACCTAGTAATAACAAAGACTTCCCAGCAAGGTTTGATAAAGGTGGTAGAAATTTTCAAGATACAAGGCCACCTTATCAAAGGCAGGACAAAGCCCCTAATCTGAGAGATATGCCTTACAAAACAAACTGGAAAGATGGGAGGCTTGTTCCTGATAATAATGAACCCCAAAAGGGAAGGGATATACCAGATCCTTTGAAAAAGAATATAGCACATAATGTGGAGAATACCCCTTGGTGTGTGGCCTATAATATGCCCCACTCACCATTCCAATGTGCTATTGCCTAGGCCTTGGGAGAAGAGGCTAGTGATTCATATGCAGGAGATTATGAAGGATCTGAAAAGCCTGCTATTAACATGTTTACTACTGAACTAATGGGGGACCTTCAGTCCTCAGATGATGAATTTATTTTCCCTGATGTTGATCATAAGAGGAAGATTTTCTTTGACTATAAAAAATAAATATTTACTCAGTCTGATTAGGAAGAGTTTGATAATGATGACTATAAGACTCATGTGGTAGAATCCGGGTCAGATGAAAGACAATGGAGAAAGCCCAGTGAAGAAGAAATCAAGAGTTTAACTGTGGCTGCTATTACACAAGCAAAATCCTCATACAATTTGAGGAATAGAAAGGTAGGTAATGATCAGGGAGTCCCTAGATCAATGTTTGTCAAAATTAATCCTCAGGATAAGGACTCCCCAAAGCCCAATATTGTAAATAGTAAGGATGAAGGATTGAAAGCTGAAAAGAAAAGGAAACAAGAAGTTACTGCCGACAACGTGAAAAATAAATTTGGTAGGCCAAATGGTCACCCTGATGTTTGTACTAACTCCCCTACCTTTGATATGAGACATGCCTTATCCCAAATGAAGGTTTCCATTCCATTGCTTGAAATGTTGAAAATAAAAGAGCACAAAGCAACAGCCCTAGCTCTCATAAGTTAGTAGAGAACTACTCCTATTTTACAAGAGGAAGGGAAATCCCTGGACAAGCCAATTGCAATTAATGACATCTCTGATGTATGCGTTGGGACTATTGTGACACAAGAACCCTCCTCTATTAATCCATTCTATGTTACTTTGCTTGTAAATAATTTTTTGCTGAAAAACTGTATGATCGACTCTGGTGCTGCTACAACTATAATGCCTTATCAAGTGATGAAGGAGTTAGGGTTGCAAGTTGATACATCTAGTGGAAGGTTTTATGCCATGGACAACAGGGCAGTACCTATTGTAGGGAGCCTGATTGGAATTGAAGTGAAAATTGTTGCATTCCCAGAAGCCACATATAAAATGGATGTGGTTGTTGTTGATACAAAACCTCATTATGGCATGTTATTGTCAAGACAAAGGGTTGTAGTAGTGGGTGGAAAGTTGCAACTACATTTGTCATATGCTACCATCCCAATAAATGGAACTGAAGTAAATTTGTACAAGGAGCCCCATTCTTCAGTCATGATTGAAGTGGTTGCTCCGGAGGATCTAAACTATTTTGTAGATATTGACATGAGCAATTTTGTGATTGAAGAAATAGTACCTCAGTTAAAAAACATAGATCCAATTGTCGATGAGTTAATTTTGCAGCAAGATGGGCTCTGGCAAATGTTCTTTGATGGTGGATGCTCCAAGGAAGGATCAAGAGCTGGTGTGGTATTCATTTCCCCATCAAGTATTACATTTAAATACTCTTTCTTGTTAACTTTTGAGTGTACTAATAACACTACCGAGTATGTGGCTCTGATACTGGGATTAGATGTGGCCATAAAACATGGTATTAAATCTTTAAAAGTTCATGGTGATTCCCAGTTGATTATAGCCCAAGTGAGATCTCAGTATGCTTCTAAAGATGAAAAGTTGAAACTGTATAAACATGATGTCTGGGATAGACTAGATTTTTTTGATGCTTTCAATCTACTTTAGGTAGAAAGATCCAATAATATCATGGCAGATTTTCTTGCAAATGTTTCCCTTAAGAGTGAAGACATAACCCTCACTGGTGTGTCCATGTTAGAGGTCAAAACTAGGCCTGTTGTGCCTAATAATGTATACAATTGGCAAGTTTTTGAGGATGACCTTGATATCCTTAGGTTCATTCAAGGCCTTGATCAATATGATGGTCAGCAAATAGATCTCAATAAGATACAATAGTGTGTTGAGGGAAAAGAATGCATCATGGGGAATGAGATAGTGCAATTGCCATCCAACTACATACCTAAAGGGTTAGTAGAATTGGAAGGAATGTTCAAAATAAATGATGGTTTTTTGTCTCAGAAGTCTAACACTAAAATGGAGGACTTAGAGGAAATAAACTTGGGTTCAGAAAACTCCCCACAAATGGTATACATTGGCAAGAAACTGAGCAAAGAGATCAAAGGAAATTTGATAAGACTTTTGAAAAATTACAAGCATGTATTTTCTTGGTCCTATGATGACCTTAAAGCTTATAGGGCTAATCTATTCCAGCATGAAATTCCTTTAAAAGAGGAAACCAGGCCTTTTAGACAAAAGCAGAGACCCATTAACCCTTTATTAGATACCAAGATGCAAGTTGAGTTGACAAAACTGAGAGATGTTGGTATTATTGAACAAATTAGGCACTCACCTTGGGTTTCAAATCTTATGCTAGTAAGGAAAAAGAACAGTGATATTAGGCTCTATGTTTATTTTAGGAACCTGAATGTGGCTTCGCTCAAGGACAATTATGGATTGCCAAATATGGAGGCTATGCTGCATAGGGTGACTAGATGTGAACTCTTGTCAATGATGGATGGTTTCTCTGGGTATAATCAAGTGCTGGTCAAAGAATTAGAACAATTTAAGATAGCTTTTACAACCCCATGGGGAACATATGTATATGTTCACATGCCTTTTGGTCTGAAAAATGTTGGAGCAACATTTTAGAGAGCCATGGATGTTGTATTTGAGGAGTTGATAAATGTTTTAATGGTTGTTTATCAAGATGATCTCACTGCTTATTCCAAGAAAGCTGAGGATCATTGTTCCCATTTGGAGAAGGTCATTCTTAAGGCCTTAGAATTTGGTGTGTCCTCAAAAAGTGTCAATTTGCTGTGACAAAGGGGAAGTTACTTGGATACATAGTGTCAAAAGAAGGAGTCAAGATTGATCCTGAAAGAGTAGTAGCAATTAAGAAGGTCCCTCCACCAAAGAACATAAAGGGCATGCAGTCATTCTTGGGACAGATTAATTTTGTAAGAAGATTTATTGCTAACTTTTTAGAATTGGTCGAACCAATAGTGAAGCTCCTAAAGGAGGTGAAGTTTGATTGGAACCTTGAAGCTCAGCTAGATTTTGTAAGAATCAAACAAGCAATTCAGGAGGCCCCAGTTTTGGTATCACCTGATTACTTGAAACCATTTTCTCTATTTTCTTTTGCATCTTTTCATACTATTGCAGCTATCCTTTTGCAAAAGGATCAAGAAGGGTATGAGCATCCTATAGCCTTTTTCAGCAAGTCATTACAATCTACTGAATTAAATTATGAACTAATGGAAAAGAAAGCCTATGCACTTGTGAAGGCATTCAAAGCTTTCAGACCATATCTAGTCTACGCAAAGGTTAGTGCTTATGTGCCTCATGCTGCAGTAAAGGATATCTTAACAAAGAGTGAAGTCACAAGAAAGAGGTGCAAATGGATAAACAGGATTCAAGAGTTTGACTTGGAAATTCATATTACCAAATTGGTGAGAGGATTGGGACTTGCTAAGTTAATGACTGAGGAAAATATGGACCTTGTTCAGGTAAATAATGTTGCTGCTAACATTGATATGATTACTAGTATTGAAATGCAACCCTGGTACAAGGATGTTATTTATTTTATTAAAAATGCTAAATGTCCACCTGACTTGAATGATAATCAAAGGAGTCTGAAATTGCAAGCTCAGAGATATGTGTTGATCCAGGGTGATTTGTACTGGAAGGATAATGATGGTATTTTACTCTTTTGTCTGGATAAGCACCAATCAGAGAAAATGTTGAAGGAAATGCACTCTGGAATGTGTGGAGGACATCATTCTGCTTGATCAACAACTCATAAAATCTTAAGAGCAAGATACTATTGGCCTGTGTTGTTCAAAGACACTCATTCTTATGTGAGGAAATGTGAACCTTGTCAAAGGTTCTCTAAAAAATTGAAGTTCTTAGGTGCATTATTATTGAACCCTGTTGTTGCAGAAGCTCCTTTTGCATTGTGGGGTATGGATTTTATTGGAGAGTTCTCTAAGAAGTCTAGTGGGGGACATAGTCACATTTTGGTGGCTACTGATTATTTTACCAAATGGATTGAAGCCATTCCAACCAAAAGGGCAACCAGTGCTGTTGTAATTGAATTTTTGATGAACAATATAGTCACCAGATTTGGTGTCCTTGTTAAATTAGTTGTTGACAATGCTATGAGTTTCAGGTCATAGGAGATCACTGATTTTTTCTTAGAAATGGGCATAGTATTGTCTTATTCATCCCCTTATCATCCACAGGCCAATGGACAAGTTGAATCCAACAAGAGTATTTTGCAGATTCTGAAGAAAACCTTGGAAAAGAATAAGAGAAGCTAGCATGTAAAATTAAAGTTAGCACTATGGGCTAATAGAATTTCTAAGAAGAGGGCTTCTGGTAAGTCCCCTTTTGAGATGGTATATGGTGCAAAATCAAGATTGACAGTAAATAACCTCCTTCCAATCTATAAGTTTATGTAAGAAGAGGATATGGAAATCAATGATCCACTGTAGGACAGAATGGTTTAGCTAATTGAATTGGATGAGATTAGGAGGGAGGGACAAAAGGAAAATATGAAGTTGCAGTAGAAGATGAAATATCTTTTTGATAAGAGAGCAACTGTGAGAAAATTCCAGCCTAGTGATATGGTTCTCCAATGGAATGTCAGGGCTGAAGATAAAGGGAAACACAAAAAATTTGAGTCTTTGTGGATGGGACCTTATATTGTTCATCAGACCCATCGTAAGGACTCATATTTCTTGCAAAATTTGGATGGTGAAGAGCAGGAATTGCCAGTGCATGGACAATTCCTAAAAATTTTCTTTAGTTAATTCTTTTTCCATGCACAGTAGGTTTGTATATATGTATAGGTGTGTTTGTTTCTGTTGTGTGTTTGTTTCATGTTTTAGGTTAAGATTTTATGGTCTACCTCCCAGAGATTCATAAGTTCTTGCTATGATTTTGCAATCAAGCATCCTCAGATAGAGCCACTATTGGGTATATTCTTGATTTTATGAGGTTTTTGTCCAAATGTTGGTTTAGTCCTCTGGTCTGTGAAGTTTTCCTAGGTACAGGTGTCAGAATTTCTTCAAAAAATTGTCATAGCCCACTTCAAAAACCCTAACCCTAGGTTTTGTTTTTGAAAATGTCAAACTCTTGCAAAAGTCCTCATGATTAGCCCTTATTCTTCTATTTCATTGTTACCTTTTTAAGTCACTTAAGCTGATTAAATCATGCATGAGTTTAATGTTTTGTGTTTGCTGAATCGGAAAAGGTCATAGCATGTCTCATATAGTATTTGGTGATTCATCGAACAAGTCAATCTTATGCTAAGCATCATTTTAGTCGCGTGGTCTCTAAGTCTCTCGGTGAAGTTTTTGAAGTGGCTATCAAAGAAGTTAAGACCCCCTCTCTAGAAGATCTTACAAAGGAAGATGCTACTGGCAAGAAAAAGGACTTATTCCATCAGAATGCAATAGCCAAAGAAGCCCTTATCAGTGCCTTATCTGATAGTGAGTTTTCATAGATAAAGAAAGTAGACATAGCTTACAAGATATGGAAGCACCTAGAAGACATGTTTGAAGGAGGTACATGTAGTACCCACCCGTAGGATGCTCTTAGTTTGCTTTATGTTTCAGTTGTATGATCAAATTCTTTTAGGTCACTTTTCATGTGATCAATTATTATTTCATTAATGATGATTATGGATTATTAACATATATTTATCAAGTGTATACGTAGATTAGATGATGATGTTTCATGATGTTAGATTGTGTCTTATGTTGATTACGATGTACTTACCCCATACTTGCATGTGTATGGTGATTATGTGTCTATATCTGTTTGATGTGTTTGTGTGGTAGAGGATGGAGGCATAGTTACTTGCATAGTCAAGATCCACACGTCCAACCGTACCCTATCATTGTCTATTATATATTGCATGTACATGCTTTGTCTTGTGATAACAGGTTTGCAAGTACAGGGCATCATCTTCCCTGAATTGGCAAGAGTGAGCGTGCCCACACACATTCGACTCAATGGTAAAGAGGGGAGATAATACACAAACCCAAAACCCTAACCTAAGCCAAATTGTCCTAGGAATGGACAAGTGTCTATTTCACTACCCTACCCAAAGTCACCTGGTTGGCATGAATTTGTGGATCCCGTTCTTGAGTCTGTTCATGGTTTCAGTTTTCTTGATTTATTGTGCTTGATTTTATTGTGCTTGATTAAGTTGATTCATGATTATTTAGGTGATTTTATATTTATTGATGTTAGGATTATAGTTGAATTTAGTGATTTAATTATGTTCCTATATTTAATTTGGAATATTATATAAAGTCAATTATTTGATTAATTGGAATTAATTGATTATTTAATTGAAATTGGATTTAATTATGTTCGAATGTATAATTAAATAATTAAATATTTAAATGCATGTCCTAGGATGTATTAAATATTTAATTTATTTAATTTGGGTTTTAATTATTAACATGTGCTTAATTGAAAATAATTTGAATTATGCTTGCATATTTTATTAAATGATTAAATAATTAATTGCATGAATTTGTAATGCATTAAGTATTTAATTTATTTAATAAATGAATTTAAATTATAACATGTGCAAAATTGAAAAGGAGTTTATTTTCAAAAAGATAACTAGTTTTCAAAAGTCTAAGTTGAGTTGTGCTTTTAAAAGATATTTTTAATTAATTAATTGTATTTACTTTCAATTTTGGAATTTGAGTTGGATTAGAAGTTGTCTTATGAGTCATTTTCTGATTTGGAGTTGAACTGTGAGTTAGCTTTTGAGTTGTCTTTTGGGATTGCTTGAATTTGGGAATTGAATTCCTATTAGGAGATTATTGGATTCATTTTTGAGAGAGACAGGTTTTGGAGAAGATTTTTGGGGGAGCTTGTGTGTTTGGTATTTTGAAAATTTGTGGATTGTTGTGGCTGCATGTTGAATTGAATTTCTCTATGCATCTAGATCAGGCACCTGTTTGCTACATAGTTTTTAGATCTGCAGGTTGAGCTTGTTTTTGGAGAGAATTCTATTCTCAGATCTACAAGGGTTTTCATTTTCAGTTTCTGGCATTGGATCTAAGGTAGGCATTGAATTTTGCCTGTTATCTCTGTTTCTACATTCATTTGTCTTTTTGTGTTTTTAATAGATCTGGTTATTCAGAAACCCTAGTGTAGTTAATTTTTGTATTTTATTATTACTTAGCATCGTAGTGTTACTCTGGCAAAATTTCGTTAATTAATTCTTCATGGTTTGCCTACAAATCGATAAATTAATCCTATTGTATAGTTAAACTATAGAGCTTGTAGAAAAATTAATCTCTTTGAGGAAGAAAACCAATTTGAGTAAAAAACCCAATTTGGGTGGAAAATCCAATTCTGGTAAATTAGAATATATTCCATGTAAAAAAAAAAAATAGTCAATTAAATGCACCAAAAGGGTTAAATTGGTGGCATGATTTTAATATTTAAAGTTGGCAAAATATATGTCCTTTTCAAAAGGAATATATTCTCTGTCATTGGAATCTCATTTCAAAATGTTTTAGAAGGAATATATATATATCTAGTAAATTATAATTATTCTACTCTGTAAATTATTTTATAATTTTTGAATTAATTTAAAATACATGGAGGAAAATATATATATATATATATATATATAATTGCATTGAAATTTGTTTTAAAAATAAATAATAAAAATTAATTATATTTTTGAAAAGTTTTGAATTTGTTTTGGTTTAAAAAAAAATTATTATTAACAAGATCGTGGTGGAGGCCACGAGATTTGACCCCAACCCCACACGCTGCAGAGCTCCCTGACCAGCGGTACCTACTGGTACCGACGATAGGGGACCTGTCGGCGGTACCAAATAGGTACCGTGCAGTGGGCTATGAAGGGGGCATGGGGCCCACCGAGATTTCCCCCCCACACTTTTTTTTAATTTGTATAAAAATTTTGTTTATAAAATTTCTTTTAATTTAATTTATTATTAAATATTGCAATTTGTTTTATGAGTTATGTTAATTAATTTTGTTATTTGATTTAGTTTAGTTTAGTTAATTTAGTTAATGTTAATTATTATTTTATATTAAATTTTAATATGTGATAATTTAATTTATGTTATGTTATTTTAGTATATGTTAATTTATATTGTAATTATTTTGTTATAGTTAATAAGATGTAATTATTTAGAATAAATTTTAATTATATTATTTTATTCTGTTAATATTAGTGAGACATTCTTTTGTTTCAGAGACAATTAGTTGTTAAATGTTTATGTTTATACCAAAATTGGGCAAATTTTCTATTGAATTCCTAGAACGTCATTAGGAAATATTTCTTTTATGAGTGACTTTAGTATACACATTATGTCATGATTCTTTCATCTATATTATGTGATCCATATTCTGTTAGGATCATGTTCATTCTGATGTTTCGATGCTTGAAGTTCCTGATCAGTTTTCTAAATTATGAGTGTTGGCTTCTCGTTTCTAAACTATATTCATGTGCATCTTGTGATATTGAGTATTAGATGGCTTAGGAGAAATAGAGGCAGGGTTCTTTGTCAATTAGTTTTGTTTCTCAATATCATGTGATGTGAGTGGTTATTTTGATTATCATCTATGTTTCAATTTTTATTGCTCTTGTTGGATATTATTTGTTTATGCTATCTGGGTAATCATTTCGATTTCTATGTGTGAAACTGCATGTAGGATTACCTAGTAGTATACATGTTTGATGTTTGTGATTATGAGCCTAGGGGAGATTGATTAAGTGCATCTTAAGGGAGTGGCTTACAATAAGGGTGGGGACCTGAAATGGTCAGTACCTGGGAAACCTATTGTAGGTTATGTAATTAAGTGATAACTTAATAATTAAAACTTTATAGATCATTTAAGAAGATAATTTAGAGTATGGTTATGATTAGAATACCTCATATCTCTGAGAGAGTATTCTAATCCCACATGGATCGTATTGAGGTTTTGGGGCCCAGAGTGGTCAGTTCTAGGGTAACTCAATGCTTGAGGGTCCGGGGTCCAGAGTGACCAGTCCAGGGTAACTCAAGTAGATAGAGATGTGATGACACTACCATAGCATGTAGCCTAAGTCATCTCCTGAGTTTTCTATTTATGCCTCCGGTTTAGTGTGTTTCACTTTATTTATGTGTACTTTGAGTAGAGATCTTTCAGGATTCCTTGCTCAATGGTTTTATCCTTGTTTGGTTTTGGTCATCTAATTGGGGTTTGTGGTTATCTCCTCAGCACGGTGGGGTAGACCTTTCTGGTTCTACACGGACGGGTGCTACTAATTCTTTACCATTTGAGATTCAATGAACTGATGCCGATGTTGTTCATACTTCTGCAGTTGGATGCCTTCTCTGTTCTTCATTGTTTCTTCATTGTTGGTTTCTTATCATACCTTCATTTATGTAGTCCTATATTAGAGTATTGCATGTGATACCTAATATGGACATTGTACTTCTATGTTAGATTTATTATTACATACCCTGCGACATGTGTAGTGGATGTCAGTTTATTAGTTATCATGGGTGTCCATGAGGATTGTATTAATTGATGTAAGTTTTTATTGTATCATTTATGATATGGAATCTTTTGTTATATTTCTTTAGTTGTGTTTTGTTCATAAGTAATTCTACATCATGGAACCCTTGAGTTTTGTAATCTGTGTTGGATGTTTTTTCAATGTGAGTAAATGGTAATTGCTTCCACATTGTTGTATATCATGTATGTTAACTTTAGAAAAAAAAAATGTTCACCAAACTTAGTAGCAAGTTATAGGTTAATCTCTCCTGGGTTCCCTGGTGGGGTGTTACAATACACAAGAAAAGAATGCGCACAAAAAGACATGGAAGAGAAGATACAATGCATTAGAGATGCTACCTAAAGAAGAAATTAGAGCTTACAACCAAAGGATTAATGAAGAAGTTGTTGGAATCAGGAACAATGGTGGAGAGATCTCAGAGGAAGACATTGTGGATAAGTTGATGACTACTCTTACAGCAGAGTATGAAAACAAGATCAACATCCTTGATGAGACCATGCAGCTTACAACAAATTTCAAGAGAGAGACCTTGATCAAAAAAATTTCATCTTTTGAGATTTCAAGATTGAAGGTAGGGCCTAAAAGTGAGACAGCCTTCAAAGCATCAGTCCATGGTAAGAAATCCTTAAACACTTATGTTAATTTTGATGATGAAGATGAAGATAAAGAGCTAGATGATAGTATTGCTATGATTGCTAAGAAAGAAAGAAAAGGAAAGGGAAATTATGAAGGTCAATTACCTTTCAAATTTTTCTCATGTAATAAGATTGGTCACTTTGGATCTAAGTGTCCTACAAGAATTAAGAAATTCAGAACTAACTACAAGCCTAAGAATACAAAAGAATGTTACTATGCTGGTGATGGAGTTTCTGATGATGATTCAGTTGAAGATGAAATTGGATTTATTTCTATTATGGAGAAGATGTTTGATGAGATGGATCATGAAGATGAGAAAAAGGAACAAGAGCTAGCATTGATTTCACAAGCATACATAAGGACAGATTGGATTATAGATAGTGGTTGTTCACATCACATGATAGGTGATAAAGATAGATTTGTTCATTTGGACACATACAAAGGTGGCATGGTTAGATTTGGAGATAACACTCCTAAACCTATCATTGGTAGAGGAGCTATCACATTAGATGGAAAGAACAACACTGATGATGTTCTTTATGTAGATGGTTTACAACATAACCTTCTTAGTGTTGGACAGTTGCTTGGAAAAGGTTATAGGTTGGAGTTCAAAGACAAAAAATGCATCATTAACAACAAGGGTGGTGTAATGATTGCATCAGGTTCAAAGACTAAAGGTAATGTTTTTTTACTTAATTCAGAAGCAAGTTGTTTTGTTGCTAAAGTAGATGATAGTTGGCTATGGCATAAAATAAAACTGTCATATCAATTTTGATAACATAATAAAGATAAGAAATGTAAAGGTAGTAAGAGATCTACCTAGCATAGAAAAGCTAGTTGATACTATTTGTAGGGAATGTGTGATGGGAAAGCATGTGATGAATTCATTCAGAAGCAAGCATAATTCAACAAAGAACAAATTGGATCTGATTCATACAGACCTATGTGGACCAACTGAAACATGATCATACTATGGTGAAAGGTTTTTTTTTTTTTTTTTGATGATTATTCTAGAATGATGTGGGTTGAGTTCTTGAAAGATAAGTCAGAAGCATTTGAGAAGTTTAAAATATTCAAAGCTAAGGTTGATAATGAATCTGGACTAAAGATAAAGTATCTAAGATTGGATAGAGGAGGATTATTTACCTCTGATAGATTCTATGAGTACTATGAAGAACATGGCATAAAGAGACAGTTGAATGCACCTAGAACCCCTCAATAGAATGGGATTGTAGAGAGAAGGAATGAGATCATCCTTGATACAACACGCACCATCATGATTAAAGGAAAAGTTGTACACAACTATTGGAGAGATGTGGTCAATACAGTAGTCTATACCATCAATAGATTACAATTGAGGCCTGGCGTAGACAAGACACCCTATGAGCTATGGTTTAGGAATGTACCTACAGTGAAATACTTTAGAATCTTTGGAAGAAAGTTCTACATCAAGAGGGATGAAGCAATAGGCAAGTTTGATGCAAGAAGTGATGAAGGTATTTTCCTTGGTTACTCTACTAAAAGAAAAGCTTATAGATGTTTTAATTTGAGATTGAAGAAGATCATTGAAAGTGCTCATGTTAAGATTAATGAAAATTTTATGGTTCAATAAAGATATCATGATTATGCACCTATGATTGAAGAAGAACCCAGTCCTTCCACTTGTGAGACAGTTGTTGAAGAGATGTTTTATAGTATTGATGTATTATTCAATGACCATAAAATAAGTGAAGAAGAAACTCAAAAGTCAGATGAGATAGCATCACCTAAAGTTCCAAAGTTTACATCTAGATATCACTCTAAGGATGACATCATTGGAGATCGGAGCGGAAAAGTCACAACAAGATCAAAAGAAAAGAGTTTACTAGGCAATGAAGTGGTATGTTTACTATCTCATATTGAACCTTTAAGTGTTGAAGATGCATGTAATGATTTAGATTGGCATGATTCTATGAAAGAAGAACTAACTCAGATTATTACGAATGATACTTGGGAATTGGTCCCAAGACCTAGTGATAGGAATGTGATTGGAACCAAGTGGATATTCAGAAACAAGATGAATGAAGATAGTATAGTAGTAAGGAATAAAGAAAGGTTAGTGTGCAAGGGATATGTGGAAAGAGAATATATTGATTATTCAGACACATTTGCACTTGTGAGTAGATTAGAAGCTATTAAATTGTTTCTAGCTTATGCAATATTCAAAAACTTCAAATTTTATCAAATGGATATTAAGTTAGCATTCTTGAATGGAGAGTTAAAGGAAGAAGTATACATTAAGTAGCCAGAAGGATTCACCTTATCCGATAGGCTGGATATTGTATGCAGATTAAAGAAAGTCCTCTATGGACTTAAGCAAGCCCCTAGAGCGTGGTATGAGAAACTTGATGGATATCTAATAAAAATTGGATTCAAGAAAGGAGCAACAAATTGTAATCTATTTATAAGAGAGACATCTGAAGGTTTACTACTCGTAGCAATATTTTTTGATGACATTATCTTTGGGGGTAATGACAAACTTAGTGAAAAATTTGCTAAAGAGATGCAAAGCGAGTTTGAGATGAGCATGATTGGACCTATCAAATACTTTTTGGGATTAAATGTGCAGCAGACAGAGAAAGGTATTTTCATTAATCAATCTAAGTATGTGAAAGAGATATTGAAGAAATTCAAGATGGATGATTGCAAGCTAGTGGGTACACCTATGATAATAGGATGCAAGCTTACAAAAGAAGATGATTCTCCAGTAGTAGATATAACATTGTACAAGTCTATGATTGGTAAACTCATATATCTTACTCAAACTAGAATTGATATTTCTAATGCAGTTGGCATAGTTCAAAGATTTTCAGTAGAGCCTAAACAAAGTCACCTCATGGCAGTAAAGAGAATATTCAAATATTTAAGGGGCACTATAGATTGTGGTCTATGGTATCCTAATTTAGAGAATGTTGAGCTTCATGTATATACAGATGTAGATTAAGCAGGATGCATGGATGATAGAAAGAGTACATCAAGAAGAGCAGTATTTCTTGGTGATAGACTAGTCACTTGGACAAGCAAGAAGTAGAATTGTATTTCTCAGTCAACAGTAGAAGTAGAGTATGTTGCAGCAGCTTTGAATTATTTTACAATTGTTTGGATCAAGCAGATAATAAAGGATTTTGGAATTCAGATTGATTATACTATTGTTATTCATTTTGATAACACTAGCACTATCAACATGTCAAAGAATCCTATGATGCATGCAAAGACAAAAAGCATAGAGATTAAGTAGCACTTCCTAAGAGAGAAAGTGGTAGAGAAAGAAGTCAAGTTGGGCTATGTGAGTACTAAATATTAGTTAGTAGACATATTCACAACACCTTTGCCAAAGGATACATTTGAGTGTCTCAGGGAGAAGCTAGGAGTAATTCCCTTCCCTGATTCTGATTAGAAAAAGTGGAGAGAGCATCAGTCCTTAGTGACTGATGGATGGTTGACTACTCTACTTCAAGAGTAGTACTGGTGCTTAAATGTTTGGTGCCCTTTTCCATTGATGTCAAAGGGGGAGTATTATATAGTCATGAAGAATAGTATTAAAGGGGGAGTACATACAGAATTAAGGAGTAATACATAGTAGTAAGGAGGACTAGTATTCAGTCATGGAAGGAGTTCAGTTGAGGAAATGGAGAATATTGAAGAATATTGCAGCAAATGCAGGATTCATCCTTGGGGGAGTTTTGATGAGGAAATGGAGAATGTTATAAAATAATTGTTGATTTGGATTGGTGATGTTTTTCATTCCATATGTTTCCATCAATGCCAAAGGGCGAGATTTTTGGAGATTTGCCAACAAGCGAGTGCTGACTGTATGTTTTTCATTGATGACAACACATGGTAAGTAGCATGTGTGGAAGACTTATGCAATAAGCTTTGAGTATATGTAGCATGGACAAGTTATCAGCATGAAATCATGGACGTAGAGCTTAATTATTAGTACAGACAATTATGTAGCAGCTTGTGTCAGTAGTGTTCCTGACATAGTTTATACAGGTAGTGTTCTATGAATGATTGTCCGTATAGTTATCATGGAGCCTTGCATGTCTGGATGTATGATGGAGACATATTAGTGTTATTACAATCATGGATGTATAATCTGATGTGCAGTAGAAGTGAAGTTATGTAGTCACTATTCACTAGTTGCAATTTCCTATGTTTATCTAGAAGAGTTGATAGAGATTATATTAGTACAAGAGTTGCACCTATTATTTTGGTATGTGTGCCTAGTTTAGTGATTAGAGAAGAGTTAATAATATTTGGTGAAGATCACATGATTTAATTTAGCTTGAGGAGAAAGTATCATTTAATTTGGTAGAGCCGACAGTGTGTAGCATGCGTCTACACTTATTGATTTGGAAAGGTCTCAGTTTGTGTTGCGTGCTTAGTAGAGCTAACAGAGATGTTATTGGAAAGTATTATTGTTTCTCTAATATGATTTCAAGGTGGCTCTAACAAGCTAACTTGATTATATCATTTAGAGGAAATATACTTATAGCCGATCATTTGTGATCGCTAGTAGTATGGCATGGAGATGAAAGATTACAACAAAGAAGAAAGTGCAAAGTATTGTGTCATCAAGAAGAGGTCTATGTGACAGTGAAGATAGAGTGTGGTATTCATTAGAATTGATCAAGATAGTAGGTCTACCTCATAGTTCACTAAGATCCAGATATAGTGTGTATCTATTATTCAGAAGGTTACAACCTTCACCCCTTTGAGCAGTGAGCTCTCAGACAGTGTGTCCTCACCCCTAATAGGGTCAATCATAAAAGACTCCTAATAGGTTCTGACCTTTGACCAGGTCATTGTACGTATTTCATTGTAAATATTAACTCCTAATAGGGTTGTAAGATCTTCTAACAAGGATCAGTATACACTAGTGCAGTTTATTAGTGGGTGTTAATTCCCACCGGGGTTTTTACCTATTTGGGTTTCCCCATAACAAAAATATTGGTGTTGTGTTCAAGTTTCCTTTCATTTTGTTTATGATTAAAGTTTAAGTATCCTTAAGTGGATAAAGAATTGAAACTTGTAGATAACTGATTCACCCCCACCCCCCCCCCCCCCCCCCCCCCCCCCACCGCCCCTGCTCTCATTTATCTCTTGGGACTATTCCTAACACTTTGACTCCACAAAATAATTAAAGGCACAAAAGACATCTAAGAAAAGAGTAGATAATACTATTAAGAAAATTCTTAAAGATACAGGCATGACAGAGCATGAATTTGTAGTTGTGAAGTAGACTGTAGCATCAATAAGGGATATAGGAAAGAAAGAAATCTTATCAGTTCCACCCTGACATTAGTTGCAACATCTACTAAAGAAATTCAGGACTCAAATGAAGAAATTAAAGTAATGGAAGTACATGAAGTAAGAAAAACCACTAGATCCTCCACCACTCTACCAGAAAAAAGAGTAAAGGAAATGGCAAGCGGTCTATGTAAGAGACAAAAGACAATATTTACCCCAGCACCAAGGAAAATATTAGAAGAAAAGGTAGGTGAAGAAGCAGGAAGTAGCAAGAAGAAATGGAAGCTTAAGATTGAAAAAGTGAACACCTTAATTATTAATGAAGGTGATTTCACCAAGACAAATAAATTATGAGTTATACAACTTTTCTGAGAAAATGAACTTGGAGAATGAAATTGTTAGGCATATGATACTGGAAAATAAGAAGTTTGATAGCATTAAAGGAAAGATTCTTGATGAATTATATGAGAAAATAGTAAACAGGAAAAAGAGAGCAACAAAAGAAGACAATGGAATTAGAGAAAGATTTGTAAGGAAGTTATGTGACATAAAGGATGAAGAACACTTTAAGGAGATCATGAATAATCTTATCACCTATCTAAGAAATAATAGAATAACTATACTAATCATGGGAGGTAACAATGAATAAATTAACAAAGAGATAGAGGAAGTAGTTGTGAAAGTTATGGCCTCCGGTCCTAGTGAGCACATAAGTGATTCTGATCAAGAAATTGAAGCAGAACACTAGAAAAATCCATCATCTCCACCATCTATTAATACTGAAGATGATTCTATGAATGTTGAAGGAACAAACATCACTTTAGACAGTGAAGAAAATCCATTCAGTGACCATGAGGACATTGCTGACAATTTGGTTGATGAGCAGCAGGACATGGCAGAAAATGAGGAAGAAGAAGTTGAAACAAGAAAGGAAGAAGAGGTAGAAGTAACACAAGAAGAACCACATATTAATGTTGCAGAAATAGAAGAGTAAGTTCCACAGGAGAAGACAATAATCATTCCTGAGCCCAAGGAAGTAGCAAAAAAACCACAAATTGAATCAATATTTGCTAGTCTTGGACAGGAAGTTGATGATGATGATCAAATAGAGCTGATCTCATCTTTGAACAAGATTATTGGAAAGAATAAGAAGGTAAAAGGACTAGAAGGATCATTACTTGAGGTAACTGAGAAACTACAAAGCATAATATCTAGTCAAATTAGTGAGGCAAATCCACAGGGAAAAGAAAAAGAAGTTATGAAAGCTTTTTATGGAGAATTTACTAACTTATCAAATATAGCCATAGTAAAAGCCCAAGTAGCTTATGAAGCTAAAATATTTCAAGATGTATGTCAGAATATTAGAAATGATATAAAAAATCTGTATATTTGTATTAAAGAGTTAAGAAGATGTTTGGAAAGAGGAAAATCATTGAACATTCAGTGTATAAAATCAGAAAACCATATATCAGAAATAATAGAGAAAATGAAGATCAAAGAGGCAGATATACAAGCAGCAGTAAACCTTTTGTCAAGCCCTAATTTGAAGATCTCAGACATTGAAAGGAACATTAGTAAAATCTATGATAATATGAGGCTTCTGAATGATGAGAAGGATAAGAGATTGAAGAGATTCTCTCTATTAAGAGAGCATGTATCAATAAAATTGAGTATTCTTGAAACTCAATTAGAGGAAAGTTAAACAAAAACATCTTATGGAAAATTTCACTATGCAAACCTAAAGGCATGTGAAATTGCATCTTTTGGCCTATGTGCACTGCTAAGTGTTTCAGATGCAGTAAAGGAGTCATGGGACAAGGAGATAGAGAGTCTAAAGACAAATTTTGTAGATTGTGTTGCAAGCCTACCGGCCTTGCAATTCTGAAATCTTAATGTAAAACATTTTTTTGACATAAGTTTTTGACACCTTTGTCATTGTTGTCAAAGGGGGAGTAGTACTAGCAGAAAATTGTATGTATAGACAATTTATGTATAGCATGGAGTATACTTTTAGGGGGAGTATATATATTTTGAAGAAACAAGTATTTTGGAGTTATAAGTAGTTGTATGAATTTATATACATGGCCACAATTTTGTATTTTAAAGTTTTTAGGACTTAGCCAATTTTCTCATATGTTGCCACCAATGACAAAGGGGGAGATTGTTGGTAATTTGGATGAGTAGAATATCAAATTTTTGTCATTATGGAAACATATGTTAATATGATTTAGAACAATAGAGAGGGGGGGTGAATCAGTTGTTCTCAGGTCCAGATGTATAAAAACAAACTTTGAACTCTTCAACAAATCAAATCTAATAACCAACACCTACTCGATCATTACTGATTGCATAACAGAAACATATAACATTGCAGTCCACTTATCCAATAGCACCTAACTTGTAAAACAAAGAAATGTTCAAACCAAAACATTCAAACACACTGTCAAGTGTGACCCGGTAAAAGGATTTAAACCACTCTATTAAAAGTGTGCCTTGTTATAGGACTTACATACACTCCATTAGAATGCAACCTTGTTCAAAGGATTTATACCTATGACTGTTAGGTCAACCTCTGTTAAAAGGATTTTGACTGTTACAATGATTAGAAAGTAGCAGTAATATTGATCTGAGAAACATACAACTCACTTTGCAAATATCAGATCCAATTCCACATACATATGTTGGCTTACTGATTGTGAACCTTTTCCATCTCCATCACTGATCTGCTCGAAACCCTTCAAGTGATCACAACACTTCTCCTTCAACCTTTTCTACTTAGACAGTCAATAAAATCAACTATACTTTCAGCATTCACTTCTGTCTCTATGCTCAACCTCTCGCTTAGGTTTCCTTAATACTACCTCTATTAGGTCAATACATCTTTTGCCGCTTAATCTCCCTTGTAAATCTTAGGGTTAGGTTAGATTCATTGAATCCATCCTACATTATGTTCTTCGCCTATCCTTTTAAAATATCTTGAATCTCTAAATATTTACAATAAAACATTTTACAGTGCATTAAATGCTTTCATACAATGAATAAATAAATTCAACACGTTTTACATAATCCAAGAATTCAACGATGTCGGCTGGAAATCTAAATTCTTCATCAAATGCAAAATACTAACGCTCGATCAATACAGTGTCCAACTTCTTGGTCTTCTCTAGAAGGCATGGTCACCACATAATTGTTTCCTTGACTAACATTGTCTTCCTTGGTAATTAACTAGTGTTCAATCAACACTAATTTTACTCGGCACTCACTAGCTCGGTCAACACAAACAACACTCGGCTTAAACTAAATTTCTTCACTTATGCTCAGTTAAGCCTACAAGTTTAGTCTTCATTGTTACTTAGATAAACAATACATTATCTTATCATTGTGCCACATAATCAAGTACTCATTGAAGTATCAAGATAACTCAACCTTTCCTTAGGTGTTGTTGTTACCAACCTTGCCTATCCCCTTAGCAACACTCAAATAGATATAGTACTTTCTTAAATAGCAATAGTCTTACTAGTTAAGGTTTGACATCAATGAAAATACAACAATTGCGTCAATTGCAGTTTCCAACAATCTCCCTCTTTGGCATTGATGGCAACACCATATGAATATCACATGAATTACCAACCAATCCAAAACTTATCTGTCTATCAAAGAAATTTATAATATCCTTAGCTTCATTCTGATACAGAATCAATTAGCCATACTTGACCATCCACTGAATTTCTCTCATTGTCTTGATCTTCTCATTCTATGTATTCATCTATCATCATCTCCCTCTTTGACAAAAATGCCAAACCAACAACAAAAACATACATCCTGTAGATGTAGATATCATCCTTTTAGTTCAGTAGAATATTTCTCCCTCTTCATCTTTCTTATGACTTATTCTAACTTTGTTGTGCTCTTCACAACTCTAGGCTGCTCCTAAAGTGTGACCTTTCTCTGCATCAATATGTTAGATGTTCTTTGCAGCACACTTGATGCAGTGCTCCTAGCTTGACTAGGCAGCCTCAATTAGGGGAAGGACCCCTAATTGACTTCTCAGGTATTCATGAGCTTCTTTAGGTAAAGCTTTAGTGAATATATCTGCTAATTGTTCCTTGGTATTCACATATTCAGATTGTCAGATTCAGCTTTTGAATGCTCGGCAACCTCTTCCTGATACTCGGTAGCTTCTTCTCGTCACTCAGCACATTCTTCTTCTCTCTCGGCATTGTTATCCTGATGCTCGGCTTTGCTTAGCCTAGACTCAGCATCAGGTACAGGTCTGTCACTTGCCTCTTCTTCCTCTATATACACAAAAGATCTATAATCTTCTTGTACTCTGTTACTATCAGCTTCATTTTTCTTTGTATACTCATCAACTTTGACATTCACACTTTCCACAATTTTTTTAGTGTTAGAATTCAAACACTTATAAGCTTTACTTTTTGTGGAATAGCCTAGGAATATACCCTCATCACTTTTAGCATCGAATTTTCCATTCCTACTATCCTTCAATATGTAGCACTTACTTCCAAAAATTCTAAAGTATTTTATATTCGGTGCATACCCATGCCATAATTCATAAGGGTGTCAGATTTGTACCTTTTTTGATCTGTACTCGGTTAAGAGTATAAATAGTTGTACGTACAGCTTATTTCCAATACTTTTGTGCAACATTCTTTTCAATCATTAATGTCTGTGCACAGTCCAAGATAGATTTGTTCCTTCTCTCTGCTATATCATTCTATGGAGGATTTCTAGGTGCAGACATCTACATTCTATGGAGGATTTCTAGGTGCAGACATCTATCTTTTGATCCCTCTATCATTGCAAAATAGATTGAACTCATTTGATGTGAATTCTCCACCTCAGTCAGATCTCAGACACTTCAGGTTTTTACCTGTCTCTTTTTCAACCTTGGCCACATACCACTTAAAAAATTAAAAAGCATCATATTTTTCCTTTAAGAACATTACATGCATCATTCTAGTATAATCATCAACAAACAGGATAAAATATCTAGCACCACAATAGCTTTATATACCCATTGGTCCACAAAGGTCAGTATGAACCAAATCTAAGATATTCTTAGAAGTAAAGGTTTTTCTCTTGAAACTAGACTTAGTCATCTTACCCAACTAACATTCTTTGCACATTACATTCTCAGGTTTCTTCAATCTAGGTAGACCTCTCACTTTCTTTTTCTTGCTAATTTCTACCAGATTATCAAAGTTAACATGACATAGTCTCTTATGCCATAACAAAATATCATCAAGTTGTGCAATCATACATGTTTCTTCAGATAGGTCTAGATAGAACAAATTAGCTCTTGTCTGTTCTCCACTTCCAATCAGTTCACCTGTGGCATCAAATATTTTTGGCCTTCCTGTGATGAAACTCCACTCAGTAGCCAGTGCTATTAAGTTGTGCAACACTTAGTAGATTATAATTAAGACCCTCAACCCAATAAGAATTTTCACAAGAGATCTTATCAGTCAGCTTAATCAATCCTTTTCCTCTAACAGGACATGGTGCATCATTTCCAAATTTCACACAACTACCTTTATAATGGTTTAAAGTATCAAATTTACTCTTATCTCTAGTCATATGATGTGAACAACCACTGTCAATAATCCATTTATAATTTTTGTTCACATAAGATATTAATGCAATTTTTTCATCCTCATCAGATTCATCTTTCATTGCAACATAGACAACTTCAATTTCAAGATCATCACTATCAGTGTCAGTCTCTTCTTCAGAAATGTAGCAGGATTTCTTACCTTACCCTTTGTAGTCTTTGTATCTCTAGTAAACTCTATCTTCTCTTTTTTCTTTATGCTTGATGTCTCTTTCTTCATCCTTATTATTCCTATGAGGACATCTAGTAGCTATATGACCAATTTTATTACATGAAAAATATATAATACAGAGTTTACCTTTGTACCTTCCTTTTCCCCTTTTCAGTCTTCTAGCCATAAGAGCTTCTAGATTCTCAATGTAGTGCCTCCCTCATTTACCCAATTGCATAAACATCCTTATGGTGTGGTTTTGACTATCATTCTCGAAGGGTAGGGTCGTGTTGGTCCCTTTTGAGGGACAATCCGCCAGGAGGATTATTTTGGAGCATGTATCCATGTTCTGCATGAACTAGGAGACGTAGGATATGGTCTTGAATCAAATTCTGGAGACCCTTAGAGTAGGGATGAGTCATTCATGTGGATGTAGTGATTTTTACCCACATTATGGTCAATGGAATCATGAGATGCTCTATGCTCAAATTTTCCTTATGTTTATCAGGAGTTTATCTTTGGAAGTCATGTCAGGTGTTTTAAGAGATTCTATCTTGGTATTATCTTTTTGCATAATAAACTCAGTAATTAGAAATTTATGTTGTCGCATTATGATTTGTGTCTTGGTAGATAGAGGTTTCAATCACCATTGTGATGTACTCTTTTCATGTTACTTATACACTCAAAATCCTAGGGTGCTCTGTGTTTAAAATAAGATTTAATTGAATTCAACTGATCTTTGAGATAATGCTATCAAGTGCATGTTTATAGAAATTGTATTGGAATAAGGTAGTTTAAATAATAAAAGGGTGAAATATGTATATATTCTAATGTAGTTAAATATTGTTTCATGTGTGTATGTAATCTCTAGAACAAATGTAATAAGGAAGGTGCGAGTGTACCGCTACTGGATGTTGTAATGTTTCCATTTGGATGTGAATTCTTACATAAAGGACCATTTGAATTAATTTTATGTTGAGACATGTATTAATAGAAAAGTGATATTAGGCCCTGATGTTGAGTGAGATATTCCGCATAGAATGCCTTGATGTGATAATGATGCAAGAAGAGCGACTCATTTGAAATGTAGCTTGTAAATAATTTGGGACTTATTTTCACACTGATTATTAGGTCTTCACTTATGGTATTGATGAATTATTTAATTTATAATATTATGCCATAATTTCATGTTTATACAAGAAGAGTTTATGTGATGATGATATAGGACTTTTACTTTCATGCTATTTATTAGGTCATGAGAAAAGTGAATGATGAATCTTTGATTTAAGTATGATACTTTGATGTTACATTCATGTTAGGAAAATTTATGAGAAATGTCATGATTATTATGTAGGTGAATTAGCATGTATCATTTTATTCTTGACTTTATATGCTTTAGAAATGCTATGTTGAAAATGATGAGAATTATTAAGAATGTAGTTAGAAATTTATGATGTTAAGAATGTGATTTTTAGATGTATTCTATCTGCTTATATATATGATATTTGACACTTCATGATCTACTGATATTTTGTCAAGTGTGCAGGTAAGACCATGGTATATCAAGGGAAATTAAAAATGGATATTTGTAAAATCATGTTAAACCAAGGTTATCTCCAAGCAGAGAAATTAACCTCGTTGTAAAGTATAATTTTTGTAAAGTGATGCATGAATGTAATTATTGATTATGTTTATTTTATTATTTTATTCTACTTGCAATGCCATGTGTATTGTGATGTAATGTGATTTTTTGTGGTGTCAATTGACACATGTCATGTGAGTTGGCATGCCCAAGTTCTTATGTGTGTGAGTGGTCTCTATTTTTAGGAGCCATGAGTGGGAATCTCTTTCATTTTCGGATGCAATCTTTGAGTGGTCTTTTGAGTGGCATTTAGTGACCATTTAAGGTATTGGAGGTTAAAAATAGGCTACCCTATAGTGGTTCCATGTGTTGGGGGTTAAATTTGACCATTATGATGTATTTTGACTATTTTTTAC